>CAVNZL010000136.1:2992500-3592500 GCA_963693355.1 Pontia daplidice | reverse complement strand
ATTAAAAACGAAATCATCGCTATTATTGACTTTAATGATTTATGGTATTTATCACGTCAACGCCAATTACATTATCTACTTAAAGCACGGTTTTTAGACGCTAATGGATGCCGCTGTAAATCCCGAAGCTTCATTCATTCCTTAAGAACCTATTTGCAACAAATCTACGATCCTCCAAATACGCTTGCGAAGCGAATTGAATATTTGCATCGAGGATCTTTATACAGTATGTTTGTAGGAAATTTGGAAAACTGTGTAACATTATGTATTTAGCCTTAAATTGTATATACCCGATCGTATTTCATTTGTTTTTGTAAGAAAATCGTACTTAATCGCATATTTCATGAGGAGTGCTCTCATGAATTATTCGGACTTATACCTGCAGCAGCATTCCATCACAGGACGTCGAGGCAAAATGCAAAATGTCATCCATATCACCTCGACGTCTGGCGTTCCACAACAGAGCGGTTTTTAAGGCACTTTCAGCCGCGTTACTAAAAATATTTTTTGTGGAACTACCTGCCGGAAGATGTATATACGACTGGGAGCCTTCAAGACAAGAGCGTATCTATCCCTTAAAGACCGGCAACACGCCTGTAAGCCTCCTGGCGTTCACGTGTCATGGGCGCACAGTATTCTAATACCCGCCTCCCTTCCCCATGTCATAAAAAAGAAAGATCATCCTCCAAACACCCATTATTATATAAAGTTCGCAGTGTTAACAGCAAGCTAATTGATTCAACTCAATTAGTTTTGACGTATAACGTTGCAAAATTTAATAGATACGATAGATATAGATACACTTACTAGCATTGTGTAAGTATCCTCATTATAAACCCAAAATTAGAATACAATGATCATCCTATATCCTAATGGCCATTCTCCGAAGGCGGCAAGAAATTTTCTCAGTGCTACAAAACTCGACAGATTGAAATAGTGATGTCACAATAGGCTTACAAAGGGACCGTGATTTACATTGTTTTTCGCGTTTCCTTTAGAGAGATATTTGTATTGGTCAGTAAATTTTATATTAAACTTTCGCTCCTTTATCTGGGGAAGATCCTCGCCAAGTTTATTTAAGCGAAATCCTGTTATTTCTTTGTCAATCTTACAATACAAACTTTAATTGACTGCTAGAACAAAGATAAATAAAATGAGTATTCCTCAGTAAAAAGTTTGAAACTAACATAAGTCAAATCTTTTAAATATAATAACGCATTGGCATTTTTAAAGATATTTTGCGAATTGTCTATAATACTCCCTTGATTTATAGAAGTAAGTGGAAAATATGTATCATCTGCGAGCACTTGCGTGCGCTGCCAAAACTGCTAGAATCACTCATATGTAATCTATGATGGAATGTTTATCTTTAATAGTTCTTCGAAGTACCCGGCACAGTATACATCTACACCTTATATGTAAGCCATTATAATTAAAATACTATAACAGCAATAAAAATGTTAATTTATTTCAAATGCACATTCCTAAATGAATAGTTACTTTCATCGTTATTTATTATTACAGTTACTAAACATAATATGTGAATTTAATATAATAGCATGCACGGGTCGCTTTACTAACGCGGGTGATACCGCAGTGATCATATAGTTTAGTATCTAAAAGAGCAGCTATCTGAGTGCTTTGATAGTCATAAGTGTTACTTTCATGCGATTTATGAAATTTCATAGTCGTTACGGTGCTTAGAAAATTAGATATAGTTTTGAATCCGCTTACGTAAATAAAAAAAAATCCGCTCAATACTCTATATTCTCTATTCAAAAAAAAAAAAAAACATTAAATTAAATTAAACATTAACATTAAATTCTTCCGCCAAACCTTTTATTATATTCGTATCTATGTTGACAACGAAACTACGTGTTATTGTATGTAATAAATGGTTTATTTAGTTAATTTTATTATTCAAGCACGAAGGTTATGTACATCTCTTTTTGGGAGAAAAATAACTTTAAATATTTATTTTGTCTCGCTTAAAATTTATTTAATTTGTTAGCTTTTGTGGCAAAAAATATCTATAACTATAGCGGTTATTGTATAAAATCTCTTTAAAAGGTTCCCGTCTTTACCCTTTGGGTACTACAGAACCTAGGCATTTTTCTATATTAACTACAAATAAGTCTGTAAACCACAAAAAGGCTTTATTTAATAGCAATAAATGAAGAAATTTACTTTGATGTAAACGACGTGTTTTCTCTTAAGCTGACCACTTTTTGCGGACGAACATGAAATGGGTTGTGTTTTTGGCGTATTTCTACATACGACCAAAGTTTTAGGCAAATTCATTAAGCCTTTAAAAAGTAAGCCTTTTTAAAGTAGTTTATGTTATTTGTGTCTTTATTAATTTTCCATAGTAGGATATATTAATAAATGAACTATTCGATCTGCATGCACAGCTTTGAAGCAATGTGTCGTAATTTTTTTTATTTAAAATCTAAACTTTCAACTCAATCTTTATTAAAAAACTGAGTACAATGTAACTCAATGTATTGTCACAAATACATTTCTATCAAGAGTAGACAAGTAATTTTGTGAGTCAGCGGGGCGCTTTAATCAGTTATTGTGGTAGCGTCTTTATTACTGCAAATGATTAATGTCTTCATAAGTGCAGGAAGATAGAAGATTGTGGTGCGTACGGCGTACCTACAAATGAGATTCTAATTGGTTTTTAAATAAGTTTTCGTAATTTCAACGTGTCTACTACTCACTAGTCAACTGAACAGACAATCTTGTTGGAAAAGTTTGCCAACGTTTGCAACACTGATACATTCATTTTATAAATGTTACAAGAACTTTTTCTAATGTGGCACGCACTTACAGGCTAATTACGATTAAGCATTAAATAAAAAAAGTCAAAAGAACGATTTCACTGTATGAGGGAGCGGTATATATCCATATCTAAACTGTTAATAAATTGTGCCACTGTTATTCTCTAAAAAAGACCGTAATTTTAAATCAATAGAACCCAATTTGTTCTGTAAATATTTTAGAATTGGAACTTTTAAAATTTGACTTGAACTGTTTGCAAAATGAAAACGTACCATTTTTCTAACACCGACAAAATGATTCAGTGACTCAGCAACGACGGGCTGTTCGTTTTATTAACAAAAAATTATTTGCAAGCATAACAGTAATTTTTATTACGAACTAGAAAATTATAAGAAATATTAGACTTTAATATTATCCAGTTATTATCCACTGGTTAATGATTCTAAATCTAATGATCATTATATATATATTAGAAAATACAGTATCATCTGAGGGAAGCATTATTTTAGTTGTATGTTAACACAAATAGCCGGTAGCAGGAAATGCTTTCACACTTATCTTGAGGTTTTGAGTTGACACCTGTCTTACTTCCGGTTGTATCAAAACTATGTTGTGATAACCTCTTTAATCTTGAGTATTTTTAAAAGAAATTCTTAAAATTCCATCTATTTTAATGAAACAATTGAAAAAAAGATGCATTCCTTGATTTACTGACTTATTTTAATCGTGGATTGGATTAGTATCTAAGGCTAGTAAAAATTACCAATTTGGTAATTTTTAATATATATATTAACAAATAAACCCTAATCATATATGATATATACTAAGCTAAAACTGGTCTGTTCTTAGGAAGGAATAAAATAATTAGATATAGAATTTTAAAGTCTAGATTAGATACGAGTGCCAACGTTCGTCAAAGGCGCGTATATATTCAACCATCATAATTACGTATACAATTATCAATAAAAACTCCAAGATGCTCTAAGTGGGCTCGGTCATAGGCATGTTCAGACTGATTAAGAATGCTTAATAAATTGATATAATATAAAAAAAATCTTCATTCAACATGTATATATAGCATATTATGCTAAAAATGAGTTTTTGTTACAACCGTATGTATTAACATCGCATAGGAAACACGATACATTTTCTCCGGTTATTTTTAAACCTAATCTTTGATCTTTTGAGAACCCTTCTCATAATTAACAGTTCATAATAAATCTAAGTGTGCGCTAATCAAGTCGTGTGGAGTTCACAGCTGCGTTTAATTTGTCTGAGGATTTCTTTGTGTACATTGTGCAGTTAGAATAAGGGTGTATATACCCTATTTTTAGCTTTATATAGAAAACGAAATATGTAATACTTAATCTATATTCGTAATTCAACTTTCGTTTTATTTTACGGGGATGATATTTGATATATTTAGAAATTTATATTTACGCTAAAAGTCCACGAGACTTATCTGAACCACGTTGTATGTCAGTCCCGTACACTGTAAGCTCTTTATTATAAAATATATTTAATTTCTTTTTCGTTTTAATTTATTTATTTATCTTGATTATGTCTCGATGTTTTATTATCTCGAAAACGACCCAGAATGCCTCGTGATAGTGTTGAACTCCCAAGGTGGGTTTTTTTATTATCACGAGATACAATACAGCTTTTATAGAAGTAATTATTTTAATATCCTGTACTGGTTGCAAAAGATACAGTTTCAAATATCAGTAAGGACTATGAAGGACGCCTTACATTTCTTTGACTTCTCATTTTACCAATTATTAATGACTGTAGATTGTTGAAGATTTTTAGAATTAGTTCCAACTTTTAACATAGAGTATATCCGTAATGAGTAATCGGATATAAGAATTATACTCTACCAAACAATTATTCATTATTTGCAATCCTGCAATGTCTTGAGGTGTTTCTGTGTCTGAACCTGTCACCTCAAGGCTGACAACACTTCATCCGGGATCGATAACTAATCTGGACATCCCTCTTTTTCATTAATTTCTGATGGCAAAAAAATGTTACTTACTAATTTAGTTTTGTTTCGTATTTCCATACCCAGCTCTTGATTATGCTTTTCAAGCCGAGTGCCTTTTTTGAACAGCCTCGAAACTTAGTAAACGATTTTATGTGAATAAAATATTTTGAACTTATTTTTAGAATATGTCTAATCACTTTAAGTAGTGACACAAACCTACTAGACCATGTATCAAAGGTAATATAACAAAATAAGACAAGAGTCAGACATAGAGAACTTTATACAAACGTAAGCCACACTAAGCTCGTTTGTGAGAGTTCGAAGATTTTGAAGCTTAATATTTTCCTACTGGAGAAGCAAAGGCAGGTTTCTAGTCGACAGTTCATCTCAGACATTCATATTATCTAACGTATATTATATTATACCAAAACACAAAATAATTATAAAATAAATATTGGGTTGCATATCAAAAGCTTTGCCGGCTACACTCACTTTTCACCGTTATGAATGTAAAACTTTCGCCGAAAAAATCTCTCTATTACCACACTAGAAGCATGGAAGCTGAATGCCAATACAGCTTAATATATAAATCCGATATATTAATTAATACTTATAGATAATTATAGTTTATAAATACTGAGCCACGAAGAAATAATAATATGAACATCTGATTAGAAGTTACTCATCAACATTAGCGACAAAGTGACGCCAATCACCTTAACATCACGCTTAAAAATAATAATTTCAGCACATTTCGTACAGTCGGTTAGCCCAAAGATATGCTATATACAGCAAATGTAAAATTTATAACGAGCAATAAGAGGGTAGAAAACAAAACGTCCAATGGCATATATCAGCATAGGCTCAAATAAATGATAAGGAAATGCACAATTTAGGAGTACAAACTCCACTATCATGTAACATTTGGAACAATACAAAATGTTTCTCCATTTACAAGTCGGTCGCGATACCTAATTGAAGCATTGTGACAAACAGAACCCTGGACATATTGTTATCTCACCCTATCGTTAACCATACATGAAGGTCCCTCTACTCCTATCAAGCCTTGTACTATCAGCAAAATATCACGTTATAGGGTTCATCATGAAGAAAAACTTCTCAATGAATACATGCTCATATGTATACTTGTATTCGATCGTACCTATTGAGATTGACACCAGATATAGAAACACACCAGATATTAAAATTTTTATTTGGTATTATTAATAGGATTGGTAGTATTCATATATCACCTCGTTATAATGTTGTGTCGAATCGTAAAAATATTAAAATGATGCTTTTGCTGACTGTACTTTCTTGTTTTGTTGGGTATAGAGGCAGTTCATGGGTCAACTTAAAATGGTGCCCTGCTGCACTGTCTCGTAATAATGGTATGTTGTCTTTGTAAACGTTTGACTGTGAACGAGTATTACTCCGACCTGTGGCTGAAGTTTTGTTTTTGTTTATTCATTTTTGGCTTACTTCTATTTTAAAAAGGAAAAGTAATGCTTATTATTTAATCTAAGATAATTTTTTATCAAATAAGCCTAATTTCATTTCATATTGTTGAACGTCGATGCAAAAGAGCAAGATAAAAAATGTCAATTGTCAATACCTTGTGATTAATCTCTATCGGAAACCACGTTCATGCGAATTTTTCTGGGTTCATACTCGCAATTTTAGTGCAAATATTTAAAACGAACATTTATTATATAGCGAGTTTAATATATGTAAACTCATTATACCATGATAAGCTACTGATGTCTCATAGGCAAGTACGTATTAGAAAAGATTATTAGGCAACAAATTACAACAAAGACGCATATTAATATTGCAATCTTTGCAATACCGGTATGATAAATCATATCATAAAAATATTAAAATATGACAATAAATAAAATACAAACTTTGTTTTATAACCATAAAGATTGAAAATCGAGAAGGTATCACTCGACCGCTGCATGCGCATAATTTAAGAGATTTCCATACAAATTAAACGAAATTCTGCACTGAATATCGCTCACCTAACGTCGTCACAGGTAAATAAAAGCGGTTGCTTCAATCGATACAACGTATAATTAATAGAATTAATAAATTCCTCAGAATACTGCGTCAATGAACAGTATTCGCGCGTTCGAGGAGTATTGCTAGTAAATCGGTCTATTAGACTTCGTTAAAAAAATTTTGGGGCTTTTTTTCCTTTTTTAAACCGTAACAAAAGTCATATTATTTCATGGATTGTTATATTCTCTTCTACATATTGCCCAAATTCATACCGGCAAAACCCTGCTGTATGGTATATGTTGTTCTACTGTTTTTTCTATCCTATGGCCATCGCTGTCTTTACGCACTGTATCCTGATTGAAATTTTAAGTACTAACTCGACCGTAATCTATTGTTCGCTAACAGGAATTAATTACTGAATTATTCTCAATTTATTGTATTGTAAAAGGTAAGTTGTAATGTTTTAATCATTCATCATTAAAGTAATTACTTATAATAATAATAACAATTAATTACCATCCAAAGGATTACAGTCAATGTACCAATTAAATGTTTAACATCGTTGGTCTATTTAAGTTAACACTTCACATTCATAATCTAACTGATCTTGTGTTATCACACCAATATTATATTGCTAATTGATTAGTGTTTGTAAAACTTGTAAATTCATTATCTTAGGAAGTTCTCTTCGAAATCTTTTCACCTTAATGCGAAGTTCGGAACTTGCAATTTTTAATCTTTCTCATAAAAAATTGAGTCATGAATCACATCGAACGTTAAAAAATTCTTGAGAAAACAGTGTTCAAATATCAGCTCATTTTTTATGCATGCAGCACCTGCATACAAATTGTTAAAAGGAGTAAAAAGTATTGAAGTATTGTTATATAGCAATGTTTCAATTTCATGCCGGCGTACTTGCTCTGGCAACGCATTGAATACTAATTGTTTTTACAAGATGGTGTTATTAATATTTTAATACGAGTAAAATTTTTTGCGAGTATTTCATTTATTAATTTTTCATTCATAACTCTATCTTAGTTCATCAAGTGGAGAAAGTGACCGAAGTGTAATTATTAAAATACATAGTTGAATGATATCCCTATCGATTTTACCTAACTTATAGTCCGAGGCCAATATATTTTATTCCTATTAAACTATCTTGTTAAACTAGGAATAAAATCACCTTCAACGAGGTTTATGTGTTAACCAAAAAAACTCCACGTTATAATGCATTTTTTGTAACAATAGCACACACAAAGACGTTATCTAACATAACGACGTCTATTCAATCACACTAACTGAAAATCTATGATTTTTTTGTAAATTTTAAATAAAAGGTCTTTATTAGCAACTTTATTACTCTCTTTTCTAATTGTATCTTCTGTGATTGTTCTATTGTAAACATTTGTTATTTCATGTATGTATGGTGTGCACTAAAGTGTAAATAAATAAATATTACTATTATCTATTAATAGTGTTTATGGGCTCGGCTGCTCCCGCTTAGGTCACCCCAACGTTTCACCTTTTACAAAAAAAGCCCAAAGCCTAATAGGATTTTTACTAAGAACGGGTCTGAAATAAGAATCCTCGGTAATCAAATGTTAATCAAAAAAAAAATTGTTACTTTTCAAAAACAACATGTACAAAACGTTTCTTACTTTAACGTACATTACTCTTTAGTTTTCCAAGATCTGTAATGTATACACAAACTAAGCCAAACAAAATATTACGTTCGTATTCAAGTAAACATTGAGAAATGTCATGTAATTGTGTGTTAACTGCTAGGTGTGTTTAAAGCTCGCTTGATTCGACACATTTATTGCCAAATACTTCTCAAAGACATGCAATAATGTCAGTGTATAATGTATAGTTGGATAAATTGCATTTTGACACGCCGTACGGCTCGGGACAACACTAATTGGCTTTGCCCAGGGGTAAGTAACCTTTGACACTCGACAAAGGTCCTTCGAAGCATCGAGTTAATTCTCTGATGTAACAGATCAGTTAGCGCGAGTAGTTAACAATTAATGGTTTTGAAGACCAAATTTGGCCAAAAATAATAAAATTTTAAATTTCGCTCAGATATACCATAAATGCAAAAGTTTGTAAGTATGGATGGATGATTGTTACTCTTTCGGATAAAACTACTGAATGGATTTTAATGAAACTTTACAATAGCTTTAACATTAGAATAATACAGGCTATGATTTATAAAGATCTTGTGTGGATTGTCAAACATTGTGACTAGGAAAAAATCTACTTTAAATCTGTTTGGATTCTATTTATATATATTTATATATATCTGTTTGATTTCTATTTATATTAGATATGTTATATAAAACATATAATATGTATCTCTTTATAGCTAGCGTAGTCAAGTACTTTTTAATTTAACAAATATGCAGGCACGTTCTTTTTGACTGTCTCAACAAATTTGAAACAAAAAGGTTTATGATCTCTATTGGTCCAAACTTGGAACTCAGTTCAATAGTTATTCGTAACTTTAAGTTTACGAGAGTCAAATCTAATTGTTTGAATAATTCTTGAACTTATTGAATGGGTTATAGCTATTTTACTGCATAATTGTATTAAAACAAACTTAGTTTTTAAGTGCATAAAATCAGTTTTCTCTTATTCACACCACGTAACTATAGTAAAAATCGTTAATTTTATCAAGTGCCCCGGATAGGAAGCTATACAGTTCATTGAAGTAAAATCAAGTTTTATAGCGTCTTCTAAAGATTTTCACGTGAACGAATTTAAACCTCGTTCCACGTTGATTTATTCAAGCTTCATCGCTCCACGGGATTAGATCCTACTTAATGCTTAATATGGATCGGCTGGATTCACTTATACCCATTTAAGTGAGGTGCGATAATTTATTCATAAAGTTATTAAATGTTTATGGAATTTTATATGAATATTAGCTCATAACGATGTCATCCGTCCTAACTAAACTAGCCGTGGACAACCCATCCCTAGTCTATACTCTGCCTTGATAGGCTCTATCAAGATTTTATAATGTTTTTATTATAATTGAAATTTAAATGAATTTAAATCTTAGAGGCCGGCAACGCACTACGTCATAATAGCTCCTCGTGCCTTGTTTTATAAAAAAAATAAGACCTATGTCCAGCAGTGGATGAGTGTAGGCTGATGATGATGATGATCATGATGAATGCTCAAGCAGTCAGGATCTGCGTCGATGTCAGACGCCGCGCAGTTCACAAAATTCAAAGTTGACCGCTTCTCCGAGTGAAGCATAATCAAAAGCCAGTCGTGAATTTATCCTTTTAATTTCAAAGTCGTGTTAAACACCTTAGAACGGTTAGATACACACCGGCCAATGCAAATATAAGGCACATTTAACAAAATTTTACTCAAATAACAGCTGAGCAAACACCTTAGCTCTCCTGCACGTACGAGAAACTTTTCACTACTTTCCCATTAAAATAACTAATTATTCCGAGATAACGGCAGGTCAAGGTATTAAATCACACTTGATTAGGACCTTTATTGATGTACGGCAATAAAAACTAGATTGGAAGTTCGGTGTGGGCCAGATTGCGCCACGAGGGATATCACCGAGAATTACGTTATATAGGGCTCCTAAAAGGCTTTTTTGTAATTAAACTTTTGCTATTAAGCCCTTAAAGCATTTACAGCGCTATAGCTACTGCTTTAAAGATCATTTCTGTTCAATATAAATTTATTTAATATTGATGAATACTTATAGCGTTGTGTGAGGATCACAGAGTATGTAGAAGTTGAGTCTAATTTTGTAATGAGACTTCGATAATCAACGTTTCACTTACAATATCGAAAAATGATCTTTTAATCACGGTATATACAGCTATTTCAGAGTCGTGGCTTGCTGACGGTACATATATACTAAATATATTGTATAATTACAGATACAAATCATAATTTAGGTGAATCAAAACCAAATTAGTAAATCAGAAATGTATTGTGTTGTGTTTAGTAATGGAGGCGTTTTCGTTTAAGAACAATATTTAAATTTTGCCGCCAAAGGTCAATAGAATTAAGGTCGTCCTAAACCGTTGCGAGCACACACCATAAATAATTTCATCTTTGTATCGAAAAAGTGAACTTTCACCTCACATTAATTTGTATTGAGTATGAAATATTAGGCGTATAAATTATATAATATACAAGTTACAGTGTTTGACTCAAACGTGTGTGAGTAAGAACAACAATAACATTTAAAGAGGTTATTTAATAATGCATAGTGCTTATATAGGTTATACTAAAAAATTAAGCCCATCTTATATTTATAATCTACCCTAGTTTATATACCAATGGTTTAATAAAAAGCGAACTTATTAAATACTTACTTAGTTCAATGTTTTGCACTTCAATGAGGTCAGGGAGACTTTCCAAACAACTAACAAAATTCACTTCGATTTTATAGGCTTAATATTTTGGCTAATTGATATTAATGCCATTTATTGATAAGAATTGCAATATCCGCTGGATTTTTTTTTCAGAAATGACTCATTGTCTACCAGTATAATTTATTTTAATTTTAATTGATTTACGACTGGACCACAGGATGGTTTAGGGTAGTTAATTATGTCTTTAGCTATAAGTCTAGGCTTACTTAGAGAGAAGATATTTCTTTAAGGTTTTTTGGTCCAAACCTTAGAAAATGGTTCGGTTTATTAAATAAAATATACTTGTTTATATAGGCAACCCGTACGTGTTTGAGATCCGCAATGGGTTTTATATACGTAGTATCTATACGTTCGTACCCCTTTAACGCTTGATTATGTATAGAGTTATATTAATATAATCCCAAAGATAAGGTTAAATGGTTTTTTTGTTTTTGTTGACACTATTAATTTGAACACTTAAGCAATGCTTGGTTATGTGTTGAACTTATTACTTTTGTTGCATATAAATAATGTTATAATAAGTGTTGTATAAAATAAATATCAGAACATATTAAACAAATTGTCGCTTTGCCTCAAGGTAAGCTATTGATAGCTTGTGTTGTAGGTGCTAACACTACTGATAAACAAAATAAATACTTTTTATAAATACATATAACAGTCACACATTATCCAAGATAATCTCACTCACGAAGACTCATCACAAATGTTTAGCGAACCGGGACCCGATCCGGGATTGAAATGGTTGAATCTTTTCGGCAGTCTGAATCGATAAAATATATGTTCGTCTGTACACCTTGACATACTTTACTAAATATTAGGCAGTACTTTTAATTTCAATTTTTATCTCAATTTTCCTACACCATCACAAATCAACCGATACAAATTCGTAACTGTTTGAGATCACATCACTTTTACTATTATTTTTCTAGTCGTCTTACCATTGCCATTTTGTTTTGCATTCCACAAACCAATTGAAGCTTTTGGCTCTATATAACAACTCTAGTATGTCTGTAAATTAATAACCATCTCAGAGTTGTCTTAACTTATTAAGTGATTACGAATCAGCAATATGATAGGTCAATAACACTTGAATTCTTGACTTTAACGTTAACAAGTCTTGATAAGTGCGATAGTTTAAATCATTATTTATGTACAATGTTGGACGAGACATATTAGTCATGAGACAGCGTCTCTATGCGTCCCACAATCCTAATAAATGGCAATCTTTATTTGGCGAAACGAATATATGTCTACTAAATGAAGTTTGAACCGATGTGGCCTGTAAGGAATTTACTAAAAATGAATTACTTGGAAACCCAATTTAAGGTTGAAGGTTTATATTATACAGCTAAAATTGAAGTTTCGGAATTCCCGCCACCGCGGTAGCTTGCAAGAATTTTAGACAATCCTGAAGGCTTGAGTTTTATATGGACTATTTTGTTTAGAATGAGCATACAAAATCAAAACAGGGACATCATTTATATGTAATTATAAGACGAAACTCTCTTCAACACTCATGATGTTACCAATAAATAAGTGATGACGGCGATGTTGTGAATAATCTATAGTAGATATTGCCAGACTAATAAAATTGATTTATTTTTTTAGTATAGTATAAACTATGTAGTAATCAGATTTTACAGACTAATGCACCTTAAGAGTAACTGCAGTTATTTGAACTGTGCCGAAACATACTTGAAGTATGAACTCAGTAACCTCACATTTAAAGTTGTCACAGTGTTTGAACTGTGAAATTATTGTTTACACCTCATGTTAACTAAACTTTGGCATTTGAATGGAATAGAATAACACCTAAAAAAACAGCGGTCATACCTTATTTAAATATCGAATAATATTTACTTAATTGGTTGCCATGTTTACAAAAACGTGAGCCCGATAAAATATGCATAATTAATTTGTTTCAATGTTATGTCACTTTACGTGACACGAAATTGTTGTTTGATAAGGAGGTTTGATGGGTCGATTTAATTTTATCCTTCGTGACTACCCTCATCCTTCTGCAATGCAAAACGACAGAGACCTTTGTCTTCACACAGTTTCACACATTCATTCGAGACGATTGTCAAACCGTATTTTTTCTCTTATCTGTGTCTTTTATGTTATTATTTTTTTTTACTCATTTGGAACGATACGAACTAATTAAATAGGCGATCATAATTGATTACTAAATAGACTTGACTTGAAAGTTTCGATAACTTTAAAATTGATAAAAACGAAATAAAATCCGACACATTTGCAAACCGAATTACATGCATATAAGGGGTCGCGTCATGTATACCTAATGTGTTTGTGAGAATTGGGCAAATTAAGGCCACAATGAAATAATTCGATTCCATGTAATCAATTACAATCATATGAATGCAGAGGAAAACCGCTGTCGACCGTCCTCACCGGTTGATTGATTGGTACTCATGACTTCTGTTTCCTCGGGTTAATTAATTTGAACTGTTGCGAAATCGAACCGAGCCATTAATCGCAAAAAATGGACGCTTATTTGATTACCGAACGCGGTTTTGTTTTTAATTGTAAGATTCCTTTGACCTATATGCTTAAATGGTATATAGCAAAACTTCGTGCGATTTACAAATGGCACAAAAAACATTAATATATACAGATAATATATATAGATAATACTGGCCAATAATGGTGTAAACCAAAGACCTCACACTCGGCAAATATAATATTAGCATTAGTTAAATTTACAATACAAAATTGCTCATACAAATACCTACAATTACAACTGTCATTTCACGGCATATTATCGATGCTCATTTGAATAAAACCTTGCAAATGGCTGCGATTATTCTATTGCTCAATTTCCTTTCATTGGGTTAAACTACAGCCTTTAACTCTGCTTTGTATGTAATTCAAATTAATTACTTGCGAATATTGAATTGCTGATTATTGTTAAATATATTTCAGTTTAATGGTGCCTATCGATTGGTAATGTTTTGTATTCTATACACAAGTACAAACCTCAGGTTATGTTTGTATGATTGTTATTTTTACTTTTTATTATTATTATTTTTGATCTTGACGACGGCAAATAAGTCTGGCAATGTATCTGTGAGACATTATAATGCATGAATGTGCCCAGTGACACTTTTGTACTTGTAAGGTTCATACGTTCTCATACGATGTTTAATTGGCATTGTAAGAGAGACTTAGATTTCCCTACACATTTAAAATTTAAGAAATCCAAGGTTTTTGATAGCAGCAGTAGATTCTTTTTTTTCCTCGATATATGAACTAAGCAATGCAAACAATTATTACGTTTCTGAGATAAGAGTGTTGAAACAAAGATTTTAATATTTATAATATACAACTTTATAATATTGATATATAGATACATGCTATAATATAGTATTATACAAACGAATGAAATATTAAATCTGATGTATAATTATCGTATATAAGACCAAACGTTATTGTTAATTCGTCAATTAACCTGGCGCACTCGACCAACATCGTATTACAATATACTCCTTTTTAAACATCGATTTCATTATAACACAATTATTATATAAAGATGAATTTTTTTATTCAGTATTGAGTTTTTGAACAAGAAATCTTTGCGATATTAACGCTAAAAAACTTTATATATTGGAAGCGAATTTTATGTGTTTAAGCGTTACTGAATTAATTCCAAATTATATCAGTTTTAAAGAGTTTAATAAAAGTTAATGGATTAAGAAAAATTTAAGACAATGCTTTAGTTTATCCTGTTAATATATCGTATATTTGAATATATTTTTCAGATTGCTGTTTCTGACGTTACTCACACATGCAACGCAGGCCTTCGGCAATGAAGGACTTTTTGGTTCTAAATATCCAAACGGTAAGTTGAAACCCATTTGTTGCTTAACTTCTCTCATTTTTTTTTTTAACATCACCACATCCCGCCCAAATAAATAAAACAGATAAATTCTCATTGACGTTCGATTTATAAATATGACTTAATCATAAAACTTTTACATTTATAGATAAGGTTAAATCATATCTATTCTCTTCTTGGAATTATTTCAAATATTTAATTACGCATAGCTCAAGTGATAAATAAGTAAATTCAGATTTCCAAACTACCTGGTGAATGAAACCTTAAAGCTAATCTTATTCTAATAAATCACATTGCAATCAACGTATAACAAAAACTATTTGTCAAGGCCTATTTTACATTTCTTTGATCTACTTAAGACATATCTTCGCCAAGTTATAGCTAAACCAGCCCATATTCTTTACTAGCTTCCGTAAGCAATAACTCTTTTACGCTTCATAGAATGTGTAGCTTAAATTTTAATAGGAGTGCGGTTTTACGATGTGCTAAGCAGCGGTATTTTTATTCGCACTAATGAGGATTTTATTTATGCTCGGAAATATTTGACAGCAGACAACTTGATATCACATATCGTAATTGCTTAAAAAAATATTTATCAGCTTTATTAACACTCGTAGCTGTGCTATAAAAAGCTCAACTTCGGGCTGACCATGTTTCCTATATTCCTATATATATAAAGTGACGCCTATTTCAGATAGGGGCAGGCGGAAATATTTTAAAATAATAAGTTCTAGCAATAGATCCATCTGTTCACTTCCCAAAATACTTTAGGACCAATAATCAATTTAGGAATGTGTGAAAATTTGAAAACAAATGTTTCTTAATAAATGGAATGTGTTTCGATGTTGACCCTTCGTTGGTATAAAATAATTAACTGTTATACAACCCGTATACCTTCTTTACCAATGGCCTTAATTGGAACCACGATACCTATTTACTGTTCTGTTCAAAGCATTGCTAATTGTTCGCTCGAAACGAAATTCTCTATTTCGTTTTACACCCGAAGTTGGAATGGAGGTGTAAAATAATCGTTACCGTTGAAACGTTACCCTACCGTTTTATTTACAACAAAAAATATCGGATTTGCAAAGAGTCAATTTCTACTTCTAATTTTTTATGAATTAAATAATATTTTTTTTAAATTTGTAAATATACGCTCTTATAATATAATTTATCATTCAAAAATATAATTGACCATTTGTGGAGTACTTTTAATCGAAAAATAGAGAATTTCGGTAGCTAGGCGGTAAGTTAAACTTGAAAAACAACCGAAAAAAGGCTATTCCATAAGGCCATCCTCAAAATGAATAATAACTATTTATTTTATACAATTTAGTTATCCACTTATAAACGAAATAAAATGGCAAATGTGTAGGAAGCAATCACTCGATTCCAATTTCAAAAAGTTATAACGAAGAACGAAGTAACAAAAACAATTCAAAGCTCACATAAAACAAGGATAAATTATACTTTTCCGTTTTCAGATATCCCCGAATACGACTTGCTGCACGCTATCGGAGTTCCATTCAGCAATCCGAAGACCCAGTACTTCGATGAAGGCCTCGACGGTTTTCCGGCTTACGGGCTCAAACCCGGATCTGATATTAAATCTCCGTATCGACTCTTTATGCCCGAGAAACTTTACGCTGAATTCTCTATTACGGCTACCGTACGACCGGCGAATAAGGACGGCGGATTCCTCTTTTCAGTCGTTAACCCTTTGGAAACTGTTGTCCAGTTGGGAGTACAACTTATACCGTCTGGTCCCGGATTGACGAATATCTCTTTATTGTATACAGATGCAAATATATACGCGTTGTCTCAAACAATCGCGTCTTTCGTAGTACCTTCGTTCTCTAAGAAGTGGACGCGGTTCGCGTTAAGAATAACAAATGACAATGTTACGCTATTCCTGAATTGCTTAGAGTTCGATACGGTTGTTGTAAAGAGGAATCCGCAAGAATTGGTTTTTGATTCCGCCTCGACTTTGTACGTGGGTCAGGCCGGCCCTCTCATCTCTGGAGCGTTTCATGTAAGTATAAATATAAAAAGGATATTAAAATTTAAAATTTCATCCAAATCTCCCGCTGGCAAGAGGCAATAATTCTCAAAGAGATAATTGTTTTTTCAATACTCTCATCTAAAATATATTATCTTTTGCCCTATATTATAAGAAAAACAGTTATGTTTAAGTATCTTAAGGATTATCAAAATCACGTTTGGCTGACAAGATATTAATGTTAGATTGATTTATATATGCTTTTAAATAATCACTGAACCTTCACATCAATAATAAACTCAACGTTCGGCACCTAGAAAGACTCACGGAGAAAAGGGTAAGGTAAGGTGTCAGTATCAGAACTACAACAAATACATACAGGGTAAACACATGTCGATCCCTTGACATCCATTACTAGAGTACATGGAAACTTTTCTATTAAGTTGAACTTATCCCAAATTAGTAGGTATCGTTACTCACCAACTACGTTATGTAATTATGTGTTAACTGTGGGACTTCTTATTTGTGTTACAAGTTATTCAATATTGGTAGGGTTTCAGTTTACACTTTCATGAGGATTACGAAGTACCAAGAACCGAGTTTCTTGACTTAATTTAATTCTGATTAAGGTACTAGAAGTAGTTTTATCCAGTTATGTGTGAAGCAACCGATTTGTTTAACTTAAACCTATAACTAGAAAAAATATGAAGAAATATAATGCTCAGACACAAGTGCTCTTTAACCCACTTGGGAATCGTGATTAACTCACAAAATGTATCCTATAATAAAAATTAATTTAAATTAAAAAAAAAACAACTATAAATCTTTATCATCGGATATAATGGTGGACCAACATATACTTTCATGTAAAAGAGGATAAATATCGAACACCGTCCCAATAATGTGTCATTTTACACCTTATAAAAATCTATACAACCATACATCATCCATCACATCCTATTCAGATCCCAAACATTCCTTTTTACGTAGCTTCCACGTCCCAAAATTGTAAGGGATGGGTTTATCATGTGTTTTCGGAGACAAAGCTCTACTGAATACACATATATACACTTTTATTGAACCTTTCTTGCTTTAGTATAATACTAGATAATGTATTTTATGTTTTATTTGTCGTGTAAGATAAAGGCAAGAATAGTTTACATATAAATATTTCATTCATTCATCATTTAATAAAAGAAGCTATCACGTTACTCTGAATAAAATATAGCGTGATTAAATAAATTTCAAACAAACACTAAAATAATTATCTATCCAGCGTTTCCAAATATGATATCTGATACTTCCATAAAACAATTATTTTTAGCATCTAGAAGATACTTCCAAAATTTCGTCTAAAATCAAACACTCCAGACAAAATCCAGATATAATAAAAATGCATAAACATTTTCAAATTCCGAATTACAAAATGTGATATGCAAATAGGATAAATAAAACTTGCGAGAAACTTTACCTGGTAACCAGCATCCGAGCGCAGTGCCAAGAAAAACAACTCAGTTTCCAACACTTCCCAAACTTTGGCCTCATTAGCATTTTGGCTTAGATCCTGGAATTATAACTACCAAGCCAATTGAATAAGCTGTTTTAGTTTAGAAACTTGCGAGAAGAACATCCCTCGATACACGAATTAGACAAAAACAAAACATTCCATCATTACCATTTGCAAATCGTTCTCTTTTAGCGCTGGGTCTTTAAAAGAAAACGGTATTGTTATGCTAATTCGAACAAAAGATCTCACTGTGATTAAATAGTATCAATGATTGATATAATTATAAAAATATATATTAGTATCTGTGTTACAATCACAAATTTCGTAATTCCATGTTAGCTGTTTATGATGAAATAAATATCAATAAATATTTTAGGACTATCTCTAAATCTGTGCCATGTTTCTTAAAATTGAAACGTGTAGTGTATTCCAAACACAATATTAAAGAATAATCATGAAGCTTTGGATTTCCTAATTTCATATTAGAGTGGAATCAAATATCATAGCGTGCATACCAAAGTATGCATTTGCAAGGGATTGAACGAGATCTCGTTTGAGAGGTCTCGATGCAAGTCTGATCAAATGAGAAGTAGTTTGATTTTGCCTGTTTATTTCATAAATAAACTCTAATAGGAAAAAATGTTAATTTTAAATATATATTCAGCTGTTTGAAATAAATATTTTGTATTTGAAAATATCCAGGCCACCAGGACTTGATTTAATCGGATGTACTTCTGTTGTCGCTTCAACAAATATTGTACAGCATAAAATAAACCTAATTGAGTACGGAACTCTTCATCTGCGATTTTTTTAGTCTAACCCACAAGTTAATATTACTAATACAACATTAGTTAAAACAGCACTCAGGATAATAAGAATAAACCTTGCTTTAAAAAATAACAGTTTATCAAACACTTGTAATAATACAGACAAATATAAACAGCAAAAATTATGTTAGTTTTGTTCAAACCAGAATTCCAGATGTTAGTGCATAACATTTCATTGACTTTCTCGGAAAGCCTTTGATTCCCAACTAGTACAGTGAATTTCCTTTATCGTGTTGCTATGATGTCAATAATAATTGAGGATGAGACTCTCATTATTGTCAAAGGCATACCTTCATAATAGAAAATTCCGAAAATATGAGAAAGAACAAATTTTTTTGTGTTGATGCCTTATTTATATATTTATACTTGCCTGTATTTCATTGGTTATTAGAAACAATGTTTAGTAGCCCACTTATAATGCTTTGCCACCGTAAATTATCTCGTTGCTAATGTTGTACCATTTATTTATTATGATTATACACTAGTTTTAGCTTAGATTCATGTTTACAAATTAACTATTTATTGTAACAGATGTAACACTGTTAATACTACCGACTAGATAAGTAACCATTGTTTGTTTTTATTCTGCCGTTCAAAGGGGATGAACGTGTTAAAGTCCATAAACGTGATGTCTGAGATATTTTTACCCCAGTTTGTGGGAATATGTATATTTGGTAGTCGTTATAGCAAGGGGATTATAAAATAGAAATCAATACAAACATCCTTTGATATTTATATAATATAACACTTGTAAGTGTTGATTCTATTGTAAATTACATAATCTTGATAAATTTTATTGTTCAGTCATTGGATATAATTCTTATCAAATCCAATACCCTTTACCAAATCGTATCCAAGGTACCAATGTACCCAAATAGTTTGTCAACTCAAAATATTTAAATTAGATTATACAAGGTAGATCAAACTGCCTTGAAAAACAAACAGATCTGTCTACAACAAGCAAAATCCATTAATAGCTTTGTAGTCCAAATAGAGACAAGGAAATTGTAATTTCGCTGTTTTTCGTAAAAACGAAGACTAGGTACTAGAGAATTTTAACTGTAATTCGTTATTTTTACGGTATTTAACGTAAATATTTGTCAGATTCTTAGCGAGGTTAAACTCAGTCTAGATCCACCGGTTGGGTCGCGCGCACGTTGATATTCTGTGATGGCAATACTGCGAATGACAGCTGTCAATGTGATGCAAATATAGAGCGGAGACGCACTACGTGAGTGCTTCATTTCCAAATGAAAAATTAAGTAGTAGGATCGAACATAAGAACAACAAAGTTTACTAATACTTAAGCTTATTCAGAAGAAATAAAAAAATAACTTATCTAGCGTAGTTTATTTTGGAAGTGTCATCTGTCAAAGAGTCACATTTAAACGGATGAAGCCCGTGTTTTGAAATTTTTTAAATCATATTTTAATAACTTTCCAAAGTTAGAATACTAATTAGCATCACCATGTGATTTTAAAAATAATTGAAATATGTATTCTACACTTAAAATTTACTTATTTATTTCTATGTTATTTATTGTAATATATATCTCACGAAATTTGTAGAACTAACTAATTGAGGGTATGACAAGCTTATAGCTTTTTGTATACAATCCTTCTGAGTCCTTTGAAGCCTTCCCACATTACAGGGACATAATTTATGAGGAATGTAGGCTTAGGTAAGGCATTTAAGGTTAAACCTTCGAATATTTTCTTTGAAGGGTTAATTGTCAAGTACCTAGCTATAATTTAAGTGGTTATATTTTGAGTAACCTACATAGTTGAGTTAAATTTAAATTTCAAAATTTGATAAAGAGGAATATTTTCCAATCGATAGCCATAGACAAAGAAGTCAAGTATTACAGTAAAGATATAGAAGTCATATTTTTTCCTGAGACGACATCGTACTTTGATTGTTACTGATCAGTAAATTCTATATTGCTTTTAGAATAAGGACAGCTTCCTTACATCGATAAGACGAAATATTAAATCCTTTTTTTTAACATAATATTCTTTATGGAGAGAGATCACGTGTTCGCTTTGCCTTGTGATGTAGTTTTGTGGCCACACATCTTCATAAATAGGATAAATAAATATAGTAGTTATAAATAGATTATATGCTTTAACAGACCTAAGTCTGTTATTTTTCCAAATTTGTTTTTCAACATTTTCCAAATAGTTTATCAAATAATTTATGTAATTAGACCTCTTGATTTTTAACTCTTCACCACGGTCGGTATTATATTACATTCTGACATTTATGACAAAAAAGAGAGCTAAACATAAATATAACATGGAGAATATTCGTGGTTTTTCCTAAATTAAACAACATTATCACAATAATAAAAAAGATATTTATTAACATGCATATTAACCACTATCCCGTCATGATTATGGTATGAGAATAGTCGAGCGTGTTCCCAGGCAAGGCTATATATAAAGCATTATCTAAAATTGTAATTAAATCACGGATACAGCTCTGAAGTAAATATTTAATGATAACTAGCCCACTGCGGTCCTTGAGATAACGAGGCCGGGAGACTGGGCGACGCCATTATATTGACTTAAACACAGCCGTTGAGACTCGAGAATCCCTCTTGTGACTGTGCCAAAAATTCCCCAATTATCCGGACGCATTTTGACGCAGGTACACTTAAAAAGCGAATAATTTCGATGATGCGCGATGAGGGAACTAACGATCGGTAAAGTTAAAATCCAGGTGGAATTATTTTTTTTTATAATATAAAAAAATCAGAACAAACGGCTGCAGCTTTTACAAAACTTTTACAACTATTACAGCGCTCATAGCCAGTACTATTTTAAACCTAACTAAGCAAATCAGGTATGGACTATTATGATACATGAAATTTTCTATTTAAACTAGACTACTATGTTTTACTAAATATAAAATGGATTATAGTCATAATACATCACTATGTATTATGACTATAATCCATTAAATTAAAATTAATCAATCAGTGGATTGATTAATTTTAATTTAAAATCGTAATGTAGGACTTTTCCCGAAAATTATTATAAATAGAAAATCACAAAACTATGAAAAATAAACACGTCGTTTTTCTCAATAAATTTTATAACTTATTTTAAAAAAAACATTCAATAAGCCGATAGCCGTAGCTAAGAATAGGAAAGCACTTAGATAAGACACTAAAACAAAGTCTGAGGCACACTACTCACCTAATGGCTAGATAATTTTGAGCATACCAGATATTGGTATTTAGTGGTTTAGATAAGCTTTTTTGAAGTATGACTTCTAACACAGTGAGGAGTGTTGGTTTCTCAACCTCGTGAGTCGTGGATTTGAAAACGAAAGGCACTACTTGTCTTAACGGAAAGTTAGAGAGAGTGAAATGAAGAGAAATTTAAAATTTTGAAGGCGAGACCCGGTCGTGTCGATTATAATTTGTACTGGCTGATATTTAAAAAATAAAAAAAAATCTCTTTACGCCATCTAATGATACTCTCATTTACCTATTTCGGTAACTAAAAGCTTAATTTTACATAAAAAGTATTATTCCTAATAAACTTTGAAGATGAACTTTAATCTATACAGCACGATACCTCCCACAAAGAGAAAAGAAAATCAATCTGCCATTCCTTAAGGCCTTCGATCTGGGTCAGCATCACAGACTAGACGTCGCCAACTCACTGGGGATATTGACTAGCTACCAGCTGATGCTACAGTACTGTCTTAGCGGGCAGCGAGTTCTGCCGAAAGTAATACGCGTAAATTGAATTGCTAAACGTATTTTGTCTAAGTGGATTTGACTGAGTGTGAATCTGTGTTTCGTATTAGTGATGTCCCTCGCAAAAAATATTAAACTTGGACTGGTTTTCTCATGTTTTATTATATAATTTTTAAAAATATTGCAATGCATTTATAAATAGCAGGAATTTAAAAAGTAATCGCTTATAAAGTGTCCAAATTTTTTGTGGATTTTTGTGGATATTTGTTGTTCGAATACCTCTATCACATTGGCTGTGCGAAGAAAGCGCTTGAATAGCTTGGGGTCGTCAGTTCTGACGACCAGGCGCCTAATAGTCTTTTACAAGTACATTTCGGCAAATATGTGGCCCAAATCTCTATAGAAACATAATTTTAGAAGAAATCATTTCAAATTCATCAATTACTTTTCTTTGTATTCATAAGTAGTGTCAGATGATCAATTGTCACTAATTAGTATTAACGAGATATGATATATACAAGATTAACATGGAATTCGTCCCAATTCACTTGAATGAAAAAAAATATGAGTAATAAAAAACAAAGAACTTTAGAAATTACACTAAAAATATTTATTTATTTTATGCCATTACAGGGACAGGCCCCAATGCGACTACATCTAACTTAATTCTATTTAATCTAATACTATATGGTTCAAATAAATTGAACTAACGTATTTGTGACTAATTAAATATATATAATGAATACAAACATTAAATTTCATATACATTTTAGATATTAAAAGTAAGAATATTACTGAAGAAGAGCCATGATGATAACCTGATTATGTTATTATTCTTTTATATTAAGATTTCTAAAAACTCCATTTCATTTTCAAATTCCTTATAATCTTACACTTCGAACAAGTCTAAACGCAATAAACCAGATTCGATCTCTCAACAATTTATAAATAACATTTGGGTGTGCTCTTTATTTATTTAGTCTGAATAAATGCGTTCATACTATATTATTTAATTATACTCTTATTCAAATCAAAATGTATGAATGTATAACAAAATGAGACTTAGTTTTGAATACAATTTCTGACAACACAAGCGCTATCATATTATACACTTCAATTGTGTTTATATCACCATTTCTTTGCATTGCATTTAGTACTTTCTTCGCCTTGACCATACGTGGTCCATTCATAACATAACAATATATTTAAACATAACTTAATTAATTAACTATACAATGTATAAAACATTTTAAATACTATTTATAATTATTTTGCTAGCATCAGCAAATGATTCAAACGAAGCTTAATAACACAGATACTAAAAACAGTTTTTGCTATACATTTTCATCAGGCGTTATCTTTTGCCTTAAATATTATACTGAATGTATACTAGACATGCGGCAGCGTCAAAGTCAATTCCTAGCTAATTGAAGTGGTTAACAGCACCATGTGTAATTTTACTCGATTTTACCCATTTGTAGCCACTTTGGACCCCCGAAAAAATCACACTTTTGAGCTAGATATCGCTAATCTCCATTTTTTTGTCGATATTAGATTTGGCTCCATATTAGACTTTTGTATCGAAACCAGCAAAACACAAAATTGAGCAATAGCTTTCAAACGAATAGCTTTTTGGAAATTAGAGAGAAAATGTAAAATATGCATCTAATATTTGAAAATCCAAAGTAATGTAATATTCCTATGATAATCATAGTAAGTCATATTATTATTAATTGAAAATTAGCGATGAACACAGTTCGCTTCCATAAAATTCTCTGTTAAGTACTGTAATGGGACGACATCGTGAAGTTAACATCGTCCAATCAACACAGTTCACGTCAACTAGGCTGCTAAAGGCATTACTTAAAATAATTAAGACAAGTTTGGTACTATACCGTACCTTGATAGATTAAATCCGGTTAAATATATAGTTTACTGGATTAAAACTGGATTATAGGGCAAATAGAGATGTTGATCCCAATTCCGATTTCAATATTGAAATTTCGTTAGGTTGGGTTAGTACACCGTAATACGAGATTACCGCTACGCATATCAAACGTGCAGCCACGAAATTGTGTTAAGTTCTTAGCTGACGTCATAATTACTATCGGCACTTTGATACGCATGGATATTTTCAAAATATTGAAACAGTAATTGGTATCTCTTTTTTAAAGAGTAGTCTTAGTGATCCACTATATGTTATCTGTATCAGTAGCAATAGATTTAGAATAAGGCCTAACAACATTCCAATCCGTCTACCCTGACCACGCACGCTTTAAAGCACGCGAAACGTCGGAAAAATATTAAACAATGTAAATATATTTAAATTTTGCAAAAATACATAACTTAAGTCCGTAAATAAAGTGATTTTCATTAAACATTCCAATCCCTAGAGAGTCGGAATGTCTATACTAGAGATATTAAAAAAACTTTTTTAAGGAGCACTATTAGGATTTTAAAGTGAAAATTGTAGTACCCCGAGAACCACATCTGGCCCACATTTAACTAGAGTAGCCTTGATCACAGCGTTGTGCTTCATGAAGTGACAATATGCGTTTCAAAAACAGTTGAAAATCAATTAGTGCATCATGGCAATGGTGATTTCGCCTAAAACTAAGATGTGTATCTGTACATTACTAGTGCTTGTGCTGGTAGGGATCGGACTAGCTGTAGCGTCTACAATGAGACTCTTTGATGGTGTGGACCATCATAAAGTGGGTACTGCTGAGATGTACAGCCAAAGGAATTCACCACGGACAACAGTTTCTGTAAGTATGGCTAAATTTTGTATATTCTCGCCTATTGATTTTCATCTTTATTAAACTTGAGTCATCAAACTTCAAAGTGCACACTAGTAATTGTGAGACAGTTGTTGTTCGCAATTTTCACGTAACGCTGATTACAATTGTAACTGTTACTCGCAGACAGTAATTAGTTATAATAATAACAGCTTAACTATTAATATTTTTTTATATAAGGCAATAAATAATAACTGACAACTTTGTGACAAATTTTGTGAGGCATCGCCTCGGTTTTGGATTTATAAGCCAATAAGCGCAACACAGTAACTTTGATTTCATCTACCACCTATCAATCATCAAAAGAAAAGCCTTCTCCGACAAAAATTAATGACCCGGCTAGAAATATAGCCACAATCAAACTCAAATAAAATCACTCTTTTTGCGAAAACGATTATTCTCCAGAGATTGACCAGCCTTATACGTTATTATAACGTATCCAGTGTATATAGACCCCTCATATAAAATGTTATTTTAAATATGCCGACGGAAAAGTACTAACGGAATAAAGAGGGAGATCTTCTTAAGCTGGTTGTTGGTTACGTGATGGTGCGCTGGAAGAAAATCTTGTGACCTATAAAATTAATGGCATTCGTATGTTTTCTGAAATGGCCCGGAATAGATGGTAGCTCTTAATCTTCGAGTCCTAACTTAGCTTTATAATTTGTTCTCGTTTTGCTACCTTTCTTAGTTATTTGTAAGGTTGCTTAGAAATCAATTTCTAATCCTCATCAATTCATTAAGAATTCATGAACGATTATGATACATTGTATTGAATGACGTACTTCGTGGTAGTAAAACAAAGTAGAAGCTAACGTTTTTAAACAAATTAATATTGTCATCTAACGCAAACCACTTTCAAACTGGAATCAAAGTGACTCAAAGGAATTAAGTTATATTGACTCAGGTGATTGTGGCCTATCAAATATTTTACCTTCATATTATAATCTTGCAGAGGAACAAGCCAAGAATTTCAACAAGGATTTATTTACAAAATTCATTATATGATTTGTAAAGCAAACATAGCTAAGATCCTTCACATTATACGAGAAGCTTTTGTTTTATATGCGACGTATTTAATCGTTATACGTGTGTGTGATGTGAGTACTCCTTCTCGTAATGCTGAAACGTAAAAAAATGTGTCACCGTAAAGTGCAGGGCTTATTTAAAATTATTTAAAGGATCGTAATGCCTTTAAGACTAAAATGCACGGCTCCAAATCCGTTTGGGTTAATTTTAGACAAACATAATATATATTAGATTCGTATTGAAAAGTATATTTAGAAACATGGAATAACAAAATGGAGGCTTTTATCGCTATAACCTACCAAAATTCAATCATGTTTCAGCAATTTATATCCAATATGGCAACTCGTTAAAACTTAAAACGTTTCGTCCCAACGTAAACCACACACACCGCGAAATATTATTTACTCAGTGGTGTCATGGAAATGGCTGGTGTAGCCCGACGTATTTTTTAATTAAATATCTGAAATCGAAAAATTGTTTTAGACTAGCTTCACCTTTTGTTCAACGTTGATTAGTTGGAAATTTTTTCGTTATTAAACTCACTCGCAATTCGGCGAATGTGAAATATTCATTGACCTTTTTTTAGTTATGTATTTATTTAGTTTTTATTTATTTCATTAATAATAAACTATGCTTTTAACAGAATTGATTTTTATGGAAAATAAGAAATACAAAATTTATCTATAGTTATTAAAGTATTTATGAAATTGATCATTTAAAAATAACTTAGATTAAATTAGAATTTATAAATTAGTTTTGAATACGTTTATTTCTCGCGTTATAATAAATATTTTCATTTATGTATTTATCCATTTAAGCCTTGTATTCAATACTATGTAAAAAAAAGTCTCCAGAGATGGGTTTGCTATAACGAACTTAATCTTAGTTATTTTTTTATAAAGGTCTTGATAATATTTCACCCTTCAAGAGAATAATTGCACACGTTCTTTTGACAACCCTTATCATAAAACATTTAAAAAGTATACACATGTAAGCACTGCAAAATTTATTGTTATCAATTTCGATTTATGACAACGCTCAGCCATTCAACCTTAAGACCAGCGAAGTCTAATAGGTATATGATCAGCTATAACTTCAGGATTCACAGGTAACTGAATAAACTGGTTGTTTACAAGTTGTCAGATATAGCGACATGACTTCGTTTTAAATTTAGTACTGTACAGCGCATGCGTTGATTGACACGGGTGTGTGTGAGCATCTTTTACGGATGTTATTGTAACCACTACGGTTGCTTAGCATTCCCTGACTAAACGGCATTATTGGCGCCATTAAAACTGAGTTTTATATACACTTTTTGTTTAAAAATTGAAAAGAGGAATATAAAGTTGCGTGGACTATTTATATCAGAACAATTGTTGTCTTAAAAATTAAATATAGTCGTGAAGGTTCCGGTACCGATGTCGTCATAATATCTTGTCAGCCAAAATGGGATCCTTTTGGGTCCGAGTGTTAACATTGATAACCATACAGGGGGCGTTTCAAGAGCTGAAGCTTTTTGGGTCGCCTTCACAAGCAGAAGTTCAGTGTGTGAACACATTTGAGGTAAGTGATATTTTGTTTTATTACTTAAAGTTATAAATATTATAGACATCTCATAGATATAATAGACGTATAGATAAGACTTAAGATTTCTATCATTCGATTTGTTCTTATGTACCAATCAGGGAAATTCTGTTAGTCTGGATATTAGCACAGAAATATCTTCCTAAACTGGATCTTAGTACAAACAATATTATTACTCAACTTTGCTATACAATTTTGGTTCTTATCGCAGAGCACGTGAACGCAGTAAGGAGGATAAGTTTATTAGCGTCACTAATTACTTTCATATAAAGTATAATTCATTATGGTTTGACAGGAAATAGGCAAGGGCGGCGAAGGAGACGAGATTTATATTGACAATTCATTGGTGATTATTATTTTATTTTATTTCATCATAACTGATATTTATCCAGACTTGACAAAAACATATAATAACAACATGATTATATTCGTCTATTTTTGTATTTACATAAAAAGAATATGTTATTCATGCCTAGGTTTTATACTCAAACGGGCGTCGACTCAAGAGTCGAGTGATTTCAAGAAATCAACGTTTGGTTGTTTTTACGTCTGCTATTTCGAGTATAAAACCTGGTGATTAGCAGAATGGAGTAGTATCAGTTATTGTTTACTAACACCAATTGTGACGTCTCGATACTAATGTTATTGTTTTGCACTACTGTGTATGTTTAATATTTAATCTTAATACTAATATTTAACCTGAACAACTATATGTGACGCATATCACAAATATATCCCAATCCATAAAAAAATAAAAATTTTAATCAATTCGAACAATAAACCAGTTCCAACCTTGGTAGAGCGCACCCGGCGCTTTACAATCGCCCAGATACACAATGAGATACCTAACCTACCTGATCATGTCATTCACCTCGATATTCATAATCCCATTAATCAAATTTTTAAATTTTTAATGTGCTCCCCATTCATACGGACACCCTTTATTCCGTAAATTTAAATCATGTCCGTGTACTCTTTTTATCGGTATATTTAATAAAAAAAAAAACTCTCCAAATATAGCTCTTTTTCACACAATTCACCAAGTCTCTATAACACTTAATTTATTACTTTTCACTAAATTAATAACCTCCATTTGCTGATAAAATAAAACAACGTAAGTCTAATACTAATAATAAATAAGCGTCCCATTTCGCCATTCATCACAAAACAAAAGCCGCTCTTCAAGGCGGCGCTTCAAGGCGGCGCGAACGCAAACGAAATTATTGCCGTACGCGAGCGACGTCACAGGAACGGCAGACCTTGACACACTACCCTGTCGCAAACATGAAATAGAAACAATCAAACCTTCATTTCTCCCTTTCCCACATTGTTTATTTTCTGTTTAACTGTGTGTGTAGAACTATCTACTTTTTAATTTTTGGTAATATGCTTTATGACTTACGTAATGGGCATAAGGTATAAAATAAATTTGGACTAATTTGACTAAGATTTTTGACATGGCGAGTTGAGAACATGTGATTTGTAAGCGGTCATTAACCTGGTAGGATGGCTAGTAAACAAATACGGCATGTTGTAAATGTTGAAAACAAAAAATATGTCCAATGACTAAACTGTTAGATTATTTGTAATGAATATTTGTATACTGGCTAGGGACTGACTTTCGGTGTTTAATTTATTGTCGCATTGTCCTCTCCACATTGTATACATATAAATTATATCCCTCGAATGACATCGTTTAAACTACTAAAGTCTTCTCATCACAGAGTAAGCAGAATTTTACAGATAGGGACAAAACAGGGCTAGAGTTAATTTTAACATAACTCGTATCTTTACGTAATGTATAACCAACGCAAAACCTAGCACTAACTAAAAAGTTTGAAGATTTTGATCGACGCTTTAGATAACAGCATGTGACTAATTGAATACCCTAAACGGCTGAACTTCGAACTATTTAACGAAGATATAAATTCATATATTTTTTGTATTTAAGTTCTTTAAATGAGTATTTAATATATGCCGATTTTCATCAAGAATAAGCGACACTTATACTGTGGGGTCTAGTGCTAATTACCCACTTCACTGCAAAATTCCACTTCATTTACGATAACTTACTAAATGAGCATTCATTAAATAACAATAAACATACACACGAGGAGTAAGATTGTCACGAGATAAACGTCATTCTTGAGATAAGCTTGGTAATATGACCATCTCAAGTCAATGACCGCATTAGTCACTGTAATAAATTGGATATAAATAATATAATAACGATATTACTAACCACATATTCAATCAATATCCAGTTTTAAAAAACTTCACAATTCTTTTACAAGTACAAGGACTGTGTAACGGATTTCGAAAACGTAATTGATAAGAATGATAAAAAATCTATGATATTTTCGATCAAATATTCCATTGAAAACCACAATATTATTCCCGACACCGAATCGTATTTACTTAGTCGCGAAAATGCAAACAAATAAGTCGTTATGCAAACATTTCGGGCAACGGCTTGCTATCGTAAAGCTCTGATCACAGTAACCATATCATTTAAAGTGTGGAAATATACGTTTTTATATATGTTTTAAACGATCGAAAGCGTAGGTACCCTAAAACAATATTCGCCTCAAAGACCTGACGTTTGAACGTTCGATTTCCTGCGCAACGTATGATGTAGTTCGTTCTAAAGGATCTTAATCGACTGTAAAACTTAGTAACAAAAAGTTTGCCATCTTTAGAGAAAAATATTGACTGTTGCTAGTAAAACTAGTTTATAATCAAGTGGTAATAATATTTTATATTATTAAATAGCAATCAAGTCCCTATGAATTAAAAATTATTTATCTTACTAGGTGGAGCATTTTGCACCGATACTTTGTAACATAAGTACATACATACTTCAAGTTGTATTGGTAAGAATATAAATATACTGAATCACTGAATACGATTTCAATGTAACTTAAACAAGGCTAGGATGTATGCTAGATAGTTCTTTCCTTATCAGCATCCTTTAGATGTTACACAGAATTATTAATCTTAAGTGTTGTTCAATGCAAGTTGTTGCCGACCACTTGCGACATCAGCGTAATGGACATCAAAATTGAAAACAAAGTTCTGAATTTGCTATGAAATTATTAATATAATAATATTTATATAATATTATATATATTATAATAAATAACATATAACTACAGATTACAGCGCTGATTATTGATAACACATCCTCTAAATGCAACACATTTCCAATTCATAAATTGTTAACACTTTATTTTCCAATTGATCTTATATGTTTTTATAGCCGTAAAAATATGTGTATGTTTTTAAATTGAGAAAAGCTGTAAGCTCACTGTATGCCTATCATTGAAGCCGCGACGCAAGTTACACATTGAAATGTAAGTTCATTTGCTCGTCACATCTTGTTTGATTATCGTTAGGTGCCGATTTATTGGCTCAACCTTACGATAAGCACTATGTTTGATCGGTGATTAGATTTTTGCTTTATACAGTGTTAATATTATAGGTATATAATAACAGGCTATAATTAACAGTTAAGCACGGTAGTTTTTATAATAATAATAGTAAGTCTTTATTTTAAACCAAACAAGAATTCTAAGAATGTTCAAATTGTGTTTTTCTATTTATGATCAAATATTAAATTTGCTTTAATTCAAATGATTGTTTTTGTGTAGACAAGTGTTGGCAAAGTTTAAAAAATAATTTAGTACATAAATTGCTTGAAAGTAACTGTAGCTATTTTAATTATATCCTGCACAAAATTAAAAGAGATTGAAGCATAAAACTTAACACTTAGGTATAAAAGCAAATAGAATTTATAATGTACAAGATTTAGGTCAGTTACGTTTTGTATAACCGTAATTACAGTTCTTCAGATAGGTTGTTTTAACTTGAAATACTCGAGCAGTTGATAGATAATGTTCAGATGGGCCGTTAGTGTAGTTTGTTTTTATTTCCACGACCAGTGCTTCTTATATAAGAAAGAATATATATTAAATATATTTTTTTTTATGTACACAATGGGCGTAAACCACGCTGCACTGCCGAACATATTTTTTTTTATAAAACTGGGGGCAAACGAGCAGGAGGCTCACCTGATGCTAAGTGACACCGCCGCCCATGGACACTCGCGAAGCCAGAGGGCTCACCAGTGCGTTACCGGCCTCTAAGATGTTTATACGCTCTTTTTTTGAAGGTCCCTAAGGTCCTATATTATACTTGATGAGCATATTGGTTATTGTGATGTGCTATATGCGTATCTTATTAATATAAATTTATTAAAGTATATGTTTATCAGGTGTGTTAGCACTCACAGAAGCTTTAAATTGCTTACCTAGTGGCTAACCGTGTGTGCGTCCTATTATTTCTAAACATTTTTTAAGGATTATCGCTTGTACTTGTAAGAAAATACCCAAAAACAAATCCTTTGATATGATAACAAACAGTATTATACAGATAAATATTATTTGACGGATATAACTCTCATCTTCATGTGATTCCATCTTCGTATTTATTTATAAAAATGGCTTCACTAACCATGCTAGCAGCATTTATGGATTTTATTGTAAATTTTGCTAAACGAACTCCCTTTTAGACACCCATGTTACCAAATTCCGTACAATGCGATTCAAATATTAATACGAATGTTGAAACATTTAATGTGCTTTACTGAGTCTTAACTAATATTATTTTTAAAAACGATTACTTATACTAATTATTGTTAAACCTATATTTTAACGTATGAGCGTAAATTACGTTATCATGTTCGTATTCTTGTTTGAATCCTCAGTGTTATCCCATTAAAATTTAATGTTTGTTACTCAAAAACTTTATGTAATATTTCGAAATGCTAAGCTATTAAAGACAAACGTACTCAGTAAGCCGCTTAATTATTGCACAGATGTATTTAAACATGCATTCTATGTAATTAATTGTTTCACAGGTGGACCAAGAAGAGGGGGATGTGGAGGGATCGGGAAGGTACGGAACGATTCCACCATTCCCGCCCCCACCACCTGGACTTAACGGTAAAACACCCATTATTAATGACCGGACATTTTTGTATGCTTAGTACAATATGTTTTTCGCTTCTTATTGCTTTTTTAGGTGTACACTATAAGTTATCGATTCTGCCTTGCTACAATTCCGTTGATCTTAAAATATATTTTTTGGTAAAAATGTAAATGAGCCTGTCATTGCAGCTCTATAGATTAAAATAGGTAGTTTAATGAAACAAGGATTTTATTTTCAACGTTGTCCTCATTGTAATCCTATTTGCGTCCGAGAAGCTAAATTTGCAGTTGCTTAGGCGTAATGAGCACTTTTTGGTTTAAAAATGAATATAGCGATTCCTACGAGTATTATTGTTACAAATGAAATAAAAATGCGCTATATAAACGAAATACTCCACGAATAAATATTATATAATTGAACAGTTATGCAATATTTACCCAGCAGCGTGTAATAGCTGGCTTCAGGGAGTCTATTTATCTCAAGTCGAGGGATCGTGCAGTAACCATATTTGCTCGGATTAACGACTGTTTGTTTTAAACGATACGTAATTACTGAGGGTGACTTATGAACTCGAGAACTTTACACAAAATGCGGTCTTAGGGTAGTTTTCGTAAGAAATATCAAGTATGCTTCTTACATAATTTGCTTTGAACTAAATGATTATTTCTTAAATTTATATAAGTACGTACGTCATTATTTAATTATTTATAAGTTGTGAATATTCCGAAATGTAAACTTAGAATACGGGAAATCCTTAAAATTATATTTTTTTACTTTTTTATCATAATTTCTTTAAAATTAGACGTCTCTATAGTTTCATCATTTTATTTTTATTTTACTTTATGTATTTTTATTCTTTAGTTTTCCATTTTTTATAACTTTTCTTTTACTTTTTTAACTGTCTGTATTGAAAGGTAGGGTATAAAGTGAAGAACTGGCTTCTCAAACACAGGTGATACCTAGCTGAGAAGCCAGGGAGCCAAGCCATTCTATGCTGTAATTCTTTGTTGTTAATAAAAGTATTACTATTATTAAGTGATAGAAGTCTATATTTGTCAAAGACACATTATTTTTTTCAGGTTATGCTCCCATATTGAGAGGAGAAAAAGGAGAAAGAGGACCAAGGGCAAGAGTTTTATTTATTTTAATAAATATATTTGTTACAATACTTTATATTTTCATTCACATTGTAGTGCTTATATTATATAAAAAACCTCCACCACTCAAGACACTGTATTTTGAAAATTCAAATTATTATTCAAAGACTGACAAGTGTTAGTCCTGTACAAGTACTGCAAATAGTTTTTTCTATGTGCAAGATTTTTCCGTGAGAATAAAATGCTAAGATTTGGGTCTTAGCATCTTAGCACTATATCTTAGCACTATATGCTTCAGGTACAAAAGGCATATAAAGGAAACAGATACAGAAATTGAGCCAACGTCAAATCACATATATATACTAACACTATACTTGTGTGTTACTATGACTGCAATAAAATAAATTTCGAAATTTACATTGACTGCCAGTTCATAAATCAAGGGCATAAAGAAAAAAGGGAAAAAAACCGTTCCTAAGGTCATGCACAACACCACACATTTAGTTGTCTTAAAGTAAATACCAAGCTAGTTTAACACCTATCCCAGTAATTTAAGTCACGTAGCTTTAACGCCGAATTTATCTGTGATTAGAGGAATGACAAACACTCCACGCGTTTACACCTTCATGATAAACATACGAGTAATTACTGATACGAAGCCTCGCTTTGAATTTGACGTTTTGTATATAATACATTTACTAAGCATTTGGTGGATAACGAACAGTGTTATATGTGATAGTTAGGGTTCGTGTAGATTTACATCATTATACAAAATTTGTTTTGAAGCTTCGTATTAATGAGGAGTTCTAATCCTTTGATATCTATTGATATTTTACTCCAAAGACAGTTTAAAAGAGTTTACAACATGTTATATATATATATATACGTTATATATACGAAGCGCTAATAGAATGTAAAGGATAATATAGAAATACGTACAGAATTTGTCAATACCTTCTTGGCATGTTTTTAATTACACATTTGGTTTTTCAGGGTTTACCCGGAGAATCGATACGTGGACCTCCAGGACCACCAGGACCACCTGGTCTTCCTGGTATTCCCGGAACAGCTATCGTTGAATCGTCTGGAGATGATGTGAGTTGACAATTTTTTTAAACTCACAGATAGTGCATCACCTGCCACTACCTACCTCATACAGCTACAGAGAATCTCATGATTCCTTGTTTAGAAATTTAAAATAGATTACTATTGCAAAATATAAAAGAACATTATAAGATCATTTAAAATTATATTTAAAAAAGTTTTTATTAACAACCAAGGAGTTCTCATTATTATTTCATAAATAATGGTGCACAATTTCTATATTCTGTGGCAAATTAATATTTCATTCTATGAGTAAAGCTTAGTTAATGAAGTGTATGAAGCTGTGCATTGCGAGGTATTGTGCGATTTATAACATTACTTTGGCGGCTAAGTTTTATATAACACAGACACATATTTAATAACCCTTATAATATAACCTCATTATGCAAAATATTATATTTCACGCATACGTTTCAGGCGATGAATATAAAGGTACGTATACTATACTACTACTACAGCTTTTAAGTTCTCATCGCTAGATTGATGCCGTTTACAGCAAATAAAAAATAAAAAAAACATAATAAATACGAAACTAAATCTCAATACTTAATTTAATACAGGTGCTTTATAGACGCTTATACACCACTAGCGTACTAAACTTAAGGAACTAATAAACTGATCTGATCATAATTATTACAACAGTCTCATCAATAAACAAAAAAAATATCTAAGATTAAGGACCCCACTTCTACTTCTACCTTCACTTTATCACCAATAACTTAGTGGTGTTAAACATAAATCGATGCCGTTAAAATTATCTAAAAAAATAGTACGAATACATTTATTTTAGTTTGTATGGAAATACCGAATTCGTGGTTAAAAAATGAAAAATTATTGCAGCAAATTTTTGGTGAGAACTACGCCTCCCTTGGCCAATGTGGATGCAACAGCAGCACCCTAATGGCACTTCTCGAATTGGCACCAGAACTTCGAGGTCCTCCAGGTCCACCGGGGGTCACTGGTGCAGAAGGACGTATTGGACCGCCTGGCATACCCGTATGTTGTTTTTACGATTTTAACACACAGGTTGTTGATAACTCATTTCAAAATGAGATATTGCCCGACACTATCTTATATCAGTATCCCTAGAGACTCATATACTATATTCTAGTCTCGTAAAATCCTGTAATTATAAACTTCAACAGAGTTTCATAAAAATTTTCAATCATCCTCCAAAATCCTTACGAATTGCTTTTCAGGTATAATAAAATAAAGCTAAAAAACGTATTTCAGATACTGAGTAATATCAACACGCGGAAGTTTAATGCAAATGGATTATTGTTTATTATTCACGTAAAAACTAAACTGAATAAATTTTAATGAAACTTTATAACGCTTATATAACAGAACAACACAATGTATGAAGGTCATGTGTGATTTATGCAAAATATCATGTAAGTAGGTAAAAATTATCCCACCTGCAAGCTATTCTGGCATGCGCTGCGGAAAAAAGTATATACTTATATCTGTCTTATATGTATGCCTGCTGTATTATAGGCAAAATAATGAACTAAAACTAAAATAAAAATTGATAAATTATTTTAAATGCACATTTGATAGTAATTAATTGATTCCTAAATAAAAATAGATGTTTTTATATCTTATTTACAATATATCTAATATTGGAAATAATTATGTAAAGGCGTGCACGGGTCTCTTTATAAACGTGGGTGAAAGCACAGACCTTATCTAGAACAAAATAAAATAACACAACATAATACGCTGTAATCCTATAGATTCTTATTGTGAACGGCACAACTTTACATACTTTAATAAATAATACATTAATTGCTATGTTTTCAGGGACAAATGGGCCCAATCGGAGAACGGGGTTCAATGGGACCTCGGGGGGAGAAGGGTGATCGAGGTGACGAAGGTCCTCGTGGTCCAGAAGGGATAACTGGACAAAAGGGAGAGCCTGGAGTTGATGGAAGACCTGGAATCCCAGGACCGCCTGGGCCGCCTGGATCCCCTGGTTCATCGGACTATAGCAACTTTGAGGTTGGTAAAGATTCAAACAATCGTAAGGCTTTGTGATTAGAAATTATTATAAAATAGTTCGTGAAATATATACAGATATGATTGTATTAAATTACGGCACTAATAAAACTAGTAGTAAATTGTTTGGAAAATTCTCATTATAAGAAAAATTTAAAGTTTAAATTTGAAAATTAAATAACCAACTTTATTTAGAAACGAAATAATGAATGAATAATAGAATATCAAAAATAGGAAGCCTAATGCTGTAGTTTAAACAATTTGAAATACCCTTTTTAGCTAATTTATATAAAGCTTTTCCTGACTTTCCACTTGAAATTTATTATGCTGATCCTATTTTACCATTTTCATGCCATCCATTGCTGCTTGTTTAGTCAAATTGGAAACCTAGGCAAATATACAAGGTAAGTTGCGAGTATATCGTTAAATATGGATGGAGCTTGCTTTGCTACGAGCTTTTATTAGACCGGAAACTACTTTTCACGAGCTTTCGTTTTATACACAAATTTTGATTACGCAAGTATGTCGTTATTCTTTGGACAAAGGCTAAATTTTTATTAATACTTAGTAACAATAATTATTATAACAACACATTTGAATAACAAGTTTCCTAATAATAAAATATATTTTTGACACGGAAAACCGACGTGAAATCTCGCATATCCGATAGCAAATTAAAATATACAATCCACTCAAAATCTGCTCAAAATAATACGAGAACAAATTGTAGACTGTATTTTTAATATATCTGAAATACATTCAATAAAATATAAATTTAATATGACGATGTTACAGATTTAAAGAAGTACAACTTAATTGAATTAAACAACTTAGAACAACAAAGTAATTGTTAAGTTATGGAATGAAATTAGACCTGTCGATTACCTCTTCAAAAGTGTCTCCGAGTTTGTGTTAAAGGGGAATGATTAAAGGAAAGTTTGTCTTCCGCAAACAAAACTGGCAAGACAAACTTTGCACAGCGACTTTCCACTTTAAGGGTAGATATGTATCGAGACGGCGGAGATAAGGAAATTGATTTTCACTGTTTGTGGTCAAACTTTGTCTAGAAATTCATCAAAGTTTCTAACATTGTCAAATACCTTTATGTGGGCTTTTGATATTAGGCAGTATTTCATCGTAGGCATAAATAAACCAGTAAATAGGCGTAAAACCGTTGTTATTGTGGCACATAAAACGATTGATCTTGTGTCTTGAGCGGGTCTAAAATAGCTTTTCATCGTCTTGGGGCAATTTTTTTGAGTTCGTCCATTACTAGCTATAGTTTCTAACGAACCTATAAAAAAGTTTTATTCATAAATATAACAATCACTCACTTCATAGTGTTAAATAAAATTTTAATAATACTAGTAACTGATGTGTACTTACTTACTAGTATTTTATTAAAATTTTGTTTTTGTCTGAATCATTAATCATAATCTGGTCCGATTTTCTTGTGTGATCCGGTGAAATGTGAATACTCTATCCGGTGTCCGGCAGATCTACCGGTTCGGCGTAGTGGGAACCTGGCCTAACACGGTGCTAAAACCCGAGTTATATGGTTTTTAGCACTCGCGGTTTCTCTTCGTCTATATTTTCACTTTACCCCCTTGAATACAATCCTCTATTGAAATCTAGCATAGAGCCGCCACGAGTAAATTTAATATAAACAATGGGAACATTGATTATTATCAATATTCATCTGTGATAAGAAAGGTGGAAGTTTAAGAAGTTTTATTGCTTCATAAAATTATATAAAACATTTTGTGATCATTTATGATAAATCAACCCTGCAGCGAGTAACCGCCCTAACAAATTTAATATTATAAGTACCACTTAACGGTATCTGAGCGGTGAAATATTTGGGGCTTCGTTCTAAAAATCATGCTTTCAAAATGTATCTTGATTTTGCAAATTAAAGGTAATCGCACTTATAAAATTGTGGAGATTGCAAGTGGGCACTTGGGTTTGTAATCCCTTCGGGGCTGAGAGAGCTTTATTATTAAATAAAACTTATGAAGCCTAAAAATAAACTTTTTTTTTTCATTATAAAATAATTACAAATGCATGATTATACGACACATAATGTTAATGTAGCTATAATTTCCGTGCATTTATGTGATGTTATATATTAGGAATCACTTTTGGGTGCTTATGGCGGAGGTGCAATCGGCAGACCCGGAGCTCCAGGTCCTAAAGGGGATGCCGGAAAACCGGGGCCTGCTGGGCTTCAAGGAGAACGGGGATTCCCCGGACCCAAGGGTGAACGGGGTCTTCCGGGTCAAGGTGGACCAAAAGGCGACCGTGTATGTTCAATATAATAGTTACGCTTTTTTTTTGTCCAATTATTACGTCATATGAGCTACCGCCGGTGGCTGTATAACTTTTAAGGGAAGATGCTTGTCCTCTTGAATAAAAGTGCTTAAATTCTTAGTGAGTCGTAGGTTACATCTCACAAATCCTTTTATCTTACCAAGTTACCAAGAAGATAACGAATAGTTTGGCAAAATGTAATCAAAAGATTATTCGAGCCCTATCTAAACAATTATTGTATATTATTCTTGTCAATAGCGCTATTTAATTTCAGGGTTATCCTGGACCTAAAGGTGATAGAGGAGTGCAAGGAGACCGTGGAGTCCCCGGTTTGGATGGCCGTCCTGGACTACCAGGGGCAAATGGTCGATTTGGCGAAAAGGGTGAAAAAGGTTTTAACAACATATATATGCTTATTTTTTGCGACTATTTGTTAATGAAAGTAGGTAAAATTTTATCACAGAAACAAATATAGTTTACATTAAACGATAAACATTTACATATTCTTAAATAGATCACTCATAGCAAATAATTAATTACAATAACTTTCTTTACAATTTAAGACGAAATTTTTCTCACTATTTATATTTTCTTCTATACTTATAGGAGAACGTGGCATACCTGGACCGCCAGGACCACCATCGATACCTATTGGAGGTTTTACGACAGAAGATTCAGAATTCCCTTCATCAGGTAAGTTTAAAAAAACACTATTATTTTTTATTAATTCTAAAAATTAAGTTATTAATATTAAACATATCTTTATAGGCAGAGTCGTTGCAGGACTGCAAGGAGAGAAAGGAGAAAAGGTATTTTTATTTTTAATATTAAATGTAACTACACTCATAAATTAACATAAAACGTTTGTTTTATTGCATGCGCGAATGCTAGGAAATAACTATTATATTCAAATAAGATTATTTGTAACGGATAAAAATTATGTTTACTTTTCCTTAGTCTATACTGACGTTGCAAATGCTTTACAACTGTGGTCACAGCCTGATTAGAGTCCGATTTGAAACGCCGTCTATTCCTACGGAGATGATATTTATTAGCATTTTCTTTATGCTGGCAATACTGAATCTAAAAATTTGTTCGCCTGTATATTTGTTTGTTTTATTTGGGATTTTAGATTCATTATTATGGGGTCCCAGGTGTGAGAAATTGCAAACCATCTTCTTGATTGACGTTAGGGTGTTCTTATTTTAATTTTCTTTTAAAAAAAGAGGAAGGATCCTCTCATCAGAAAGTAAATTTTTACAAAGTATTTTTTATGTGTGCTATTCGCGTTAGTACATGGCAATAGTAGGAACTGTTATCATGAAAAATCGTAAACACAACCAATTGTACCCTAAAAATTGTGTTGTGTTTAAACATTTCTCACATGTATGTATAAAACGTGTTTTTACATTTACAAATTTAATTTAATGAATTGCCATATTCGTATAAGCCATCGTGGCTCTTGTTGTGTTAGTATTGCTTTATATAATTTAGCATAATTTTTAAATGTGTTTTTTGACAGGGTGACAAGGGCGACTCTGGAAAAGATGGCATTCCAGGTTTTCCAGGTAAAGACGGAAAATCAGGGGAACGTGGAGATATTGGACCTTCAGGAATGCCTGGCATATCTGGGCCACCAGGGCCACCCGGTCTAAAAGGAGAAAGAGGAGAAAGGGGCCCGCCTGGACCAGTTTCAATAACTTCAAGTGGTTCTGACATTATTACAATCAAGGTATAATGAAATTATTTTTTACTATTAAAATTATGGATTTGTACAAACTCTATTAAGACTACTTATTTTACCTTAACAGGGTGAAAAGGGAGACCTTGGACCCAGAGGTAGAAGGGGTCGATCTGGACCCCAAGGACCCCGAGGACTTCAGGGCCCACCAGGGGTTCCAGGACCTCCCGGAAAACCCGGAGAGAAAGGGGAAATCGGTCTTCCTGGATGGATGGTGAGTTGAAGTATATTTAAAACATAGAATCCTGAAGAATATTTTTAAGTATGATTAGCATATTTTTATTTTTACAAATACTTGCAGTTTTAAATACATATTTGTACTAATAATCAGTTATCAGCATCTTAACCATAAGCATTTCTATATTATTGATACAAATATTTACTCATTCTGTCATTTTTGGGCTTAAAACATGCCAGATCCTCCTCCTCACGAAGGTTTCCTGCGAAAGATGCATCAGAATGTTCAGTTAGAAGCTGAAACTTTAATTAATATTACTTCTTAAGTAGTAAAAATGTTTCTAAATTTACATGCTGTCCCTCCAGACTAACAAGGTTTGTATCTCATTATATCTTAATGAAATGTTGAAATTCTAAAATACGTAATTTAAATATATAAAAAAATACACAGTAGTATTACACTGTATATTACACTGTTACTTATTTGAAAATGATATACTAATGCTATTTGTGTTATACAATTACGAAAAATAAGTTATATTGGTTCATATGACGTTGTAGTAAATTAAAAAAATATTTCATTTAAAGGGGCGTCCGGGTTCGTTTGGTCCTCCTGGTAACCCAGGTCCTTCAGGACCTAAAGGCGAAAAGGGAGATCCAGGTGTCAATATTTTGGACGTATCAATGGTATGTACTGAACATTATTCAATTGAGTTTCCTGATTGCAGTATTTATTTTTGTAGTATGTGTGCAAAACACACAAAAACACAAGAAACAATTTTTTTTTTTGAATACGGAAGTATGGCGATTTAAAATGATGTTAACTGTTACTTCAACTTGTAACATACCAAAGAATGTCCAAAAATCGGCGAAACATGACAAACCCCATACCTCATAACTTCCACCTTCTTTTAAAGTTCAAAGGGGAGAAGGGAGATCGTGGTGACAGTGGACCTCCAGGCCCTAAAGGAGTACAAGGACCACCTGGTCCACCAGGCATTATTCCAAAGTCGGATGTGGTTCAATACATTCCGGGCCCACCAGGACCTCCAGGACCACCCGGAGCCCCGGGTCTTGCTATAGTGGGACCGAAAGGGGAACCCGGCCTCAGCTACATTGAAGAAGGTCCTGTACATGGAAGCACGAAGTTCTTCGGCAGACCAGGTAAGGACGCTTCAATGAACTGGAAACATAATTGTTTTGTTGTTAATTATAATATCTCTTCTCGTTAATGCTCGCAATGGAATAGTTCAAAAAAGTGCTTTTGATGAATTAAAAGCCTTAACGGAATTAAAAGAATTAAAAGAAAAGACGAAGGAACGTCTTGGTAAGTAGCCTTAGAATACGAAACAGTAGTTTGTTTTGATTCACTTCTGTTGTATTTTCGTTCAATGCTTAATTTTTAACTTTTTAACGTATTTAATTAAACAGAATTACGTTAGAAAATCTAGTATTACTTACGGTGGTATAACTAGATATATTTATAAATTATTAAATTTTATATTAAATTCTTAGTCTAAATTAAAAAACACTACAAAACGCGAAGAGATTTTTTTCGTCTTTGTAATAATTTTCATGAATCTCCGCTCACAATGTAAATACGACTATTAGTACATTATAATAATATTTTTATTCGTAAATACGAATATGAACAGAAGTTCATCACACACTATCATTAAGGTCGAGATAACTACGAATCAAGAAATCACCACGCAGATGAATCATCAAAGTCCCGAAATCAGTACCAAAACAGTACCCGGTGCTGCAGTGTTTCGTACTACTGATGAGATGATGCGGGTAAATCCAAATTTGCTGTTTTATAATAGGTTAATTTAAATATGCATGTGTGGATTCATCAAAACCGCCGAACATAGTTTTGGCGAAAGGTGCGTAAATTAGTGTAAACAGTGAGCTTAAATAGCTATAGATGTTATAAATAAAGATAATTAAATCTTTAGAGCTACTACAAAATATATGAAGTGTCTCTTAAATCATTTTATCATAATAAAATGTTACTATATAATAATAATATTTTTATTATCATAACATAATTTTTATTATGTGTAACTATTTACAATTATTTTTCTTGAATAGCTTGCATCTTCGAGTCCAGTTGGTGCATTGGCCTATGTTATGGAAGAACAAGTTCTCTTCCTCAAAGTGAATACTGGATGGCAATACGTTTTGGTAACCTTTATTTTATATAAATTGATTTTATGATATCAAAAGTTCGATTCCCCCGGTACTAACGCTCGTTCGTATAGAGTAAAATAGGAAAACAATGCCTTTGGCTTGTAGTACAATATTCCACTAACTGATCAGTTTCAATTTATAAATACACGCGAATTCATTACCTTATTAGACATTAAATACCTGTATTGTCAGAAAGGAGAATAAAACTTTTTAATATAGTAACAAGTAGTATCCTACACGATACATTTAAAGGACTATTACGTTACTTAAATTTACGATCGGAGGTCTTTTTTGCTAGCTCGGGTCAGTTGTGACCCAAACAGCACCATTGACTACAACACACTCACCCGCCACGCCCCCAATGCCGGCAGCCAGCCTTGTTCACAGGGGACCAATATCCAATTTAGTTGACTCGCCAGTACTCGCCCCTGTTGGGCCAAGCGTGAGTATTATTTTGCAAGTACTAGAAAATTTGTTTTCAAATATAAATTCTTATACCGGAGTTTGCTTGTAAGGCTAATGCCATAAACCCGTAAATAAAGATTTATTATATAGGCATATTGCTCTCTTGTCTACCAATAATCTTGTGTACCTCGTGGTAAAGTTTCACAATACTTTAATGATCCCGATGACTTGATGGCTTATTCAAATACATATATAGAGATTCAGTCAGTTACCTGTAAATGTGTGGGAATATAGGTGTTCATATATCCATGTACGCGCTTGTACGCTACTGCAATGCGTATAATGAGCTAAAAATAAGCTGATTTTCATAATTTTTCATGCCAATATAACTTAATTACAGTGAAAACCTCCATACAATACCATAGTAGACAGAACAAAAAAATCATGGATAACTTCTTATATGCACTATAATGATTATTATATTACTAGATCTTTAATGAGTAACCCTCTCAAGATGTGCTGGCATTATTATTTTATTTAAATATAATTTATATCTTTCATGACAAATTGAGAATACAAGCGGTGGTAGAGCCAAAGATTTCAACCAAGTTTTAAAGTTCCAAACATCACATATATACTATATATTACAGCTCCGTTTAGCCGCACTAAATGAACCTCTATCGGGCAACATGCATGGCGTAAGGCGCGCTGATTACGCGTGCTATCGTCAGGCTAGGCGATCTGGTCTGAAGGGAACTTTCAGAGCTTTTCTTACCAGCAGGTAAACTTAATATTGTCTTTTATTTAAATACTTTGGTTTTATATATTTTACAAAATTTAAGTATTTACATTATTTTTAAATTTTTCCCACCTTCCCCCGGGGCCGGGGCCCGTACCCCGCAAAATTGGGGGAAATTTAAAAAAAAACTTTACACTTAAATTTTGTAAAATACACTTAATCCGTTAACAAAGTGTTTTTATTTAAATCAGGTAAACTTAGCAGCTTTGTAAATATAGCTTATATTTATTTATTAAAAACAATCACACACAGTCATTATCGTAATCTGGAAAAGAATTGTCTACTGATCTTCTTCGGAGTACTATGTTCAATTTTAGTATGTACCTATTCAATGATTTATTAAAATAAGTTAAGAAACAGACGTCAAAAAACATTTTTTAAATGATCTCTTATTTTATAATTAAAAAAATATATAATAAATTAATTAATACTTAGCTAGTATAAGTAAGCGAGTCTGCATAATAGTGCATAATACATTACTCCACGCTCAGATAATATTTTCCTAAAACTAATTATTTATTTATTTACAGCTAATTGCCAAAATACTGAATAAATAAAATACCTTATCCTAAACTTACAAACAAAAATTCTTTGCAGCGTGCACTGAATCTTACCAAGCCTGTCACATATATATAGAGGATATATTTCATCGTTTTACCAAAATTGAGCCAATGTATGCAAAAGGCGTTAGTTTCTTATATTTATTTAATAATGGTATTTTTCCCAGGATCCAAAACCTGGACTCCACAGTTCGTTATGCTGACAGACATTTACCAGTTGTCAATGTAATGGGGGAGGTGCTCTTCAAATCATTTTCTGATATTTTTGATGGAAATGGAGGCTTCATCGCTGGCGCTCCTCGAATCTACAGCTTTAATGGAAAGAATATTATGATGGATTCTAATTGGTATGTTTTTATCATTTTAATGATTAAAACTTTATATTTTTTAATTTCAATTTCAATACAGTTCTTTCAAAATTTGACACTGATATTATGTTGTACAAGAACGTTATATCGGATTGATATTGTTCTTTGATTGAAACTTACTTTTGATTGATTAAAAAAAATATGAACAAACACTTTTTTGAAGCTTTAAAAGTCTTGATTTTTAAACCTAAGATCCACCCAATACTTACATAATTACTTAATGATATTACATAGTTACTCTTAATATGAGTCATTACATTACATTACATTTCTAGGCCACAAAAGCTGATATGGCATGGCTCCCATGCAAGTGGTGAACGCGCATTGGATACCTTCTGTGAGGAATGGCAGAATGGAGAGCCTACATCCCGAGGGATGGCTGCGTCTCTATATTCACATAAACTACTGTCACAGGAAAGGTATCTGTTCATTATTTTTCTAAGTAATTATTTGGCTGAGTTATAGACAAGACAGTCTTTTGCGAACAGAGCTTAGCATTTCTAAAAGCTCAACAGTAAATATCTTAAATAGAAACGCGCATTTTACTGTTTTTTTTTTTTTTTTTTTTTTTTTTTTTTCCCCCCCCCCCCCCCCGCCCCCCGCCCCCCGCCCCCGGGGGGACAACCCCCCCCCCCCCCCCCAACCCACATCGGGGGGGGTGGGGTTTTTTTTTTTTATTTTTTTTTCCTCAATATAATAAAAAAAAAAAATAAATTTTTTTTTTTAAAAAAAATAAAAAAAAAAAAAATATTTTTTTTTAAAAAAAGTGGGTTTTATTATAAAAAAAAAACTTCCTCTATCCTCCGAAAAAAAAAAAAAAAAAACCCCCCCCCCCCCCCCCTTCTTCCCCCCCTGTTTTTTTTAAAAAAAAAAATTTCCCTTTTTTTTAAAAATTTTTTTAATTTTTTTTTTTTTAAAAAAAATTTTTTTTTTTTAACCCCCCCCCCCCCCCCCCCCCCCCCCCCCCCCCCCCCCCCCCCCCCCCCCCCAAAAATTTTTCCCCCCCCCCCCCCCCCCCCCCCCCCCCCCCCCCCCCCCCCCCCCCCCCCCCCCCCCCCCCCCCCCCCCCCCCCCCTTTTCCCTTTTCCCCCCCCCCCCCCCCCCCTTTTTTTTTTTCCCCCCCCCCCCCGCGTGGTGCTTTTTTTTTTTTCCCCCCCCCCCCCCCCCCCCCCTTTTTTTTTTTTTTTTTTTTTTTTTTTTTTTTTTTTTTTTCCCCCCCCCCCCCCCCCCCCCCCCCCCCCCCCCCCCCCCCCCCCCCCCCCCCCCCCCCCCCCTTTTTTTTTTTTTTTTTTTTTTTTTTTTTTTTTTTTGGGGGGGGGGGGGGGGTTTTTTTTTCCTCCCCCCCCCCCCCCCCCCCCCCCCCCCCCCCCCCCCCCCCCCCCCCCCCCCCCCCCCCCCCCCCCCTGCCCTTTTTTTTTTCTTTTTTTTTTTTTTTTTTTTTTTTTTTTTTTTTTTTTTTTTTTTTTTTTTTCCCCCCCCCCCCCCCCCCCCCCCCCCCCCCCCCCCCCCCCCCCCCCCCCCCCCCCCCCCCCCCCCCCCCCGCCCCCCCCCCCCCCCCCCCCCCCCCCCCCCCCCCCCCCCCCCCCCCCCCCCCCCCCCCCCCCCCCCCCCCCCCCCCCCCCCCCCCCCCCCCCCCCCCCCCCCCCCCCCCCCCCCCCCCCCCCCCCCCCCCCCCCCCCCCCCCCCCCCCCCCCCCCCCCCCCCCCCCCCCCCCCCCCCCCCCCCCCCCCCCCCCCCCCCCCCCCCCCCCCCCCCCCCCCCCCCCCCCCCCCCCCCCCCCCCCCCCCCCCCCCCCCCCCCCCCCCCCTCCCCCCCCCCCCTCTCCTCTTCTTCTCTCCTCTCCCTCCTTCTTTTTTTTTTTTTTTTTTTTTCTCCCCCCCCCCCCCCCCCCCCCCCCCCCCCCCCCCCCCCCCCCCCCCCCCCCCCCCCCCCCCCCCCCCCCCCCCCCCCCCCCCCCCCCCCCCCCCCCCCCCCCCCCCCCCCCCCCCCCCCCCCCCCCCCCCCCCCCCCCCCCCCCCCCCCCCCCCCCCCCCCCCCCCCCCCCCCCCCCCCCCCCCCCCCCCCCCCCCCCCCCCCCCCCCCCCCCCTCGGGGGGCTCCCCCCCCCCCCCCCCCCTCTTCTCTCCCCCCCCCCCCCCCCCCCCCCCCCCCCCCCCCTCCCCCCCCCCCCCCCCCCCCCCCCCCCCCCCCCCCCCCCCCCCCCCCCCCCCCCCCCCCCCCCCCCTTCTTCCTTCCTTCTCTTTTTTTTTTTTTTTTTTTTTTTTTTTTTTTTTCCCCCCCCCCCCCCCCCCCCCCCCCCCCCCCCCCCCCCCCCCCCCCCCCCCCCCCCCCCCCCCCCCCTCCCCTCCCCCCCCCCCCCCCCCCCCCCCCCCCCCCTTTTTTTCCTCTTTTTTTTTTTTTTTTTTTTTTTTTTCTTTCCTCCCCCCCCCCCCCCCCCCCCCCCCCCCCCCCCCCCTTCTTTTTTTCTTTTTCCCCCTCCTTTCCTCCCCTCCTCCCCCCCCCCCCCCCCCCCCCCCCCCCCCCCCCCCCCCCCCCCCCCCCCCCCTCCCCTCTCCCCCCCCCCCCCCCTCCTTTTTTTCTTCTTTTCTCCCCCCCCCCCCCCCCCCCCCCCCCCCCCCCCCCCCCCCCCCCCCCCCCCCCCCCCCCCCCCCCCCCCCCCCCCCCCCCCCCCCCCCCCCCCCCCCCCCCCCCCCCCCCCCCCCCCCCCCCCCCCCCCCCCCCCCCCCCCCCCCCCCCCCCCCCCCCCCCCCCCCCCCCCCCCCCCCCCCCCCCCCCCCCCCCCCCCCCCCCCCCCCCCCCCCCCCCCCCCCCCCCCCCCCCCCCCCCCCCCCCCCCCCCCCCCCCCCCCCCCCCCCCCCCCCCCCCCCCCCCCCCCCCCCCCCCCCTTTTTTTTTATTTTAGTGTTACTCAAATCTAATTGAATTTCTATATTCACATATATGCTGTACTTCCAGTAAACCTTTCGTATATGGAGCATGTTCTCTAGTCTATTTACGTAGGCTTTGACGCAAATTTCGAGAAAAAAATTGAATTTTCTCAGTGCTTTTATCGACTCTCGAAATAACCAAATTGAAAAATTGGGGCGGACCTTGACGAATGTACTACAGGCGTGACCTGCTAACGTCAATGTATTTCGATGAAGCACCAGCTAATGTTTTTCCCTTATTCCCTTACAATTTTTATAAATATAGTTTTGTTTAGCAGCTCCTTGAACTATGAAGTGTGTGGAGAATTAGATATTCGACAGGGTCAAGGCTAAATCATACAGTCTCTTGACAAGATCTTACAATTTTTATTAACATATTTACGTTTTGTATTTCCCAGGTATTCGTGCAATAATCACTTCGCAGTGTTATGTATAGAAGCTACAGCTCATATAAACTCAAGAAGAAAACGAAATACGTTCAGGTATGAATTGGCAGTTAGCTAAGAAATATACTTTTTTAACAAGAAAAAGATTTATTTAATTGCATAAACAAAAGTTTCAATCATGACAATTCTTTATAAATACACGTGCAACGTAAACATCTGTAAATATCTTTTGTGAACGGTTAAAAACAAGAAATAGTATTTTTTATTCTTTATTGTCTCGTTCGGCCCAAAGCCATCACAGTTTTATTTAACCAGTACAAGTAAGACTAGCATATGAATAATAAAAAATATGACAGTATCGTTCTGTTTTACTTAAATTAAAACATAATAATTTCAGATTTAATTCAACATTAGACGACGAGGACTATTTGTATAACGCCGAGGAATATCAAGATTTGCTTAATGATATATTTGCTCAACCATTTAGAGAGAATTAATTACAATAAATTTTTATTAAAATATTCTTGTGTGTATAAAGATCTCAATTTAATACAATAATGAGAATAAAATATTACTTGACGTTCGGTCAGTACACGTAATATAAAGACGTTTAAAAGAACTTATTGAATGTGCAGGGGAAAATACTTGTTAACTTTAAAAAGAACTCCTAGACTAACGTATAAAAATATATGAACTGAGAGGCAAATTCAAAATATTTTATTCATATTACTCAAACAATCATTAATATGATTGGCTTGTGAACGTTCTTATATACTAAGTTTTTAAGCTATTCAAAAAAAACATGCCCGTTCTGAGAAGAATAGTCAAGAAACATTTCCTATTTATTCCTGTATACAAATCTATCCATCTAAACGGCTTATTGCATTGATAAGGAAAACCTAGTAAATTATAAAATAGCGTGTGTGAAGTGTTTATCAACGAATTTGATTATGTACAGAATAAATTGACATATTATAAATTTAAAGCATTAACAAGAGATTAAATAAATAATTTTGTACTAAATTAAATTAAATAAATAATTTTGTGTGTATCGTTATTATTGTAAATCTATATTTACATATCGCTTTTTGTTTTTATAAATTAAAATATTGCAAGAAATTGCACTTTTAAGATGTTCTGAATAATTACTTAACCCAATGCACCAATTTAATCATTAGTTAAAAATTGTTATTCTACCTGAATGGAGCTTTGTAAATATAATTTAGTCAGACTTTTTTTGTAAATTGTAATTATATTTAATATTATTTAAGAGTATTATGTTGTAATAATAGTTTAAAACTAAAAATAATCGGATGTAGTAACTTCTAATAAGAAAACAATTAGAGAATTCATTTCGGTTAGCATATACTAGATTAATTAACAAGTAATTATAGATAATATTGTGCCATTGTAAAAAAATATAGTAGATATATAAGACGAGTATTCTGTATTACAAGGCTATATCAAAAATATTACCCATAAGGAACAAAAATTATTTGAAAAATTTTATTGTCATCTTCATCGACTTCCCCAATGGAGGTCAATGACACCTACATATAATTATTTATTTGTAACACAGAATCGTTCGCAATATATGTTGCTTAAATCAGCTTTAGACTTGTACCTAAATAATGTACCACTAGAATAAGGCGTGGCCTAGTCGCAAGATTTACCTATATATATGTGGCCTGTGAAGGGCCTGTGAACAAAATTTATAAATACTCTTTATACCTGTATAATGACGAGACCATTCAAGAAAGGCGACTTACTTGCCTGTACAAAAATTTATGAATTTGATGGCACTGTACGAGGTTTCAATATGTATTTATGTAGTGTTGCTATGTATATTTACTCATTTATTTGAATTATACATTGCTGGCATTGACTACAATTAAGTGGAAAAAAGTTTTTTAATTGTACATGTACTTTCTAAAAACGCCAAAGATTTAAAATACTTACGAAGTTATATTACAAATGTAGTCAAATCGGTCATAATATTAATAACATGACATACCATTAAGCATTTATACGTATTTTAGAATTAAGCTTTTTTCAACATCGAAAATGTATTATGCGAATGTATTTATACACTTTAAATAAATGTTTTCACAACAGTTCTTTTTGTATCGATTGTTTAAATATTTTTTTCAAATTAAATAAAGCATTTTAAAATAAGTATTTAAAACTAGATCATATTAATAAAACTAGAACATTAGAAACTCATTCCGTTAAAAAATAAAAATCTGAGTTGATTTGACAATTTGATAGTGATTTATTAACTAATGCAGTAGTGAATTTCTAAAATCGAATCTCATTCGTGTGCGATCTCCGTTGCGATACTGCAATTGACAGATTAATTGCTTCCTATTCACAGGTAAAGACTTGAATTTCATATCCGAATTCTGCGTTCCACGGAAACTAAAGTTGATTAAATATCGCGAAGCTAATTCAGTTTCAGTTTACACTCAGCGACGTGTGCAGCATACATATAAATCGCATTTTATAAATAGCTGATCAAGGTTATCATCGACCTCATTGACTTAGGCAAGGCTTAACTATAAGGGCAATAAAATATTTACCTTTTAAATTACTAGAAACGTGGTCAGGGCTTAGATAATTGCAAAGGTGCCGTCGGATACATCGATATGGTAATATGTATGTATGCCTCTATGGAGAGGTATCAGACAGAGCGATGTTATATTTCCAACATTCTTCGTGCCAATAGAAGGTATCTATTGCTCTCTAATTTCTCCTTATATAGATTCCAAAAATTCACCATTAACGCGCTACACACAACGTAGGTTGAGTATCTTCGAAAAGGTTGTACTTACATATGTAAAAATTAAAATTGCGAGACCTTACCGGGCGAATCCAAATCTTCTCTGTGAACCATATATATATTTGGCTACTTATAAAGTTTGTATATATCATATATATGTATATAACACATTTCAAAGAAAAGACAAAATCTCATCAATCATCTAACATCAATGTTGAACACGCAAAAGAAAAATAATTTCACCGAAGGAAACTTCTCAAATCGAACATGAAAGTTTTCTTATTAAAGTGCTACCAACTTCACAGGTGTCTCCCACTGTTGGACGTAATTTAATGAGGCAATTAGAAAAATCTTTTAGAATTGCCTTCGCAGAAAATAAATACGCAATTATTCAGACTCACAAGCGCTATCAATTTTAGGTCTAAGATATACCACGCGACGTTTTCGTTCGCCATATAAGGAATATTTGTAAACTGTGTTAACATACAATGCCCGAGAACAACAAAGAAAATATCAGCTCTGTATGGTCTATATTTTGCTTGAATTTAGTACGATCACATTGTTCCTGGGTAGGTTTCACGTAATTATACTGAGTCTCAGACGATCCCCGAACACTCTTGATACGCCAATTGAATTGTTCGTGCTTTTGGAGGAAATTCTAGCTCTACTAAAATTGTTCGCTATTGCTCTGTTCTATGATGACTGATGGCAATTTGGAGTCTCTAGTGAAGCCAGGATCAAGTGTATGCCATAAAACGCAAACTAAGTTAAGCCACCCTATTTACTTTATTGATTTAAAAAAGACGAATTGTAATATTTAGGTAAAACATTTTATTTTGTAACAAAACCAAAAATAATATTTTATCTTTTGGATTACCTCTTTAATGCACACGAGAGACACCAACCACGATTAATACAAAGCACCCGAAACGTTAACTTATGTAAATATGTTAAATTATATTTGAAATTGAATGCGAATGAAAATTACCAAATAAGTCCCAATAATTTTATTTTCCATCCCAGTCATCAATCTGTAAAAAGAACAACGCGCGCATTGAATTCTCCTGCTTTTTGAAGTTAGCCAAAAACAACGATGTTTCTTTTTTTCAAATATATATTGCTTTTGAAGTCCCTATTTCAGCGATATTTTTCTGATTTGTCATATTATACAGTCACGAGTGTAAACCTTAGATAAAATCTCAATATTTTACGCCGTAAATAATTTTTCGAAAAAGAAACTATTACCATGACCCCTGCATATATTTGTTCTGACCCTAATAAACATCAAAACTTTATTTACTCATCCTGGACTCACTGTGTTTTATTTGTGAATACCCCTTCCAATTAACAGTATTTTTTGGGAGCGTTTTTATGCCGACAATGTTACATATGAATACCGTTATTATCTTCTAACAACTGGGAGCTTAATAGCCAACTAGCGCAAACCAGGATTTTATTTGGGGCACGTACTCAGGATATTAATTTTTTTTCATAAAGTGTGTATCGGCGGTTACCGTCCGTCCTTTGTGATAAAAGTACTTTATTTAAAACAATTTTTGACTTTTCTGTACAGTTTCATTTTTGAACATTGATGCTTGAAGCTTGAAGTTTGCCCAAAACGTTTCGCCGTCAATTGAATTGGGTTATACATATACCGTTACGTTTGGCATAAAGACCATTCAACAGACGACTTATTTATATCATTCTATTCTAAATCAAAAGTTAAGTAAAAAATGCGGGAGTAAAGCGTCGCTCCTGTCGTCCTTGGGGAAATTAGGTAGTACCGACGATGTTCCTTTATTGACACCCTCTTTAACAGTTACATTTACATATTTCAGACACATTATGGTTAGGCTGTGATGGCAATAAAGTAATATGACACTCGTAGACTATCTTTGTTCATCCTAAGTAATAAATGATCGAAATGACGGTAGGTACGGTTTTAATGTAGGTTAAATAAATCAGCAGTACTATACATAATGCAAAAATACGTTTTAATGTTATGTTTAGAAATAACATAACCAATGACGTTTTTACTAATACATATTTTAATTATTTTATTACTTTACGTTATAATCGCGATTAAAGTTACTTTTTTTATAAAGAAGAAAAGTTCTCTGCTCTATGTTTTATTTGTCAAATAGTGATAAATGTTTACATTATTTTATTTAACAAAACAAATAAAATACTTAACAAATCTTGTGAATAATTTCAGGTAAATTTCACCTAAATTGTGTATGACACAATATGTTCAAAACTTAAAATAGATCCTCAATAATTGATTAAAACTTTACTCATTAGAGGTTCTCTAATTAAGGATAAGGAATCTCTCTTTCTAAAGATTGCCTTTCAATTAGGTTGAAGTTTCTCGTAGTGTAAAGATAAAATGTCGACTGAGCTTGGAAACCTTTAAAACTTAATTGAGACGGTTTTCATTCGGGAAAGTTTTGTCTTCATTAGTTCTGTTTTCATTTATTACTCTTTCAATAAATTTAGACGCCAGAATGCCTAAAATAAATTCTATTTTATAATTGCGACTTGTGTACGTATTTAATTATTTTGGTAAGTTGCGTTTTTGTAAATTAATAATTAGAAACAACATACTTGTGTAGAAGTTTTGTTATATTAGTTCAGTGAATATAATGTTATTATAGATATAAGTTTTCGTTTATGATCAATTTTTTCTCAGTATTAATAAAATTGATATTATAAAGACCTTTGTTTGTTTATTTGAAAGTATAAATCTCTGGAACTACTGGTTTTAAATGAAAAATCTTGGTTTAGATAGTCCATTTATCAGAAAGCTAAGAACTACATAACATCACGCTAAAACTATTTAACTTTGATAACAAGAGAAATTGACGTGGACGAAGTATCACAACGAGTCTAATGTTGTCCGACTCTAAAATTAAGCTTTGACAGTTTTTCATTAGTGCGTGTACTACAATCCAAAACAATGAAACTTTGCCTTTGGTTTTCGTCGGTCCCACATATTTATATCATTAATTCAATATATATACAAGCGCGATAACTATCGAATTACATCGTAATGAGTGCATTTATAGTATTGCTTCGAACTCTTTCCTATTCTAAAAATGCCTTTTATATTTAAAAAATTAACTAGATACATAATCTACAATAATTGAAACGAAAATCGTCGGACATATATTCCTTTGCATATCTTGGGACATCTGTACGTTTCCAATTCGTAATAAAAGTAGATAGGCATCATAAATTCAAAGGCAGATATCTCAATACCGCACAAGACCAAAGTCCTCTCAACCGATCAAATTGTGATCAGAATTTCGTGAGCTGAATTTTTACGAAACCTTTGAAAGGGGAATATTTAAAAGGAAATATGTGCTTCTTAGTTTTAGTTGCGGTTTAGTGATATTTTAAGTATTAATTCAATCAAATCAAAGACATGAATAAAATTATTCATATACTACATAATTATTTACCATTCATACTGGTTTTAAGAACTATATAATTAAGTGTAAGGATTATAATACAAATTAGAACGCGTAAATTAAAGATAACAATTAATAATTATTATAATAAGGTGTACTATAACTAAAGATATATATATTTATATGTAAGGTAACTATAAGCTTTCGCCTAACCCAGTAATGTATGCAGTTAATTCCTCTTTGTTAATCTTTAAAACAAATAAATAAATTATAGGCTTAACAATAAGGTTAAATTAATTATACACTTTAAAATAATCATATACGTATAATGCATATTATTCTATAATTAAATTCGACAGCTATCAGAGTAATTTATGTTACGTCTTTCACTATATTGTGTATATGAAAAAAGACGACTTTAATAAAAACATAGACAGATCCCAGAAAGTAAAAGGTTTTTCCAAAACCATTTGTGCGGAGTCTGACAGCTTCTCATATTAGTATGATACAACGAGAATGAAGCGCATTTTGCGGGGGTCATAATTTGTGGCTGACGTGACAAACCGCTGGGCTTCTTGCGCGAGGCGCCCATATATTCACCTGAACATTGATGCTCTGCTGCATTTCACGCTTTTTCCTCGTTAGCATTTTCTACTTGGAGTATGATAAATTCACCAAAAATTTACTTCACGACGTGTTTTCAAATTTGTGTTTAATATTTTGTTCCGTATTGGCTTTAAAGCTGCTCCTTTCGACAATTTTTTTAATCAGAGACTATATTTAAGCTGATGTAAAAATACATTGAATTCCCAAATTATAATGGTAATTAAAAAAATAGGAAATAAGTAATTTAATCTAGTTACGGAAAAAAAATCACCAGATTAAGTGCTCAATCACAAGAGATAAGATATGATTAAAGATAACACGAATCAATATCAACACTAATGGCCAGTTTTAATTTTCCCTTCGTTTAATGATAATGTGTTAAGTGTTCAAATAGTAAAATGGAAAGTGAAAAAGATGAAAAAAAGTATAGGAACTCAATCCAGAGTAGACATATTTCGAAACTACACGAAAGAGTGCAAACAAAATACTGTGAAATGCAAAGGAAATTAGAAAAAGCAAAGTCTGCAGACCTTTTGTCTTGTATTGCAGAAAATGACGTGCTTCATAATAAAAAATCACAAATCACACCTGTTTTACAAGACGATGAACGTCAAAGCTTTCTCTCAACGCAGAAAACTGTGGAAGTGGACAATACTAGAGCAAACGACTCTACTTCTCGTGAAATTGAATATGACGAAGCTATGATTAGTGGTAAAACTAGTGTACCCATCGTTGAATTATTAATAAAAAATGATGATAATATACAAAAGAGCGAAAACGACATCCTCTTCGACATGTCATTTAAGGGGAGTCTTGAATCGTAAGTTATGACCAACAAATGATTTTCACGTTCATCGATTTTATGAGAACCCTAATTTAAGCCTTTTTTGCTTGTTCATACAACATGTTTTATGTATTTCCCGATATTCAGACAAGATTATTAAATTAACTGTTCTTTTATTGTATAATTAGTCATAATAGGAATACCATCAATATGGTAATTTAATTAATTAATTTGAGAAATTACGAAGGAATTATTATTATACTACTTTCAGACTTGCTGAAATTAAAGATAGCGATGACTCAATGGAACCTTTGTCCCCGGCTCCAAAATCAATACGTAGTCGCATCCGTTTAAGAATAAGAGAAGCTAGAAAGCGAAGACAGGAGAAGGAAAATAACGAAAAAAACAGAAGAAGAAATTCATACAGTAATGTCGAAAAGGTAAAGTTTGCCTTTGAAGCCTGTGTGTATTTCATATGACTTTAAACATCTAAATTGAACTAAGAAAATGTAAAATGTAAAAAAAAAACTTTATTCTTTTTTCGTAACTCCTAATATAATAATTTTACATATTACATATAGTTACAATACGAAATAAACAATCTTGTTAATAGTGGTCCATAGACAAAGTCATTATTTTTGCTATACATGTTTAGCAAATAGTATTTCGATACTGTTTTAGCTGATTTTATCAAATACTACCAAGGAAGACGTCATAGCAAGAGTTTCCAAGAAGACAAAAGTTGCCACAGTCACCATAGCTCTAATAGAAGTTTCCGGATTTGATGTACTTGAGGAAGAAAAACCAAGGTTCATTGGCTGTCGCATTAGGTTAGCACTTATGTAGGGCTAGTATAAGCTGACAGGTTTACAAGAAGCGGTAATTACTCTTAGCATTTCAGCCTGATAATTTTTTGGGAGTTTAACAAAAAAAATCCCCCAAAAATGTTTTAACAAAGCAATAACAAGGTTTATATATCATATTGTCAACCATTTTTTAAAATTATATTTCAAATATAATTTTTAGTAAATGTATTTATTATATCGGAAAAATTATACATGTATGTTGTTTAAACCTGTTAAGTTATAACTTAGACCTGGAACGTAAACAAAATGCTATATAATTCATATAAAATACAACGGTGTATAAAAATAATATTTTAAGTGTCTTCACTAGTGCTAAGACCTCAGTGCTCGTGGTAACTCTCAAAACAGTTTTCTTAACAAATTAATTTATATGTTACTCGATTATAGAAAAGACTTTGAAGCGAAAATTTAATAAGCCTGGCAGCCTTAATAATGGACCAAAATAATCTCATAACGTTGGTTAATTTTTCATAGAAAAATTTAAAGTTGACTTCACAAGGTCGAACTTAAATTACTTTTTTATAGTCACGATAGATATGCAAAATTCTTAAACTATTTACAATTGGCGTCACGTGTTTTTAATTTCAGATTGGGATCAGAAAAACGTAAAACAAAAATGATAAAAAGTCATGATTGTACTATCAAGTTTCAAGAATTACATAGTTTTAATTTATATGACGATGAAAATTTATTAGAAATCGTTGTTTGGGACAAGGATCTCAAAATAGGAAGGTAATAATATGAAATTTGTTTAGTTAATACTGTCGACGATTCCAATTTAATGACTAGTAAAATAATAATAACATTCAACAGTTTTTATTATAGTCAGAAAAAAAATAATATATATTCTGTCAGGACAATTATTATTGTTTTAATTAAATGTCAACTAATATAAATAGTAATAATTAAAATAACATCGCATTTCTTAATTGTGATTCTACCATGATCGATGCACATATTTTTGATCTTGTTTCATTACAGTACATCAATCAATAAACCCAGATAAACTCCACGACAAGAGAGGTCCATACGTGATAGAACTAATCCAATTTTAATTCACTAACTCAGTATGTTAATTTGTTATATATGACCAGTAACACGATTATACGATTTTTCAGGCACACCACAGATCTCTCGACAATAGAAAAAGATAAAACGAATAAAATGCAAGTCCGATTGGAGGACTCAGACATTCGAATATTTTATCTTCTAACAATCAGTGGTTTTACGGATATAAATACTTTGTATGAAAATGACACACAAAGATCTGAAATTATGAGAAGAAAGTATGTAAGTTCTATTAGGACGCTTAAAGCTTACTTTAAGCTAAAATATATTAAGAAACATTTATTTTATTGTAACCTAATGATGTCATATGTCCATCATAAATTTGTTAGTAAGGATTCCCTCTTATCAAATTTCACAATAGATTACAGCAAACATGCCAATCTAACAGAGTAATTGTTTATTTTTTAACGAAACTCTGATTCATTAATTATGATTCAAATACTGCTTGATAATATATGAAGCACCTCATATTTTCTCAAAGAATGAATATCAGAGAATATTAATAGAATGATACAAATATTTAATCTTTTTTTTTTGTATTATTTTCGATTCTATTTGATACGTAATAAAAGAGTTACGCTATTTATATACAAACATTTGCATTTATACACAATCAGGTTTGTAATATATTTCTTTGTTACATTTTGGCAGAGGTGGTATCGTCTATGCGACACATCCAATGTCGGTTGGTTACTCGTCATAGTTTATGGCGCAAAAGGCTTAACAGGAAATGACTGTCAGTGTATTCTTACGTTAAACAATGAAAGGGTGTTTACAGCGGCAGACTATAAAACGAATGCACCGAGTTGGATGAAAGTTTTTCACTTGTAAGTCCATAATTTCCAATTCCAGAAAATTCCAAAAAATGATTGCCATTCCTTGTTTTGAATTTAATTATAAATCACCAATTTGTAAATTGGTATTTTTTATAGAACGTTGTGAACTCACATGGTGTTAAGTGGTAGCACGTAATGACAAACACATTACATTTCTTTTTTGTGGTATTGGAGATCCTGGCAAATCATAGCAAAATATATTTACTGAAAAATATTTTTATAGTTTATATGATTGCTCGATCTGAATTTGAAATCCATCCTTATAGAGATAGAGATGAGGGTATGCCTAATAAATGGACATACCCTCAGGCATACCCTCATCTCTATCAACGTTGCACTTTAAAAACACTCATTATTTCAGCAAAGTAACTGACATAACTTCAATCTTAGAGATAACAGTTTACGATGAAAAGAAGGGCGAGGAGGTTGGAAATATTTCAATACCCCTTCTGAACATTGAGTCTGGGAAAAAATGGTACGCATTGAAAGAAAGCACGCAACGCGAACGTGCCAAGGGAAATAACCCGAGAATATTATTGGAAATGGAAGTATCTTGGAATCTTGTGAGTGCATTCGAGACATGTATATTTTTTCTCCATTTAGGTAGTTTTATGTATCTAGTGTTAAGTTTTGACATAGTGTGTTCTTTAATATGGGGTTGGGTGCAGCAGATTTGCGTGTTCGCTATTCACTACTAACACATACCACTAAATGTTCATATTATAAAAGGAAATGTCGCAAAGCAACCAGCGTTACTCACAGGTGAAGCCTGTTTTGTTTCGTAGACTCATATGAGCCTCAAGCGAGCTCGAGACCTCTTACTTGAAATTTTCCACTTTTTCCAATTGTGAATATTAATATTTAAATTTAATATTTAAAGAAATGTTGAAATCAGTCAATTAATATAAAGATCAACCTAAATAATTGTAATTATTGCGGGAAACATAGGGTCGGTTAGCGTCAAGTTGACTCAACTGATAAACATACAATTACATAGATACTTTTTATACTAAGGCCACAGCCAAAAGCTCATCATACAAATGTTGACTTTGGGCAGCCCAGTTGTCGCAACGACACCCGGGACTACCGAAAGGAGGGTTCGCCAATACAAGTGGTGACCATTGCGCCAACTGAGACGTCAGCGTAAAAAAGGTTACCTATATGAAACGAAATCGAGGGCATTATGCACCATGTGTGCGTCAAATGTAGTTGAATATTCATTTTTTGAATTTGTTTTTCTTTTAGATTAAGGCTTCAATGAACATTATTTCCCCAAAAGAGGTAAATTTAATGGAATCAGAAGAAAAGCTTGATAGGCATTTACTAACTCGAAATATAGCAAGAGCAAGGGTTGTGGTCATGTGGGTAGTTGACGCACTTAGAATGTTAAAGTAAGTATATAAATAACCAAGAAGCAAGTGATCCCGATTCAAAGTTAGACCGATTGTGTGTCCTTATAGAATTACGGTGAAAATACCCGACACACCTGAATGTGATATGTTTCTCGCTTTCTTGTTCTCGAGTTGAGGTGAGAAAGACGAAACGTACTCACAATAGGTGTTAACAGAACACCTTTGTCTCTTTAATTCCGACTCTCTAAGGATCATTACATACCACAATAATTTGGTTTTTAATATTAATTCAAACAAGATAAATAAACGCATATAACTTTAACAGAAACATACTCTATTAATAAAAACAGACTGTTGTTAAAAACCTCCGTTATTATTTTTAATTTCGAAATTACGATTATTTATAATAGTGTGTTAATCTTTGAAATTCAAATGTCACGATACTATAAGACTTGTTGCTCTATGCTTTCTCCGTTAACCTGCGTTTAGATTAGAGACCCGTCTTGCGATGCGACCGTGGTACTTCATCATTGCTATTGTGTGATGTCATTTCAACTTTGCAACTCAGCTCCTAATAGTCGTTGCAATATAAAATTTATTATTTTCAACTTGTTTATCTTATTATTTATGTTAACTATAAATTGTCTTCAGTTTAAGGCAGATGAGCAATAATGTAGTTTTTGTAATTTTCAGATCCTGTTTTGAATGGGAATCGAAGAAAGCGAACATTTTATCGCTGATATGTTGGTTACTCTTTTGTTACTTTTTTAAAATCTGGATGCTTCCTTTACTGTTATTATTGCCATTTATTGTTTATCGACCTCGGGTGATAGGTAAGATTTATATATTATTAAAACAGATATCACATGTCAACAGAATTACCACACAGAAGCGTGCATTAATATTTCATAGATTAGGGTGAATTAAATCAAATATGCATGTTTTTTGCATTAAAATTATTATACAATACGATTATTGCCTATAAATTAAGTTAGGAATTATTGTTATATGTTTAAAAAAGGTTCGAATTTCTATAAGTACATAGACTATCAACATATGAATAAATAAATATGAATAAATTTTATTATACTTTTGCTTGGGTATATATTTTTGATTATAATAATTGTAGAAAATTCAATTATAGAGAATAAAACTACGTAACTTCTCCTTCAATTTGTGTAAAATTTTTATGCATCATCATTAAAAGTACGACTTAACTAGATTTATTTATTTTAGATAAGAAACAATTAACGAGAGAAGCAGACAATATTCAAAAAGAAAAGGTTGGTAAATGTAAACCATCTTCAAAAATGGCTACTGAAGTTTTTAACATTTCCTTATATTTTTAGGAAGATAAATCCCTACGTCAAAGAATCCAAGATTTTCAAGAAACAATTCAGACGATTCAAAACTTCGTCGGTAAAGTAGCGAGCCTTGGTGAGAGTATCAAAAAGTATGTAAACTATGAACATAATATGAAATATGTCTCACGCATTGATAGCTTAGTGCTTCCCTGAGCCTTCTAACAAATTCAATCAAAATATGTTTTCCCAGACAACCGAAACGACTATACGAATGCATCGATTTTCCATAACTTATAATAATAAATCGTATTCGTAGCGCATAAGCCTTAAAAAGCGCTACTGAGTGTATAAAATACTAATTCTTTTCAGCCTCTACAATTTCTCGGTGCCGTTTGTTAGTTTTCTGGCAATATTCCTGATCTCCGTCATTGCGTTTGTAATGTTTTTAATACCACTTCAGTACATTTTAATGGTGTGGGGTAAGTTTCGATTTTATTTTTGTTAAAATGATATACGTACAACCTAATTAAATCTAGCAATATTAATTTTTACATTTAAATGGTTAAATTATCAAATTAAACCTATATGCTTTATTAACTACTATATATATTTGTATCTATATATATCAATAGTAGTTAGTTAATATATATCGATATATAGTTTATTTACCATAAACACTGTTTGGGAAAAAACTAAATAATTATAGAAAAATAGTTGTAGTTAGACATACCTAAGTTACATACAAAAGTTAATATTTCGAAGAACAAACACAATAATAATAAATACACCAAAAATTTTTTTGGAGCTGCACGAATAGCACCACTGCAAGGGCTCCTTCATATTATCATATATTATATATATTTACCCTTTACATACATACACACAGCATAAATTCGACATATACTTGGCTAGTGCCCGTAAAAATGGCAAATACTAGCCATAAACTGAGAGAAAACAAATAATATGAATTTATTTGCGAAGAGGTAGACGATAATATAACATTACAATACCTCACCATACAAAGGTCAAAATGTGAATAAGTTTTAGTTAAGTAATATCAATATTTAAACAATTTAATAGACTAAATTCTATTTATTATTCAGGTGTTCATAAATTCACAAGAAAAATATTGAAGCCCAACAGAATACCTCATAGTGAAATATTAGCTTTGCTCTCTAGAGTACCTGATGATATGACATTGGTAAGTTTATTTGCATACTTTATCAATCTCAACTGGTGACAGTTTCATTTAGTTAGACATAAAGCTCTTGCTTGTATTGTTTATCAAGTTCACTTGACATATATGGTTAAGTTACTGGACTGTCAACACAGATTGTTTTAATCTGACAAAAAACTAAGTACGACGAGTTTAATAAATAAAATTAAATAATAAATTTGATGTGGTGTTCAATAAATCTGTTTAAATCCAAAATATACGCACAAAAACCTTTCTCATTAGTTAAAATAAAATAATGCCCTATGACGAACTTTGTTTTTGTAGTACCATTAAACTATAGTACATTATGGTACTAGTGTGTAACATTGGTGATTACCGCGGCTCTATGGTCACCGCAATTAGGCTCAGAATGACGGCCATAATCAAAGTGTGACTAAAAAATCTATTATTTTTAAAAATGAAACCCGTTCGCTGTCACGCATCTGTGAATGGCTGTACCATTTTCGATAATTCTTTTTTTAAAATGTTTGTGGAAGTCCAAGGATGGTTCTTACGGAAAAAAATATTAAGAAAATCTTTCAGGAATATTAAAAAATATACATTTAATATTGCATTAAAAAACGCGCAGAACGAATGTCAACGTCATGAGAGTGAGAGAGTCGTGGCTTATTTCTATCTCTTTCCCTCTTATAATACGAAATAAGATAGGTCAACTATACAATATAAAATAGTGCATCAAAGCTACGCTAAGGCGGTACGAAGTTCGCCCGTCGCTAGTTTTTTAATAAAAACTGTTTTACAAAGCAACTCAACCATTACAATTTTAAAAAACTCACTAGTGACTTATAGATTTTTTATTCACAGTCTGATTATGGGTGTCATTCTGTGCCTAATTGCGGTAACCATAGAGCCACTTTATGAGCAAGTGTATTGAAAAATAATTTAATACAATATAAATTTTTCAGATGAATTGTCAAGAAATACCACTGGAAGAATTATCCCATGATAATGATTTTAAATAAGCTACAAAAATGTCCGTGATATATAATGTTATGTATTGTAGTTAAATTGACCCTGAAGGTGTAATGATCTGAATTACGTAAACGTTTATAAATATAATATTATTTAAAGATTCCTTTTCAAAATAAATTTTCCTTGAACAGTAAATCGTTGTGGATTTCCTGGATGTGCAAATAACAGGTATGTTAGATATGATTAAAGTTATTTAAAATTAGTAAGATTTTAATCTACTTCCCCTATTCATAAAAATATATAATCTGTGTAATTTACCAGTCATTCATCACTCTCGGAATTCGTATATCGCAAACTAATTTGAATTACTTTACGATATACGAATATTAGTAGTAGTATTGACATTGACTAAGATTAACTAACAATTCTAAAATAGTTAGGATCTATTGTCAGTTCTATATAATATTGTCAATGTTAGGGTGGAAATACTGAAGATATTTAAATATTCTCAACCGAGGTGATGTCATCTCAGCCGAACTACAACTGAGAACCAAAAGTCAGTTCAGAATCAACGTCAAACACGAAGATTTCAAAACTTCAATAAAGGGTCTGCGACCTTTTAAAAGAAACGGTCGCTTGGTAGATGAATAAAAAAGTTACAATCTAGTCCCCCATGGACACCTGCACGGAGCCTAGTCCTTTTAACCCTTAAAAAATTAAAATAAATAATTACTACATTTTTATTATTAAATTTATAGCTTTAACTAAAAATCTACATACTTATAAATTAAATCACAGGTTAGCATTGTGTAATGTTTACAAGGTTACACACGTTTTATTTAAACAATCAAATCTGAGCCAAGACGGTCGATTTCATTAGCAAAGTAGACCATATCCTTGTGGTCTAAGGCCGAATTTTGGAAAACAATACGAAAGAAATTTACGAGTGTTCCTTGCGGTTGGTACGTGACCATCATAGAGCCCTCCTTGATCATTTTCTCTTTGATTTTTGGCGCAACCTTATGTAATCTTACGTTATAATCAGGGTCATTTTCACACCCGCGGAGACACCTTGGTATGTACCAAAACATAATGTTGGTACATTCTGGTTGGTCGAGAACTAATTTGAATCCTTCGCGATGTCTTATATGCTGTAGGAAGTAGTCAGTGTTGTCGAACAATTTATCGATATGTTTCTCGAAACCTTCACTTCCTTTCGCTTTCCACATGAACCAAAATTTAAGGACGTCCGCTCGCCTTCCGCATTGGATATGTTTGTCGCCAGTGTCATAGGATGTATCGTAGAATTTGTCTTTTTGGAAAAGGTACTGGGCATTTGACGAGTGGGCCTCGGCAAGGAGGTTTTTATGTCGGGTCAGGAATGTTGAGCACTGCTGCGGGGCTGCTAATAATTTGTGTGGATTCCAGGTTACTGAATCTGCTCTGTAATATAAATATTAATATGAACTGGTAATAAAAAAAAAATAATAATAACAAAATAATATAAATTTCTATTTTTAAAAGCTAAGTGCATTTTATAATCATATTAAATTATTAAAATCATTGTTTGTCTTCGTTTAATTACAACTAACAACATTATTCAGAAATCATCAATAATTAATTATCCATAATAATCTGTGGAATTTGACCGTTCTGCTTAAATTGGGAATCAAATATTAATCAGTTACTTTTCATTCAAACTTATTTATGGTTTATTCATATAAGTTAATAATAATTGTAAAAAAAAAGTTATTCCTTGAAAACTTTTTAAATTTGTGTCAGATATGTATTTTTGTTATTAATTCTATTACTTACAACTCAATTCCTTTTAAAAGATGTCTATGCTTTCGTGACATAAGAGCACCGCCTCCCCATGCCGCATCAACGTGTAACCAAAGACCGTACTTTTTGCAAAGAGTAGATATTGGGATTAAAGGGTCGAAAGCACCGAACACAGTTGTTCCAGAGGTTGCTGTCACCATGAAGGGTGTTGAACCGTTATTGATTGCTTCTGTGATCCTTGTTTCCAAGTCGATAACATCCATTTTGCCATATTCGTCAGATTTAATAGTAACGCAATTGTCGCTACCAATTCCCATGAACGAAGACAATTTCTTGGTGGAGTAATGTGCTAGCTCCGATGTAAATAATACAAGGTTTGGTACTGCGTAGACGCCTTTTGTCTGTAACGTTATAATTTTATTAGATTTATTCATATAATAATAGAGTTGTTATACTTGATTGTTAAATAGTTCTGGGAAATATACTCATACATTTTGTCTGTATACATTATTGTGTCTTTATCAAATTATTCGCAGCTTAACCATAATTTATTGTGAAATATCTTAGACAGTTCGAACTCCATAAAACAAATACATTAAATAAGATACATATAAAAAAAGTATAGCGAAATTTTACAAAGTTAATTCTATTTATTTACTGAGTAGTAAATAAATATTTTCGAGTTATAAGCAAACCATCCGCGGCTAAAGAAAGACATTAGAAATTGTACCACTTTATTAACTAAATTAAAACACTACCTAAAGAAGAAGATTCCTTCAAAGTAGTTAGTTATACAAGAGAACATTCAAGTTTTGAAAAAAGGTACGTCATAGATAACTAACTCAATTAATTTAGCATGAAAAGCCGTGAAGAATACGGACGCGAATTTATTTTAACATTTTTAATATTATTATTAGAGATTGATCAATATTTCCATAAAAAAATATTTTAATACCGCCTTATTAAAATAATCACAACTCCTTCTTACTGTGTACGTAATGTATGTCTTACACACGCAAAGAAAAGCAGGTTAAGGTGACCATAATAGTTTGTAAAGCAATTACAGACTATAGGCGGTACTAAATAAATGATTAGCTTTTAATGAATAATGACCACTATAATTTTATTCGCAATTTACAAAAAACAAAATCTCGAGTTATTTTCGTATTAAAAACGAACGGAAATTATAAAGTACGATTTAGAAACTGCATGAAGGTATCATAAATAACACTCTCTTACCTTGATCTGTGGAAACTGATGATATCTCGCGCAGCTTATGGCATAACCATTAGATATTGAGCCTCCAGGACAAAAAATTCCATCACCATCTGCCCACCCTACTATCTTTCTCATTTCCTTCAACACTTCTTCTTCCATTAAGGTAAAGACTGGAGATACTTCAAAGGTGTACACACTAGGGTTAAGAGCATCTGTCAACCACTGGCCAATTAGACCATAAGGATCCACAGAAGAAAAAAGCTGATTCACGAAATATGGGTGCGCCGTATTAACCGAATAACGTGCAACCTAGAAAAAGGAAATTATATTAATATATGTACTAAATAATACCCACATTAGAATATCATTTGGAATCTGTCGTTCTTTGCTTTGGGGCGACAATATATTTAATGTAATTGGATACCCACATCGGCCATAAACGTCAACAGCTGCTCATGAGAGACAGGTTCTCCTCGAGGTTTCAGATCTATGATCTTCTTAATGTCCTCAGGTGCAGCCCACTCCACAACTTTTGTTGATCTACTGGATCTAGCGAAGACAACTCTCTCCATCAAGAAATCAACGGCGCGTCGCAAAAAGTCCTCATGCTTAGACCTGTCTGTCAGGCTTTGAAAGAGGACTTCTTCTGTCTTTTCCCCCGCTACAATTACTGAATCGGCAGGCATTTTATTTTTTATTAACTGAACTCAGAACGTTGAAGTTAAGCTACAGTTACGTTGCGGGCGGCCGTGGCCATTTCCAAAGTAATTTTGGTGCGCAGCTCCTCTGGTAGCCTTCTTAAATACATTCGCGATCAATTCACTTTATAAGGTTGTATGCGCTCTATCAAATTATAAACTAATTATTTAATTGAATGCGCTAAGGTTGAAATGTATAATATAAAAACGTAGATATTAAAAAAATAAATGAATTTAACGATTTCATTAGACATCCCTGATATCTTGGTGGTCTTGATAGAATTCAGTTTAAGATATTAGCTTGTTACGTGGCTTAAAAATATCATATTATTATAACATACAAATACATACAGGGATACAATTAGCTTTATAATGCTAGTAAAATTTTGATCCAGTTGGCGAAATGGTCGGACTGCAGAACAGAGGGTACTGGATTCGATGACTGGTACGGTCAACATTTTGTGATGAGCATAACTATTGTGCTTTGGATATCATATATATAAATATGAAATATCAAAAAAAATATGCATATGTATATGTTAATCAGTTGTGTTAGATCCTATAATACAGGCTATACATAGCTTACATTGGGGTACCCGGCCGTGAAAATATGCCATAAAAATTAAAGTTATGATTAAAAATTAATTTCCTCAACCTTGATATCTCACGGCCCTAATTAATTTGCATGGACTTGACCTTTGTTACATAGCTAATCAACTGCAAACGACCATCAAGATAAACTAAATTTGTTACAGATTAAGCAATATTTGGTCATTACTTTTAGCATGGAAACGGTGATCTAGTGTTTGGCTTAATAATTGAAATATAGAAATTTAAAAGATATATAATACTAAGCTGATAAAACAAAAAAAAAATATGATTGTTTTAACGAGATCTAGTAAGTAGTTTTTTAATATAAGCTTATATTGAAAAAACTCCTTAAACTTCAATTCATCTTAAAGAACTTTTATGTTGTATTACTTGCTGCTACGGAACCCTTCATGGGCGATTCTAATATGGGCGTTTTTTTGTCTGGTTCCGATGAAATTACCGTAATTTTTATTAATTCATTTTAATGACCAATATTGAATAAATTTCATTGTTAATAACGATACAATATAAATTGTGGTAGGTTGTGCAGAAAAGCTTTTTCTTGGGCTGTTTCGGCTCGATTATTGTATCAACAATAACAAATTCTTACTTCCAATACGTTTAATTGCTTTTGACTTTTAACATCTTATTTATAATTAAAACAAAAGTGGTCAATTTGAATCGTTACAACGCAGAAACATTAATGGACATGGCGATTCATACAATTGATATTAAATTGACTAATTCCTCAATCAAGACCCCTCCTAATTTGATATATTTATTTTATTAATCTGATAAGTGCACTTTCGTAATTGAATTATTCAAGGTAGAATAAATTATATAATATTTTTAAAAACTTTGTGCCTTTTAATTGTTAGCCTCATACTTTCGATAATATTACTAAATTTCTTTTACGTTATATCAGACCCAGCATTGCACCAAATATGTACCTATATGATATAAGTCTGAGCAGAACTGTTTTTAAAATATATTTCAAAAAAATTATATATATAACGCCCTCTAGTGCGATTTTATTAAGCTTTCTGCTATTGTTAAAAAGTTAATTTGGAGAATAAGTAGTTTTGAGACTGCAATTCAAGAAACACGACTATTTTGGCTATAGTTTGTCCAAATATTTATCATACAAGTTAAATACTACCATAATACAATAAGTCGTTGTAAGCTCACATATTTATAACCTTTATCTGCATTTAATACTTAAAAGTCAATCTGACAGTTCATATCAACTGTCGGCTGCCAATGCCATAGTTTACTTAGTACTTTGCAAAAATAATCGGCACGGCCCACGAGGGTAAATACAAATAAAGGTCTAATTTGTCCATATAAAATTCGAAACTCAAAATAACAAATTGGAATTCTTTTAAATAACTGAAAAGATCTAAATTTAATTAATATTACAATGAGTGATGGACAATTTAGTGATTACGAGGAAGATTTATCTGCTAAGGTTAAAACTGTACGGGTAAGTAAATTTTGGTTAGATAATATTTTATATTTGAAATTATTATATTAATTACTTTATTAATATGAGTTATTTTACAGTTTGCAGAAACACCAACTTATAAAGATATAAGCACCGATGAAAAGGATCTTGATTCAGATGACTTTTTTTACGATTCAGATGATCCCACGCAAGGGTCTAGAAAAAAAAGACCATGTTAATCCTCAAGCACCTACAAATAAAATAACGTCATACCAGCCTACAGAAAAACTTTTCAAAAAATATATCAATCGTATTAATGTTGACAACTACGAACCCTCAAACAATACCCAAAAATTCATAGAAATGAATGATAGGAAGATTGACAATGATAGAATAAGAATTAAAGATAAACATGATCGCGCTACAGCTGAACAGGTTATGGATCCCAGAACTAAAATGATCCTATTTAAACTTCTTAATAGAGGAATCATAAATGAAATTAATGGTTGTATATCAACAGGTAAAGAAGCAAATGTTTATCATGCTACATCAAAGGATGGCAGAGATTTTGCTGTTAAGATTTTTAAGACATCAATTTTGATATTCAAAGACAGGGATAAGTATGTATCAGGTGAATATAGGTTTAGAAATGGTTATTGCCGTTCAAACCCTAGAAAAATGGTTAAGACTTGGGCAGAAAAGGAAATGAGAAACCTAGTCAGGTTATATAACGCTCAGTTAAATGTTCCTGAGCCTATAATACTTCGTAGTCATGTTTTAGTCATGACATTTATGGGTGAAAATGGCTGGCCATCACCAAAACTAAAAGATGTTGAGATATCACAAACAACAGCACGGTCTCTGTATAGGGATTGCATCATAATGATGTGGAAAATGTTTAATATATGCAAACTAGTTCATGCTGACTTGTCTGAATATAATTTGTTATACCATAATGGTAATATTGTCATGATTGATGTTTCACAATCTGTAGAACATGATCACCCACATGCTTTTGAGTTTTTACGTAAGGATTGTACAAATATATCAGAATTCTTTAGGAAGAGGGGTGTAGCTACGTTGACTGTTAAGGAGTTATTTGATTTTATCACTGATGCAGCAATAAATGAGGCCAATTTAGAAGACTGTTTGGAAAAATTATCAGAAAAAGCAGCATCAAGAAACTTTGAAGAAATGACAGCTCAAGAGCAAATTGAAGAGGAAGCATTCAAAAATGTGTATATTCCTAAGACGTTAACAGAGGTTAGTGGTGTCACTAAATGTTTATTTTCAAACAACTAAGCTATTTAGATGAACTAATGTCCTAGATTTTAAAGAATAAAAGTATACACAAAAACTGTAAAACTTACCTAATTTTAACTATAAGAGAATTTTCACAGTTTACTTTACAAATCATTTTAAAGTAGATTTTACTTTTTATAACAATATGTGTATTGTTGAAAAAAATTGAATTATTCTTTAATTTTTAAAACTGTCTATGACTGTTCATAATTTTAGACCACTTTAAATAAAATTCCCACTTAAGGCATGGTATATCCGCATCACACAATAAATAGTTATTGAATTATAGGTTATCAACTATGAGAGGGATATCAATAAAGCTAAGAAAGGTGATACAGCAGACTTAATATACAAGAAAATAGCTGGCTTCAATGAAGATTTAAATACTGTAGACAAACCAGACATTTTGCAAGAGGACAACATTTCTGAAAGTGGATCAGGGAGTGATTCTGACAGCAATCAAGATGATGAGAATAGTGGTAATTTATATTATATTTTAAATTTATTCATATTATTCTGTAAATCATTTAACACTAATGCTGTGTTAGAGAAGTCCCAGTGTTTATGTGATGATAACAGTGACGAGGGCATGGGTATGGACTAACTCTTACCTACCTAGCACTATAGAGAGCAGAAGGCTTCTGTCAGGCTTTAGTTTGTAGGACAAATTAGGGAAGTCTCACATAACCTCTCCATGAACAGTGTGCTACAAAGGCCAAAGTAGAGGCATTTTCTGACGTAAAGTAATTAAAAAAAGGCATTCAACATCTTGCAAAATTCATTTTAAAGGCTCTCCTAGAAGTATATCCTCCTTATTGACAAAACAAATATGAATCAATTATGATATATTCTGATACTATAACAGATTACTTTTGATTATGTAAAAAATATCTGTATAAAGATTGGACAAGCTCTACTGATATGTTGCATTGATCTATTCTTAATGGAAAGTTATATCCTGAATGCTATAGATTTAAGTATATTATAATATTATATTATTTGATCATTTTTAACTGGAAATAGTCTCTCACCCACATATTAATGTGCATACTAACTTGAACGTTGTTGTTGTATCTGATGCTTATACCATTTGTATTTACTTCTGTATAACACAGTATATCATATTTAATTATGCAAACAATTTCAGAAACAAAATTCAAGAATTCTGCTAGACCTAGGGATGAATCACCAAACAGTAAGAGAGCTCGTAAAAAGGCAGTCAAAGAAGAGAAGGCAGAAAAAAGAAAAACTAAAACAAAGAAACATATAAAAAAGAGAAGAGATAAGGGAAATAGTAAAAAGTAAATGTTTATATTTAAATAAGGATTATAATACAAATATCAATATATTATATGCATTTCTTTATTACAAAAGTAAGAAAAATACATAAACCTGATGACTCTGTTCTATACATAATATTCAACTTGAAAATTATCCTCACAGTAGTCAGTTTACAATTAATAAAGTTACATGTTTAAACTACACAGCAACCAAAAATACATGTCTAAATATTAAATATGTATTTGTCATATTTTAATAAAACCCATACAAAACATTTAAGTACAGCATACATACAGCACTACCTAGTACTCGAGGTCCTTTCTTAATTGAATTGAATTTTATAAGAACCCAGATTATTTATGTTTCCAGTAGTAACTTCAAACATACTGACTTTCCCTGTACTATATTATGTTAATTACTCATAGATTGATACTGTAGATTCTAATGTACCATATACTTTAGAATCAACACTAGTATTTTTATTATTTAATGATTATTCATTTTAATTATCCAGCAAGGTGAGTATTAACAAAACGATCACACGCTGAAATTACATCACGTAAGAAACTAACACTGGGCAAGAGAAGAAAACTTTTATTGCTTTATAACGCATTAAAAGTGTATGAATGTTATATATTTTTGTTACAATCCTTAGTCGTGACTTCATTTACATTAGCAGTCATAGACGAAAAATTTAATGACAATTACTGTCACTAATTACTATAATTGTACAATTGTCAACACTTGTCAAAATATTAATTTAAATTTGGAATACATATTCGCCTTTGATACTACCTATCGTTAGGTACTTGTTTATCACATTTTTCATTTCGGATATGAAATAAGTTCACGAAAAGCTAATTTTCTATCTATCAAATTAAACTAAAAATATATTCAGTAAAATAAACCAATTTGTACCTGAATTTCATCTCATACAAAATTCAAATATGGAATAATTATAATTAGAGCTTTATAGTCAATGCTTTGATAACTATAATCTACATTATATGAAGCATTATTGTAAATGTAATATTCATATCATTTTTCTATTGGCTTCACTTACAAATCTTCCTAATAATACTAAAACATTTATATTCAGTCACGCCCATACAGGAATCTTTGGTTCGCCTGTTTGAAAAATGCATTACATCACGAACAAACATAAATTACATGCAATCTATCACATGTGGTTGTACTAAGTACCTGGAATTATACAATATTATATCATGTCGCAAACCGCCACCTGAGGCCCATGAAACAAAGAAACCTTACGGCGACCATGATACAAACCATTATAAATATTTCGAACCAGACTGAACTTTTTTCGATGTCTAAGTACTGTAAAAGGACGTTTGGTTTTGCAAAGTGGCAGTAGACGTCACTACACTCTAGGGGTTGCCGTCCAAAGCCGAATATTGTTAGAACCATAGCAACCACCCCGCATCGGATGAAGGAAGTCTTCATGATGATGTTCATGATTAGGGGGATTTTGTGAGCGAAGTCGAAGCCGTAGATGGCCAAGCCTAGGAAAGGAGCGATGGCAGCGGGGCCGATTGCACATCCATTCTGTAATTAAGAAGTAATCATTAGATAGCTATTCATATAATGTTTCTGTGAGTGATAGAAGCTACTAATTTTTAATTTTCGACACTATTTAATGGTATGGCATTGATCCTAAGAGACCCACGCTTCTTTATATATGATAAAGTCTGCTCGGAACTTAAAACATTTTCAGGGGTAATATCTGACATAATAAATACTTCTATAAAAACTGTATGCTGTGATACTCACCCTTACACTGAACACCGATCCAATAGCCATCCCGACACCCTCAGCGACCAAAGAAACAATATTGCCGATGAGACAGAATGCCAAGAACCGATCATTGGCATAAGGAACTCCGACCATGAAGTACACGATCGTTGAAAAGATCGTGTTCAAGGATACTTGCACCGGTAGTTTTGATACTGTTAACGCGGCGTAGTATGGAATCAAGTTGTACCAGCCATTAAAATGTTCCTTTTTCACCAATTTCACTTCTTGGGGATCTGAAATCGGAATTAATAGTTAGTAGTGTTAAGATATTTTGATTATATTATTACGAAGTATGGCAACACTTAAGAGCGTATTGCAGTACGCGTCTTGATGTTGTAATCTTTGTATACTTTAATGCAAGAATTTGTTTATCCTAACACTTATTAAAACATATTTATACTTTTGGCTCTTTCACAACTATTTACAGCATTATTACGGTACTATCGTATTTTATTAATTTTCATGTTACTGTGATTTCATCTTTGACGTCTAGATGAAGAAGATAAAATATACAAAAACTAGCTGACCCAGCAATGTTGTTTTGCCATACATGTGATTTCAATTTACAATTAATAAATAAAAAATAGGGGTTGATCGTAGAGGGGTAATAATGTAGGGCTGTATGTATTGTCGTATGCTGCATCATAGTAAAATTGAAACTAAAAATTTTATCTAAAAAATAAAATTAGATACCGATTCTCAGACCTACTCAATACGCTCACAAATCGGTCGAAAGAAAATGTTATATATAAGATGTATTGTGCTGTGCTAAGTGCGAAGACTTGTCGTAAGCTAGCTTTAACATGGGATCGCATCGTGTGACTTTGACTTTTCTAACTGGATCAACAGATAATCGAATGAATATGTTAAAATGTCAATCATAAATATATGTTATTAATGCTGCGAAAGTTAAACCGTATTTGCTTCAGCCACAACTTTTTTTCTAAATAAGAAAACTAGAAAATCTTATATAATATGTAGAGTGGATGCAAATCTGAGTCCTATTTATGTTATTTCTCCAGAACTTGCTGTAACACTGCATTCTGCGACATAAATGAATGTCTTCTATACGGTTAATTGAAATCTCTGGTGTGTGTGAACAAGCCATACACACTTGTTAAATACTTACAGACTAATACCGGCACCATGATTTGCGTGTAAACGAAGAATATAACGAGACCGACGCACATCTTCAAATGGTTGAACATCTGCGTACCGTCATTTGCCATGTTGAAGAAACATACGCCTATCAAAAGCGCACAGCCTATGTGGTGTATGGTTTGAATCCAAAGGGCTGAAATAAAAATATAACCTTAAATAAATACACATAACGTCTAATAGAATACAATGTGTGCATTATATCTTCCACGTAAATGCCGAATTGCTATATGTTCCCCATTTCATTCTTACGTCTAATGGAGACCTTATGGTGTAATTATATGATCTAAATATTAGCGTAATACAATATTAATTATATTGTCCAAGATTTCGTGGGCATGCCTTATGAATAACTAATATCGACTCAAATTGAATTGGCTTTAATTGTAAATGTATTCAGGTTTTACGACGTCATGTAACAGTTTCTTTAAGATAACATCACGCATAATTCAAATATACCTACATACTTTCATATTACTTATATACCCGCAACTCACCTTGTCGATTTCTTGATATTTGCAACAGCATTCTTGTTAGAAGTATAGTGAATTGCTGCGAGAATGTAGTGGGATACCCTTTGGTTTCGACTTTCTGCATTTTCATCCAGGCAACCGAGGAGTCCTTGGACAATTTGCTCGCTAAGGTTGATGACGAGGCAGCCGTGTACTCCTTCATGTTGTACGTACATTTGTCTGTCGATAATACTATTTCCGTTTCACCAACATTGTCCTCTGTTTGATAGCAAATCTTTAATTGCATTGTATTGACTGGTTCGTGGTGTGTACTGTCTATTTTAGTTGACTTATAAAGACTGCCGTTGAGTATTTCTTCCGATAATATTTGTATGCATTCGTGACTCTCCGTTAGCTCGATAACTGAAATGGTAATTAATTATATGAATGATTTGGATCTGTTATATATAAGAAGGCTATTAAAGTTTGAGACTGCCCTTATACAAATTTCGTCATCATGACAACAACCATCCAACAAAAATAATTGAATGTGTTATTCGCGAGTATTGGTGGTTAACAAACAAAATTAAATTATAATTTTGCGGTTCACGGTTATCACCTTTATTAGCATTTAAATGAAATGTCAACGGTGAAATCCTACACTTTTACCTTAACTTTTACGTATAATTTTGGCATTTGCTATCAAGTGGTCCTTGCTTCAAATATTATTCCGTTTTAATTGCAAACCAATATTTACACAACACTTAACCTTACGAAAATTTAACGACAAGGTGGTGTAATCATCATTTATACATATCTGAATAACTATATAAGTAAAAAAATAATTACATTCACTTTAAAGTACGAACGAAATTTTTGTCTGAATATGGATTTATAAGACCAAACTCTCTAATAGTAGCTGTAAGTAAACTAACTCCCTCACGTAAAAAGAGCCGCCTGATCTAAGGCTATTAGGCCTTTAATCCATAAACAATAAAACACTATGTATTTGTTACTATTGTGTATGTTGTGTGTACATACACATTAAAAAAATATTTGAATGTTTTGAAAAAACAAAATAGAACGGTGACGTGTAGCTAATCGTCTAACAATTCGTTAAAACTCGAGTGCTTTGGATTTGCTCTTTCAGTGAAAAAAGATCATTTGCGCGGAATTGGATTTATTACTGGAATAATTCCAAGGTTAAGTATTTAAGTAATTAACATTCATCGTTTAAAGCTTACAGGTATTTTTATTGCTCGCGTCTAAATACTTCAGACACGAAGCTTGGTAATGTCAACAATCCAATTAGATGTTTATTGAAACAATTATTACCTACTCGGTAGTAACATTTTGTCTGAAGACGACTTTTTATTTGCATAAGAACTCACTATAATCAGCTGGATTGTGATGTCTAGGACAAGCTAGGCCTAGGCTTGACAGGTGTGGTACCATGGCTTCAGTGTCTCCTTGGTAGATGCACAGGCCATCTGCGATTATATACGCCTGAAAATAGAATATAATACAAATCAGTACTACATACTATAACCAAAGTTTATAGATATTAATCAATAACAAAAATTTAAGTAGATGAGAAGTTATTACTTTGAAATAAAAAAGTAACTCGTTCAATGTGCAACTCTAGTATTACTATTTTATTTGTGTAAGTATTATAATATAAGTCACTAAGTAATATACATTAAGTAAGGTTTTTAGTATATATATTTAAAGCGATGTAGGCAACTCACAACATATCGTATTTATCAAAATCTTTTATACCTAGAATCTAAATCGTAACTTGTATGTAATTATTGGCTTCAACGGGTTCGGTTTTTATTCATCCATATAAGAACAGCAGTTAAGACCTAATTTAGACTGATTTGTTAATATCTTAAAGGTAAATTGTCCTTCTTTATAACTTTCAAGGTCAACCAACTTTTACAATAAGAGTATTATAGATAAGCCTTTTTCCAAGGTTTTAAAAATCTGTCGGTATACATTTCTGACTAGGCAGACAGATGCTATGTTCCTCATGATGCGGTCATTGTGATTTTGAATTGTGCAGTTAATTTGGTGTATCTTATAATTAATCAAATAAATATTTGCAATGAAATAATTGTGAAAAATTACGTTCTGACAGCATATCAGTTCGATATCAGCTCGTACAACGCATAAAAATATTCGCATGATAAACTCGGAGCGGTTGAAGGAAAAATCCTATGAATCTATGAGATAAGAAAATTGACAAACAATAGTGGAAACATAGCGATAAATCACAAGTTAATTTGTAATCAATGGTTGGTAATTACTATTATGTAAAAACGTGGTGCCTACGTGCCATATCAGACTGAGAATAATAAGTTCAATTTATTTAATTTTTTTCTGATTTTTCATTTTGTATTGGTTCGAAGTTGTATAATTTCGTATTGAACATAAATATTAATAAAAAAATGTTCATGACTTTTACTGTTTATAAGTTCTCGTAAGAAGCTGCACATTGACGCCAAGATAATAAAAATAGTTGTATTTTTTTACACACTTCTGCAGGTATTTTTTTGAACGTCACAGACCGGAGCACTCTATACTTATAAACACAAAATACTTTTTGAAATTGTTTCCCTTAATCCTAATTATGTCTGCAAATAACATCTTATATGTAGATCTATATAATATGTATAATAATTGAAATACAAGAGTGTCTCAACAAAAACTACATATTAATCAAGTAATATGACGTTATTTCTATTTATTGCTCTGACTGCAATCATTTCAAGTAGAGGATATAGACAATCGTGCGAATCATATTGTAATTTATCTGAAAGTTTTTGTTTGTTTCTATTATAACAACAGCCGCGTGAGCGTTAGATATTACAAAGCCTACCTCAATAAGCGCATTCAACCAAACAGACAAAATCTACCTACTGCTTTTAATATTAGTATAGATAAATAGAATTATTATTCGCTTTTTAACATTGTAATTCTGAACAATACGTAAACTATTTTATTTCAGTTTACAATGAAGGCAGTACAAGCGGGAAGCAAGAAGGATGAAAGTTTCTAGGAGGCGCAAATAAGTGGGCATAGGTATAGTAATCATTTAACATAGGTATTACTATGTATATCACGACAGGATATTAGAAGTTATTACAATGACTAACTCTACATAATAATTGTGTGGTTTCTTGCTACATCTTATAATTGTGAAACAATAATATATATTTAAAATAATGAGGTAAAAAAACCACTAATCTTTAATGTTTTGTGCACGATCTTAGGACTTAGAGATTCAGTCATTAACTGTTTACCGATTAAAACAAAAGGTTATTATCAAATGTGTTTCTGTTTGACATATTCGACGATTTGATTTTATATCATAACTTCATACAAGTTTGTTAACTTGTATAATATTACATTTCCACTATTATTATGTATATTCCTACTGTTGTTCAAATTTATTGACATAAAAATTTGAGGATCGCATTAACGCTTGTCTTTTTCTAGTTTAAATTAGTACAGAGTTCATTAAATTGAACCAATATAAGCCTTATGAAAAAGGAAAAGTTTGAAAATAAATTTGCACGTATTTAATATATTGTTTAAATTAAAGATAAATTGTTTTAGCAATATATAATAAATTATTTGGGACATTTGATAAGGTCGGTTACCGGTTTTACTAACTTTTGATTATAATCTGTTGCATAGCTTACAGCTTCGTTTCCCGGTAAGATAAAGCAAATCCGCGAATTGCATTTCTCAAAATATCAATGAAATAGAACTTGAATGAAACCAGACATTTGTTTCTCTATCATCAAATCAGTCATTAATTTTAGATCTAGGAGATGATGATTTTATAACCCTAAAAATGTCTTTAAAATTAACCCTAAGCCCTAATATGATCGCAAATTGAATTGTAGATTAACGATAAAATATATTATAATATTATTTATCTAAGCTAGCATGGCATATATACCACATTAAAACCTCATTAATGTCAAGAAAAGTAAAAGTAATTTTCTTCTAGATTTGCAATTCTTAACTGGGTCATATGTGATTGATGTTAAACGCAATATTAAAGCTGTTGTATATAATTTATAAATTTTACATAGTCCACGTTATTTTAACAGATAAATCAAATATAAAAATTAGTCATTGACTACTACCGCTGCTCAGATAACGAATCAGAATAGTAACAATACAATAATTTATGCCACACATAAGGAACATAAACCACAAACAATATTCAAATAGAATGCATGCAATAAATTAAACAAACTGGTTACATATCCGGATTCAACTATCTAAAATACGTAAAATAGAATCGGTATTGTATTAGGAAAACTTAAACATAATCAATACGCGTACTTTCGACTTTTAACAACAACTGAAACGAATGTAAAATATGCAAAGAAGACAAAATTTCTGTACTTTTATATATCTATATATCAACCTACATTTTTTATGTAGAAAAACAACTTCAACCTTGACATTATTAATTACAGAGATATACTATCACGAAGAAAAAGTATTGCATTAATTAAGAGTACAATAATATAAACAGATTTTTTAGTAGTGCATCTATTCCTAAAGGAAAAACAATATTATACTATATATTATGTATAAATATCGTATAAGCATATATTGTACTATTTTTACCGTTTTACATTCTGATCCTGTTATGAACTGAACTTTTGTACTGATGTTAGAATGGTATTTTCTTCCGGTTTATACAGTGTTTTTAATAACAACTATGAGGGAAAATTTAAAAAAAATCCTTTATATTAAAATCCAATGATGATCACAGTTTTGAAAACGAATTAATGAGACCGAACGTAATCATCGCGAGCTTTGGTATAATGAACGTTTTTTCGAATAAAATATAAATCAGTCAGATTCGACGAGGTATGCTAAAAATGATTACTCAAATTTCTGTCTAACGTCCGTTCTGACCTTTTATCAGAAAAACCTGATGTATTTTTCGGACAAGTATTATATAAATTATATTTTGCATCACATATTTTAATTAAATTTTATATGCAGCAGCTTGAATATATAAAAGTATATGGTAGAATAAAATATATTCCTAGTCGCCAAGAAATTAGTATTATGGCCGAAACTCTGTTTGCCGCATTCAACAAGATTCAGAGTATTAATCCCATAATATGAATTGGTCAATGTCATCTATTTCGTATTTTTTTGGAATAAAATGATTAACTACGTATTTATAATTTTCATTGTTACACTTTCACATTCATTGTATTTTTTAACACTTTTAAAAGCTTGCGACTTCGTCCGCCTATTATCATCATTACACATTATTAGATTTTTGAAAAATTATTCATTAGGACTTTGATTTGCCAGCCAAATTATACTTAGGAACACTAAAACCGTCTAGATTTCAAGGTTGACAACGTAATTAATAAAAAATTACCCATTTATAATATAAGTTAGAATACAAACTATAATCAGTTAGTATTAATGCTGATAAAACATTGATTAAACATAAATTATTATCGCTCATTAATAAAGTTACATTGAATATCAGATTTGCTTTATTATATAGACAGTATTTGACCTCTAATGAATAAATGTCATTCGAAATAAATGCAAAACTACAACATAGCATAAAATTTTCACTGTATCCGAAATGTTTTCATAATATCACGCTTGTTCACAGTTCACAGAACACGCTGTAAAGAGTTAATGTGCGTGTCAATATTATGTTATATATAAAGTGTATGAATAATGTTCCATGACATTATCTTAATATAGAATCTGTTAGAATTTTACGACTAAAATACAAACATATTTCACATTTCCTAGTTTGTACGCGTTAGCTCTTTAAAATCTATATAAAGCTACCCTATTGAAGTTTTACGTCTTTCTTTATGGAGTTGATTAAATACCTGATCAAACAGCTCGAAGAGCGAAGCGGCAGGTTGATGGATGGTGCAGACCACAGTTCTTCCTTGTCTCGCAAGTTGCTTCAGTAGCTTCACGCACTGCACAGTGGTAACATTGTCTAGACCACTTGTCGGCTCATCAAGGAAGAAAACAGGTGGATTGTTCACCAACTCCAGGGCGATTGATAACCTGATAAGAGAAACCATTCGTTTTGGTCATCGCATCGGGCATAAAGATAAGTACACAGTGCACATAGAAGAACGTTAAAATGGGTATTCTCTTTAAAGTATATAGTATATAAATATAGTAACCGATTCTATTTTTCTTTATTATAGGGATTAATGTTAGATTAAGGTGACTTTGATATTGAGGGTGTGAGTTCTTTTTCAAAGGACATTCTAACACCCCTAAATTCAGATTATATAAAATAATTATAATACCTTTTCTTTTGTCCGCCGGATAATAGATCGGTTTTAGTGTGCTGGTGTTCCAACAGGCCTAGCTCTTGTAATATCTCCTCGGAGGGCGCCTTCGTTCCTTTGGGCAATTTCAAGCTGGCTGCGACGTCCATCGCCTCTCGCACAGTTAAGAAAGGCTGTAGCAAGTCTTCTTGTGTGATATAGCACGAAGATCTTTGGAACGATTGCTCATCGCGCAACTCTCCGTTGACTAATAGCTCGCCTGTGACACCGTTTGACCTAGAGAGCATTTCATTACAATATTGGTGAATTTACAACTTTCAAATACAATTTGTCTAAGGAACTTTAACTCATATTGGGAATTCCCATAATATACATTTTATTATCCTAACTATGGTCACTTGGTATAAAATATATAAACATTTATGAAAGATTATGTAATGTAACAAATTTCTGCATACTTTAGAAATTTGACACATTTCGAGATCTAAAAATAATATATTCTACTTAAAAGGATTAGCTGAACAAGTTGACCGCGACCGCGCATATATTGAATTCTACATTTGGATTAAAATGTCAAGATTCTTCTTCGAAATTAATATTTCAAATATTGTTCACATCCTCTACATAATATTTTACTGCATATTTGTAGGTGGCGAACTACTCTAGAACACTGTTGAGCTCAAAACTCCTTTTATTATATAAGTTTAAAGATTCTAATAAGGTTTCTTAAGCAATATGTTATATATATATAAGTTATATATATAGTGTGTGTGTGTATAAGTATATAATAAAGTTTTTAATTAATAAAAAGGCTGGGTTGCTTGTCTTCCTGAAAGGAAATACATTTATTTATAACAAATTATACATTATTTACAAGCTTTATTATTAAACAACATTAAAAGCCTCTTTTAACAAAAAGTTCTCTTTATATGTATAGTACTTTAGACTACTCATACAACCAACGAAAATGAACAAAACCCTAATCTATATTCCTTAGTCAAGACTATTACAATTGTGTTAATATTATTATTCAATTAAAATCGAATATTGTAACCATATAATGTTGAAACCCGCTACACTTTTGCTTGCTTATATAGTGCGACCATATTCTACTTAATTTGCGATAAAGAACAAAAAAACCTACCTGTAACCTGATATAGCATTCAAAAGGGAACTTTTTCCAGCACCAGATGGGCCCATAATAGCAACCAGTTGTCCTGACATAAACCTTCCGTTAACGCCCTTTACAACTTGTCGCGTTGAGCCTGAAAAAACAGATTTGTTAAGAATGATTCCTATTTTTTAATGAACGACTGAGCACTTTTTAAGACACGAAACTAGCAGTTTAATATATTTCATTTCACTTGTATTCATTGGGGCCAAAAACTTACTCAACAATAAAATTAAACTATGTTTTACAAGTTTCAAATTAAGGTTAGGTTTATATATTTGTTACTTAACATCACTTATAAGATTATATAAGGGTTTTTAATAGTGCATTCGCTATATACGCTCAATATTTAAATAGTTTAGATATATGTATTGCTAAAGAAATTTTCTAAAGATATTTGAAAAAAGGCAGTCTTTATAATGCTTTGTAAACTTATAAGTTAAAGTATATTAACTTTCCGAACGCCGCACAAAGTTACTGGGGTTTGAAAATGGTCTGAAATGGTTTGAGGAAATCGGCTTCCGTGGCCCCAGATATGTGAATTGAAGAAAAAAAACATGATTCTCCGGTTGCACGACCGCATGCTTGCTGAACACTTTGTACAATGCATGACCCTAATAACAACCCTAAAAACTGGTCTACCTTGATCGACAACCCACTTTCAAATACTTCCGGATCCTCGTTACACCGTTTGATCATCATTACGATATTTTATTGCAAAAAAATTGTTACTGATTTAACGTTTTACGCGTTTGAATTTACTAAATTTATAGGATTGCATACACAAAACACAAAACTTTACTGATGTTTCTCTTTGGTTTTCGCGGCACAAATATACTTTATACTTTCGGCTATGCTGGGAAATAAGTATTCAACCAGGAGCACACGCCTTGCATTCGTTAGATTCATTTAGATAGGTATTTCTGTTTGTCTATTGAGCATTAGGTAGCACCGGCGTAGCATGACAGGGGAAGTGGGAATGAAAGAGCTTCAAAACTACCTATTAGTTTTGTGACACCATCAAATTTGTTATTACAATCCTACAACTACTATTCCAAAAGCAAACTTTTTCCCTTCAGAGAATGAACCGAGTGTACGAATACAAAGAAAACCGTTCAGTTGTAACCTTACAATAAATGATATCATTGTTTATTTATGAAACATTTAAATATTAATTATTGTATTTTCTAAAAAGCATTTTATATCTCAATGACATTTCCTACTGTGTATCTGTATCTGTGATAAAATTATGAATTATAAGCTCAAGATTTCGTTTGGTGGAATGTACTCATCTCAACACTATTACCTACTGTGGAATTAAAATTATTTTTAATATTTTATCGGTATTTAAAAATTATAATAAATGAATAGTTACGTATATAAAAGATTATATTATTATATAAATAATTCATCAAAATTACTATCGGGCTCTTGATGACATTTTCGTTCTTTTGTCATTAATGTAATGGATTTTGCAAATATTTTATCTCCTTATTGAGGAAGTTTATTCCATTTTATACTAATTTTATAAACACATATAGTGTAAATATTGTAAACTGATATTTAATTGAAGTCCTCTTTCAAGTGTTATTCTACAATGAGATCTTGAATTATTTATTTTACTCGTATTTTGCTATTAAAGGTCACGAGCAGCTTAAAACGTGTTTAGGTGCCGTGAAGCTGTTCTTGCTTTAGATTTCCTCGACCATTTCAATTTTAAACTTCTATGGCATTAAAATAATAATCAGCAGGTAATTTTACTGTCAAAATGTGCATGTTGCTTGTGTCGTTTAGAACCTCAGTTAACATTTTGTACATTCTAGAGTGAGTCTTCCTATTCTTTCACTAAATTTATACGAATAGATCAATCCAAATGATGAATCATACGCAGCTGTGCTGTTATTTATTCAATTTTATCGAATGATTTACATACATAACACAAACAATATATTATATCCGCTCATCCACACAACAATAGCCCCAATTCACACAGATTATCAAACAGTTTGTATGTAACCAGAAACTCATTTCAATGATAAATGTAATCACGGTGTTGATATTTGTAAACTTTTTATATAATTGATCTGCCATGTTGCACAAAAAATCTATCTATTCTTCAGATTTCTGTATTGTTAAGTAGGTGATCAACGCTCTGGTAAAGAGCTCAACTTTACACCATTGAAGCGACTAGAGAGTCGCCATTCTTGGACAAATCATGTCAGTTGCATCTCATAGTATGAAGAAAGACATTGATGATCGGGTGTTTAAAACTGTGTTACTGGTGCAATAATTGTAACAGCAATGCTATTTATGCAATTATTGCATTGCTATGCGTAATGTTATTGTAGTTTTCAATGTTTTTATTTCATTTTATTCATTATATACAGCATTAGTCACGAGTCACATTGTACGAGAAGTTTTAATTACTTTAAGGAAAATATTTGAGGAATAATTAAAATTGGTTTCACCGTTTGAAGTCTTACGGACTTTTAAAAAGGTCATCCCTTACTTTTATTATTATTCGTATATTAAAAAGTTATTTCTAATAAAATATTATTGACAACTTCAACAACAATTCAATTTGATCTCGAATATCTCAATTGTTTTGTTCTATTACAATCTAATTATTTAATTATTAAAATCCATCAACAAGTAACATTATCTTGACACTAGATTTCACGGTTGCAACGGGCACATTTGCATTTTGACCTATTGATAAACTACAGAAATTGTGTTAAAGCGAACAAATTATACCTCGGTGACAAGTTCAATGATACGATAATATTTGCGCTTGTTTTTAGTATATTTAGGTCACTGCCAGTGGTCTAGACGCGTGTAAACATAACGTGATTACAACGAATAGCATTTTACATTCTGGATAAAAGTTAGGGTCATTAGGTTAAAATTATTGCATTTAGTAACGGTTAACTGTATGTACTAATGGATGGTCTTGGTGTGTACCTTGACTACCTACGAATGAACTATGAAGGGATGACAAAATTACTTTGACCGATTTCAAAAAAGATAGTATCAATGCGGCCAAATACAGTACCTACTACTATGTGAGTTATAAAAAGTTCGATGTTTAGCAGCCATGAAGAGCCGAAATCTGACCAGGGCTTTGATCTAAACAGACAACTGATCTGGTTAATGCAACCGTGTACTAATAATGAAAAAATCATCGAGTTCACACTACTTGGATTTCTTTTCTATATATTTACATGATTTTGAATTTGGCTCACATATTTTGGTTTGTATTAGATGACAAGAGTTCAATATTTAACTGTCACATCGCTAAAGCATGAACTGATCAGCTGTACATTAGTACATTAATGTAAAACAATACCGATTTCAATGATTGATTGAATTTTGTATTTGCTGACTTTGGCTCCGTAAAAAAGTAGCCTGATGATGAACGAAATCCAACTTCAGTTTGAAATCTAGACGCTAATGGAAATCTACTGAAATTAAGCGATTGCTTAGTTATAAAAAGTAGCCATCCTGTTGTTATAGAATATATATGATAATAACAACAGAAGGAATCTAACACGAAAGGTATCTGATAAAATGAAACTATCATTTAATCCTAGGATATTAGAACAGTTTTGTAGATATCAGGAAATTGATTACCTATTTATCACAAATCATTTTTACAATAATTAATTACCTCTGCACCCGAATGCGACAGGTTTTGTTACTTCGTCGCGTTTGTGTCTTAAAAAACACCTTTTCGACGAAAGTGTTTTATTGTTCTTAATTATTACTAATAATAATTATCACTACTTTTTTCCACTCATTACTTTTTTGAATAGAGACTGCACCCAAAAGGAAAATAATTGATGTATTATGTAGGCGTATATTGCTGATCGGCAATAATTTCAGGTTTCAGCAATATATGTATAGAAAACCGTATATAACAGTTCGTTAGATAAGTACTATATTATATACTGATTAAAAGTATCTCATTTAAAGAAAAACACTTTATTAAAGGATTTAAGTAATGTATTTTTGCAAAATTTAAATATATTTACATAATTAAAAAAAAATCCGACGTTTCGCGTACTTTATAGCGTGCTTGGTCACGGTAGACCACGTAGGTAAAAGTATCTCTTTAAGTTAGTACATATTTAGTTAATCATAGAGTTACTTAAATATCTGTTGTATTGTTTAGGCATTTGCTGTATTAAATAAATTAATTATATTCTACAACTAGTCTTAACTTTCTGGTTTTTTGCTAAGTATTTAAGTATGTATTCTGCGTTAGCCTTAGCTCACCTTATCGCTTCAAAAAATATGTAAACGTAATAGATTTTTACTTAAAACTTAATACTTTTTTAATTAATAAAAAATGCATTTATAGCTTTACTAATGCTTTACCATCACGCCTTTTAAGAACGCATTTAAAAAGACCGTCGCGGAGTTGTAACAAATACATTTTGAAGTATTTCGTTCCTAATAACCGCACATGTACGTATATGATGGATAAAACATGAGATTCGCATTTATTACATTGCTGCATTAATTGTATGGTTAATACATTTTATAACAACTTTGTATTTTATCTTTAATTCTTGAAAATACTGTACCAATGACATTGATGTATCGGCATTAACTATCTCCATCGGAAACGTGTAAAATTGATTATGAAATAAAATGTAATGAGAGTATAATGAAAAGAGGATAACATTGAACGCATTAAAAGTAGTAAATAAAAACAAGCGGAAAAAGTATGTTAATCTATATTATAAGTATACAAATATTTACAGACTTGTAAATAGTTACTCATTAAAATCTATAACAAGCAATTGTCCTATTAGATAACCTTCTCTAAGAATATTCAAAGCCGGGCAATTAGCAAACAATTGGAACGCATTGAATAACAGTAAAAATAAAGTGATGTTATCATTTTATTATATACCTTGACTTGTATGAATACTCAGATTATGGCTCCAATCTACAGCAGCCCGTTAAGAAATAAAACAAGATAAATAGTGCATCCGAATATTTAACAAACACAACCAGATACTGAGGGCACTGATAATGAAGATTGTCGGTTACTTGATGTTATTATTTTTATATAAAGTGAAGTGATAAAACGGTAGAGGTTGAATTTCTGTATTTAAAAAAATTATAAAAACCAGGTCAGAGGGAGCAAGATAGTTCTTAAAAATCGATAGATGGCGCTGTAAGCTTTTAACAATATTCAACCATCATTATTACACAGGTAAATCTTTGGTTTCGTTAACCTTTACAGTATTATTAGTTATTTAAGCTTTGACAAGCACTAAATAAAAATTCATTTCCTTTAGCAAGAGTGTGAAACCCGCGCGTACCAAGTCGCCGGCACCAGCTAGTATAATAAAGAGGCAACAGGAAATGATATCAAGGATAATAAAAGGAGCAAAATTGTGTATAATCTCCACAAAAACTTGACTAATTGAACGATGAATACAAAAACACACCTGAAAATGTAAATTAGTACAGATTTGAATAAAGGAGCAACTTTACGTTTGATATTAAGGGATTCAATTAAAATTAAAATGTTTCAACTAACTACTTTATTACTTTTGCGATTCTTTGTATTTTTTGCCTAGTTTAAGATAAATTAAAAATTCTGATGGGTCTTTAATATTCATATTTCGAAAAACTGTTCGGCTGTTTGATTATTACAAATATTCATTTGTTTCATGGTATATTTAGTACTAAGTTGGTATTCAGCCTTCTGTATCTGAAACAATTAACTTACTGGAATTCGAACCCAGTGCCTTTAGATAAGACGTGTGCCACTACAATACATGCGGAAATTTAACTCTAATTAAGATATAAAAAATATTCTTCTTACATCTGTTTCCTTGTCTACTATACATAAGAAACTAACTATAGACCGAATGGTAATTGCTTCATTATATATTTTTTTAATTAATTAATATAACACTTAAAAAATGTATTCTGTAATTATATTAACACGCTGGCTTCCGCCTATCAGTTGAGTTATCATAATTCTGCGAAACTGGGAAGGACCGCTAATAATATTGAATAAACTTGATAATAATTCACACAATAATGTCATGGTAGATGATCGATTATGATTTATTTATTATCCCTTGATAACATATATTAAATTAGCAGTAGTACTTCTACTTAGCAGTCTAGTACTCATAATTCAAGCTTTGCATTTGTACAAATTTTGTTTTTTATTGACTGTACACGCGTTCATTGTTACGCAGGAATTTAATTACGCCTCTATACTTTTAAACTGATTCCAAACTCATAAGTGTTACTAAAATTTTCGTATAATTTTACTGTAATTGTTGTTGTGGAACAAAAGTTCTCACCACATAAAGGTTAATGTATATTTATATTGAGCATGTACATATCACCACTTTTTAGTTTATTTGTATTTCAATTGTCTACTTTTATATGTGTGTACATTGTTTTAAAATAAAAGAAAGACTATATATATACTACTATATAATATACTACTAACGTGTATTAATTAAGCCTTATGACGTATTTTCAATTTCCCCGTTAAACCCACGCTGAGTAAATTGAAAAACAATTTATTATTTCATTCTAAAAAATTTTATCAACAGAACGAGTTGTTTTACGTCACTATTCATTTTTAACCATTTTCATATGCATACGGAAATTATCTTTCTTGCAATTTCAACTTCTTGTTTCTGACGTAAAACAAATTTTGCTATTGTACTTTCGTTTTAAAAATACCAACGACGAACGGAGAACCAAAGGTCACGATAATAGATAATACAATTAAATGCGTAATACTGATTAGCCTTTGTTAAACGTACTTAACGTATACATTTATTACCGTACTTAAATAAGTGTTTAAATAAAATGTTATACATGTCCCTCTACAATGGGGCATGGGACAAACCTTTTATGTATAGTTTTACTGATAATTCTACTTAATGGCACTCTCTTTTTTGTACTTCTTTTTTTTGTATTACTATTTAGTCTTTTTTATAAATATCGTAACAATATTTTAGCTTTAGTTGTAGGATTTAAATTCTATACTATATGTTTAATAACGCTGTTTGGGTTAGTATATAAATAAATATGAACTCTGCCATCTGCACTTGTTCATCTTTTGACGGATATGCTACTAAGCTCGCAAGACAATGTGACTTAAGTTATTGGGACCTTGTTCAGCGGGCTTGGCTCATCAACTTTCACTACAAACGAATCAGTACTTGAATTTTATATTTTGTATTTTATTATCGATAAATGATCAATTTAATATTAGATTTTTTATGATTTAGTATGACGTCATAATTTCGGAGTCCCTACGAAATCGGCACAGAGCCGAGGTGTGAAATCATTGATTGATCGATGGAAATCTGTATCAGTTGTACATTGTACAGGGTTTCTACAACATTGATATTTTATAACATATATGATTGTTTAAAATAATTTCTGTGTTAATAAACTTCATACCATGTGTGTACACGAGTTCGATTTTGGTTACGAGCCAAGAATCGTTATAGTCTTATATAATTTACTATAAATAACACCAAAACATAGTTTCATAAGATGACAAATATAGATTTATCAGTTCAAAAGTGTTATACCTATATAATTCAAAACGAATTATACAAAATGTTTCATGGCTCTCTTAATTGAAAGTATTTGTTTTGTAAGTTTAAATACACCTCTGTTAAGGACAAAACACCGAATTTATTTCAATAATTAATTCGAAATGTTTTTCAGCAGTTGAGGTCAACAACATTTACATATTTAATGGATATACATGCGTATGTGGTATCATTTAAAGCTGGAATTATATTAGAGCCACGCCCTGTGCCTAGTATATATAAGTATATGTATATATTTAGTATGAACGTGATTACATTAGCTGTCCCGAGTGTCGCCGATCGAACTGGTGCCACGCCGACTGTCGATTTTGATCGTGGGCTTCGTTGTGGTGTTGGTTTGCTCGGGTTTAATACAATAACTGCTTCACTACGCGGTATGAAATATATGACTGATCTGAACAACAAATGTAATTACCAGCCCATTGCGAGATACGGCGTGGCTCTAGCTTAGGTGTATAGTATATACTCGTCAAACAAATGGAGTCTGTATAATCTGAAAGGAATCTATGTGGAAGTGTGGGATGCACTAAGGGTTTCAGTGGGTATTGCGGACATGGCACTCTGAGTATCAGAGAGTTTGCATGGTGTGAGTGCGTCTCCTTTGAGTTACAGAATATGCATAAATTGTATTTTCTTCTCGGTTGAAACAGTACCATATCAATATTGTTTGTGTGTCCCTGTTCTAAACTTTTCTCGGTTAAATTATTTTTGGACAAATTTTAAGTACATAATATTTGTAAATCGTCAAAAGTTTCTACCAAATATTATTCAAACGCTACGATTTGTTCCTATTTTTACCATCATAAAGATGAGTTTTTAAATAATAATAATTTTTCACCCACCTAAATGTTTGTATTACATACAAAAATTACTTATTTAAGATGAAATCTTTGAAATAGTGTCGCATTTCGGTAAAGTTGAAAGTGGGTCGTGTTGATGAATTACAGCGATTTGGTTTTTTTTGAGCATTCTGGGTCATTGACCATTGTTTAAAAAATCAAAAGCAACTGTATAGAACAGAATTTGGACATATTGAAGATGTATTACAAAAATCGGTTGCCTAAAAGGGAACTCTTATAATGACAAAACTTAAGTTAGAAGATTTCTACAATTTTTTTGTAAGCAACTGCTAAAGTAATCAAAAACCCCTCGATGCTTGCATCGTACAGTCACAAAAACCGAACTTTGTTTTTGTACCAATTTAATAGATATTGTGAATATTTAACCGCACAGACCAAGCGGATGCGTTTTTGCACTTAAATACAAATAAAAATTGTCTTGTGAAAACCAATGTATGATGATGACCTTTTATTTGATTAAGAACACTCATCTATCGTAAGCGAACGTGCTCAAATATCTATTGTCAAAAATCTTTATTAACATAATATATTAGTAGTACTACTATCGTCGTAAGCCAGTGATAGTATACCTGACAGGTATATATTTAGATATCATCTAGAGCAGTTTTTTCAACCTTTTTCATATCGACCCCCCGGGTAAAAAAAATTTTTTCGCCCCCCCTTTTTCCCTTTTTTTTTTTTTAGATCTAATAGTGTTGTACTTACCATTAACAATATTAATTGTTTTAATGGATTGTTTTTTAAAAGTACCCATTTTTTTCGACCCCCGGCGACCCCCCCCCAAAAACTCCCCGACCCTCTGGGGACCCTGCCACAACCCAAAAACACTGATCTAGAGAACTAATTTTCTATTTTATGAATGTTTTTTTGGCCTGTAATTATAATTTGCCAAATAATAAAACAAAAATATTAAAAATGCGAATCTGAATCAAAGAATGACCCTTTATTATAATGTTATCTGATTAATATACAATTATCATATCTTTAATAGGAACAATATTTCCTAGCCTTCATTTAAAGGGCATAATTTACTTTCTTATTAATATTGATAAGAGGCTTATTTTGTTTATCTTAGTTCCTATATATTGATAAAATTAATGCGTTGAGACTATTTTAGTTTTAATTTAAATTTAGCATGATCTTTACGACCATCAAAAGTGCTCACGAATACTATCACATACTAATTACGACAGGAGTTTCGCGAAAAATCAATAAACTTAGCTTCCTACGACGAAATGACATCGCCTTAGACACACAACGCCGGGTGTGTGAAGTATATTGCTACATTCGCGAAGGCATGGACTTCTGTAGATAGGTATAATTATCATCAAATAATTAAAGGTCTTACCTCTTATTATGCGACTTTGTACCGTATAAGTCAGATTTCGAAACTCCAGATCCATGTTTTCCGGCTGAAAAAAAAGCATATGTTAAAAAAAATTCAAAATTAATGTTCTTTTATTTCTACTTTTTATTATATATATAATTAATGACAAATTACCTATCTAATACATGTAAAGGTAATTTGGCACCGCCTTTACAATAATAGGAATAAATAAATTATTATACATTAAAATTAATGTTAATTATAAAAAACATTATGTTTACTGTGCCATTTTAAAGCTTCTTTTATTCAAAAAGTAATTTTTTAGTGAGACAAGTTAAAACAGTTAGAGAGTTAAAGTTCTAGATAAGTGTTACATTTAAAACATAACCCCGAATTTCGCTTTTATTTCTAAAGAGCATAGCATATATATAGAAATATCCTGAATGTAAAGAGCAGTTAAAATTGAATTTGATGGAACAAAGACAACAATAAGATTGACTTTTCAGTTGATTCCCGATTTAAATCTGAATATCATAAAATCTATTTAAGTTAGCTCATTGACTGAACCAATCTATACCTATACTTATTACTCATTTAATAAACACTACATATTCATAGATCTCATATTCGAAATAAAAAGGTCGCGGGAAGACGAATTTTGATAGGGTATGAAGAGTTTTTTTTGCAGTTGATGTTTTATCGATGACACAAAATCTAATGTTCCAAACATAATACAATTTTTAAATATAAACCAACTGTTTATTTATAAATCAAACAATACAAAAAACATATATAAAAGCGAACAATGAGTCGACGAAGACCTGTCACTAATTTTTATTTACTTAATGAGATAATCGTGTATATCACTAAAACTTTAAAATGAATTATTTAATTATTGTATTTATGCTATTCTATACCTATACGAACGTAAAAACAAATATTTTATCCATATAAAACATGATTTGAATTTCTACCACTCGGCAACGCGAATTTTTAAATTTCGGGAGTTTCTCGTTCTTCGCTGAGATGATTTGATCTTATAAAATTTATTGGTGGTATGACCTTCATGAAACTGTCAGAAGTATTGTGTATTTTGATATACAAGTGTAATGATTAAGCGGACCATTTAAGTCTATAAAGACGGAATAATTAAATTTTAAGTTTTGTGTGAGATAATCCTCTGTATCTCTAAAACCATAAACATGACACCTCTTTTATTAGTCTCACGATATACCTACATTAAACCTTAATTGAAATTCGTTTCGTTTAATTCAAACATCGATAAAGATAAACCTTCGACTTATAAGCGAATAACTGCGACAGAGAAACATAAATATCTGAAACGTTCCAGAACTATATCATATTCATATTATATTATATTATATTATAAAAGTATTCGATTATTTGCAGCCAAATTATTTAACCCGATCGATCGATCATTCAAAGAAAAAAAACGAACGACGATTTGTAATTCTCCTCCTTCGGCGTTATTGAAGTTGGTTAAAAATCGTTAACCAAAGCGAAGTACATTAATTATATTTTGTAAGGGCCAATAACCTACCTTTTTGGTTGTATCGCTCGTACAATACAAAAATCACTAAAAAACCAAAGGCAGAAATTTTAAAAGCAGGCAATAACTGCCTTCGCTTAAATTATTCTTTAAATATTAGTATATGCAAAGAAAACAGTTCAATGCCTAAAATAGTTTGTAATTGTTTTATAGTTACATTGAAGCCTTTAAAGCAGTCTATACCTACTAAAATAGACTTTGAACATCTCCGGCCTCGAGATAAAACACGAAAGCTAAGTAAAATCAAACCGTTTAATAATAAAGTAATTTGAGCAGCACTTGCTGGATAATTACAACTAAATGAAGTATTAAATTAAAAAAAAGAATGATTTAAGTCAGAAATGTCTATCTATCTACGTGATACTCGATTGACAAAACGAAGGAAAATTTTCAGGGCCTAATTAGGGCACTGCATTCGGCCTTGTTAATTAATATATCGAGTCTCGAACAGTGTCGTGTTTGCGTCGGTAAAGTCTGAATCGAAGCATTCACACTTGGATATCAATTTGAATAAATTTAAAATTCTGATGAACACTATTTGTACAAATATTAATCAAAATTAAATTAGTAATATTATAAGTATAATTATTCCAAAAATATGCTGGCATAGAATATATATATAATTTCTATGACATAACAATCATAGTTGACTTGCTAGTTGACTCGATAATTTTAATAAGAGTACAGTTGTACTAAATATGAAGTCTCTAGGTCATCTAGAAGTTAGATTTGTGATGAGTCAGAAAAAACTGGTTTTGAAGCATTACTATATAAATCCCTGAACATTGATACTTAAGATGTCCTAAGTATTAATGCTCATCGATTTATATACCGGCTTCGTGGGGATTAAAAATGGTTCAATCTACATGGCGCGTTCCAGCCAGTTTTTTTCTTTTGGTGTAGCGTCGTTGATAAATCTAAGGTTTAGTCTAGATTGTAATTAATGTAGTGGTTCGCTCTTTTGTAGATACTATATTTAGAAAATGTAACTTTTGAACATGGCTGGACCCCGCTGATGTCCTACACCAAGAACGGCTAAAACTAGTAGTTAATATGTCTGTTAATGTGTGCAGAAGAATACATAAAATTATAATCGTATTAAAAAAATAATAAATTATAATTTTACAAAATTACATAAGTTTAATATCTTTGATGTGACCTTCACCTTATATTAGATTTTGGTTCAGAGGAGCGCATTGCTCTGACAGGTTTTAATAATCTGATACCTAAAGTTATTGACAATTATTTTAAGCACAAGGATCAATGCCCGATGTTATAAATGAAAATGTGTATTAATAAATAAAGTTATGAAGGAAGGAATAATTGGAATACGATTTCAAAGTATAACAATGATTGTTGATTGATCAATATTTTATATAATTTATTATATATAATATTAACGTTATATTAATATTAAAGATTTATATTTTAAAAAGTTACTTTATGAGTCATATTATAAAAAAAGTTATTTTCTAAAAAAACAATAGGTATCTTTAATATTTTATTTTATATTTATAAGACAAATTTAAAGACAATTAATAATAAATAATTAATACAAGACAAATACTCAAACTATCAGAAATATTGCATAATCTTTATCATTCTTATGATAATTATCGTAATAAAATCGATATTTTTCATTGACAGTGTACAAAGTATGTTGTTCTTATACATTATTCTTATTCATTATTATTACAAATACTTAATTATGGAATTATACCCCTTTTTTTAACAGCATTCCATGCAAATTTTCGGTAAAAAATTGTCCTATTAGCTTTAAAGGATAAAAGTTCTAAACTTTTTCAAAACTGCATTACCTTGATCGTCAATTTTAGTTGACCCCCTTCGGTCCCCATGTACTTTCACTATTCAACAGATTCGCATGACTGTACCAGTATTTTCACTCAAAACCGTGTCTCGTAACTTTCACTAACATAGAGTGTACTTAATGTCATGATTATTTTAGTACGATTCTAATTGACATGAGAGATAAGGCGAGAATAATATAATCTCTTTTACTATAATGCAATACTTAAATTAGGGATACTACTTATACTACAAATTTTCCTGTCAAACCCAATAGCTGTTTTTGTTTTAGTAAAAATAATATATTGATTAATAAAAGCTGCGGTGTCACAGTTTTTCACAGATTTCCGTTAATATGATCGATGATCGATGCTGAGCCTACGATGCATTACACAAAATCTATAAGACATGAGGTTTATTTCTTCTTTAAATTCGTATGTGCCCACATACGAAAAAAAATCAATCCGATAAAAGTAAATTATCTAAAATATGAAGCGGAAAAACCATTCTTAATACCGCCTTTCCTACCGGCATACTGTTCAAAGTCTTCTGCCCCTTTCTTAATTAAATATATCAAAACGTATAATTTTTGTCAATTAAGATATCTTTCATGCAAAACAGTTCAAAAAAAAACAAGTTACATATGACGTATTCCCTCTACAGAGGGTTATTATACTGTTCTTATGTAGAAACGCGATTACATAAGTCCTTTGTATAGTATATAAAATTAATTCCGTTAGTAGTACTAAGTTACGGTAAATCGATCGCGGTGTCCATAGAAACGAAATTACGCCATCTGCAGGCATGAAAGGCAGAAACAATTATGCTTTTAAAACACGCGGTACTTGTTTAATTATCTGTATTTGCGGTCAACTGGAACCATAATGGATTCTATACGTCCATTGTTTAACACGATTGGGTAAATCCTTTCAGAGATTGGTTTTACAAGGCTGTTTGTATATTTAATTTTTAATTATGACGCCTAAATGCGTAATATTTCAGTGTTTCCCAACCTTTTTTAGTTCACCTTTAACATTTATAAAAATTATATGCCCCGTACACATATTTTTTAAGAATAAAAAATGTATTTGTTCTTATGAAACATAAATTATAGGTTAACGATAATTTTTTGAATTACTTCCCCTTAACTATCAAATTGCTGTGGTGTGGAAACCATAGCTATAGTTTATATAATGTAATCCAATACTGTAATTATTATTGTCTTTTATTAATATTACTGTTACTCACTTAAAGAAAAACACTTTATTAACGGATTGAAGTTATGAATTTTTTGCAAAATTTAAATATATTTACATTATTTTAAATTTTTCCGACGTTTCCGCTTCTGTGACACTTATTTTGACAATTAACACCTTTTGTCTTCAGTCTACCGTGACCACGCACGCTGTAAAGTACGCGAATCGTCGGAAAACTTAAATCCGTTAATAAAGTGTTTTTCTTTAAATGTAATTATTTATATAAACCTCCTGACTATTTAATATATTATCATGATTTTGATGGGGTAAACAAATAAAAAATACATCTGTTTTAGCCTATATATTAGGCAGTACCTTAAGCTATATATATTAAAATCTTTTCTATGTCGATATGCACCAGGAGCTTAATGCGACCATTCTTTGTATAAGAATCGTTATGAGAACTGTTGACATTTTAATCTGACCGTATTGGTGACCAGTCTAGTGTCTTATCTTCAGTGAGTATTTTGATAAATTAACATCAGCTTATTACGGCGCATAAGGTTCTAATCGTGAAAATTAAAGAAAAATCATTAAACAAAAAATACTGCTTTACACGTCGATGACGAGTTACGATATCTATGTCTTTATAATGTAAAATATCGTATTGTATACAGTAATCATCATAGACAGTTAAAAAATACGATTACGATAAAATAATTATAATAATTATATCACGTTTGCCATTTTACGACTGAAGCAAAGATACCTTTGATGGTGTTATGAACGAGCAATAATGAAATCCCATATATGCCGGTGTGAAATTTTCCGGTTTCTTTAAAGAAAGATTGAATAACTCATTATTATGATTGGCCAGCTGCATAATTAAGGCTTTGCTTGATAATTACAAGTTCATATACATAGTTTCCACATATATTATATCATACTATCTTCCGGCATAAAGTATTTATTCATTGGCGAAGAATATAAAGTATGTACAACAAATGTTTATAGTATTAATAATACAAATATGATTTTTTTTAAATACGTAGGTATTTTAAACTGTTTGTTTTGTTCGCGTTAAAAAATTAAAATCCAGTTCTCTCAAAGTTCAAATATGTTTGTTGATCGATCGATGTTGAGTCTTAGGTCTTTTACCTTTATTTATTTCAAAAAGCCACGTCAGGTTTACTTCAGAAGATAGTTGATATGATTCTATCATTTGACGTACGATGTCAACTACATAACGAGACGTTAGTAGCTAATCAATATACGTGAACATTGCAGTTTGCACACGCTCGGAGGCTGCGGCATTCCGCGGTTAGGTGAAACGAGTCACACCCAGAATGGATCTTTCTCGAACATTACACTTTCACAAGCACTAACAGGGCCAGGGGCGATGGCAAAACTTGCAAACAACGGCCTTGACTTCGCTCTCTTTTAATCGTTTGGAAGAAATACGCATTGAACAGACTGTGTATACTTGAGTTTCATTGCATTACAGATATATTGCAGAGTTTATGACATGTCATACAGCTGTAATACAAATGATGGTAATTATAGTATAAAAAATCCGTTAATACAATTATTATTATAGATATAGTCTCGGTAAATTCAGAAAATATCATGTCACACTTACAATTACTTTTAATTTAATGTACACTTATATCAATAACTATTATTTTGAAATTACTAAAGTGGCAGTTGCCGTTTATGTTCTATTCAATTATCCAAGTTCTAATAGTAACATTAAAATGAAGTAAGAACCGAAATAGTAAAGATTAACCTTTTTATGCTAATTCAGATAAAAATTACTTAATTCGCGCATCACTCGTTCATATCATTCTTCCATTCGCTGTTGTATAATTTATAACTCGTTAACACAGCCCTGGTTTTATTAAACTGTACTTTGGATTATAGGAGGTTTATTAACTGACTAGCAGGCTTGTAAATTTTTTACAAGAACGATTTACTATACATTAGTCTTATTCAAATGAAAAATAATGATTCAATAACATTACTAAAGCTCCTAAGAACAGGCAAGGTTTGTTTCTTTGATAATTTAGCTTTTGTGAGTAGGTAAGCTTTGGGTCTACCTACATATTTACAATAGGTAGTTTTATTGCTCATAATGAGAAATCCAACGGTGCACCAAAGTACGAGCGCATTTCAGGGCTGAATAAAATTATAGTTTCGTATTTCGTTTGAAAATCATTTAATTTGTCTAAATCATAACCACAAGTATCTGAACTCATAATTACAGTTTAGCGGTTAATATTAATAACTAATTCTCTTAATAATAACCTTATTTTAAATTCTACGATGATTTGTCAATTATTCGCACATAATTTCTCGCCATTCAGCCGGTTACAAAAGCGTGACTCTTATGTAAGCATAGTTTTTAAGACATTTAGATATTCTTATGTTTTAATACTAGGAAATCCAACCAACTTATACAACATCCGGGTAAATTTATAATTCGTTATGAATAAATACCTGCCAAAGGATTCATTTTCAAATTTTATTAAAATATATTTTGAAGCAATAAGAGTAATCATTGCCGTTGTAGACAAATTACACAATCAATGTAAGCGTGTGATTTTTATTGAACCGATAAAAAGTTTCTAAGATATTTGCAAATACTGTTTGCATTACCAAATGAGGGAGTTATTGATATTTCGTAACTAAATGTCGCTGGTTTATTGTTCAATCAGCACTTATTATTAAGGACTCTTACGGTCTTAAACCCCAAATCCTTATCCTTGCCTTTTTAGGGGTTTGTACTGTCATGAATATTGAGTGGACATGTATCACATAAAGACAGAATCCTTTATGATAGAACAAATATTAAGCATACACGAATAGTAAACTCAAATTTCCTGATATTACATGATTCCATGAAATAATTTCACATAAAAATTGTTGTACAACCTGGGCCATTGTTCCTACCAATTTTGTCGCAACCGCAGATCCTTATTAACGTATATATAAAATGTTTTAATTCATATTGACAATAACATATGAGGAAATTGTAAAAGTAGAAGAATAAAAAAATCACTGACATTTTACTCACTAATTACCGAGAAAATGTCAATAATGGTACGACCGTGACATCTTGTTTCGAAAAAATAAATTTGCCTTGGCAATCTGAATCACTGATAAACTTCAAATTATAAAGTTAAAAATGATTCACAAAAGTAATGCCCACACCTGGTTTTCCAGCATGGACAGCTTATTGAGATAAGCTCATTAAGCTCCTAAATACCAAGTATCAACTATCCGAATATGAAAAATCAATTCTGAGATTTGACAATTCAACTAAACAACTCTTCAGCTTTATTATAATAACCATAAATTAACTTATTCAATAACCCACCTAAAAGACTTTCAGCTTAAAGCTAGAGACAGTATGATAGTAGATAGGTTTTTCATCAAAGGTACATACTGCGATGAAAATTAATCAATATAATAATAGCTAGGCTTTGAGTGTTGGAGGAAATTCCGCATAATCGACTGTGCTCAATCTTGCTAACTCAAGTTTCAATCGCTATATCTATTTATGTCACTCGCGCTAGTGAATATATCCGTGCTAATCGTAACGTGCGAAAAGGAATAAATTTCCCCGATAATTCACATTTTCCCCTGATGCGCTGGCGATGTTATATACCTAGCCTAAAGCCATCATCGATAAATGGACTATCAGACACGAAAATAATTGTTCCAACGGGTGACCCAGGGCGCGTTCAAACAAACACAGGTTTATAATATAAGTATAGATTGAATCTCGATGTTTAAGGAAAACAGGAAATGAGGAATGTTCAACTTCCAACGTTGCGTACTAAATTTCGACACAACGAATACCTACACAGCTATATTCGTGCTAATAAACGAACAAAATTATGACGAGTCTTAGAAAAACGGTTAGAACGGTTGCTATTCCTATGAATTACAAATCGTAAAGAAGGTAGAGTCATCAATTATATGACACTGATGAGTAAAACATTTCAATCCCGACATACTAGTGAAATATGAGCCATGAGAAAGAATGCAATGACATTTAATATAACTGACAAGGCGATAAAATCCGTTTAAAATAGATGAGATGAACCCCGGAAATCTTCGCGTTGACAAAACAAAATTCCCTGTTATATAATTAGTAAGCTTACATAATGTATTTCGATTAATGACACAAATCACTCGTTTCAAAATATACCTGTTATATTTGCTCAATGCTCAAAAACTGTACAACGCAATCATCGCTTTACGTGTCCCACATATTAAGGGCCTATGAAGGCCCTATGAATAAATAGGACGCTGGTATATTTCGAAACATGAACCATTATTTCAAAAATCGAATACACTAATCGGTATATATTTTATCTGTTAAATAATTTAATATTAACTTATATCTGTCTATTTTGATATTCTAAAGTGACGTCAATGATGGAATTGACAATCTAAAAATTTAACGATATCATTAAAAATTGTCATTTCAATGAAATAAAAATATATAACATTTATGTTTTTTAATAAAAATACAAATAATGTATGTTATATTTAGCTCTTCCAAGTTAAGACATTCAAGTTATTATTTTAACATTAGGACGCATTTCACACAGGACCGGTTAACCCCAAAGTAAGCAATATAAAGCTTGAGTTATGGGTGATACCATAACATTTTTTTTATAAATACATATTATACCACGCTAACCACAGCCATCAAATGTTGACCATAACTACGAGGAATCGAACCTTATATCCGTCCGGATAGTCAACTGTGTCTTTATTGGTATAGCGATAGTTGTTTAAAAACACATACTTTGTTCATTTAATTATAATTAAAACATTTGTATTTTTTTTGAGACCGAAATAAAAAACAGGTCCAGAAGCATGAAGTTGCATTACCTGTGATCAGGTATATTGCCGTGGCCAAGTAGGCAATGACCTTTTCTATAAGGGCATAGACGCACTCATACTTGCAATAAAATAGGCCGATGTTTAGCTCTTTATGTTATATATATTGTTTATGCTCTTTGTGTGTATACGGACCTAAAAAGTATAGTACATTAGCTTAATTTACCTGCACAATGTAGCTATCTTACAAGTAAACATTAAAAACACTTGTAAAATAAACAGTTTTCAAAGTTATCTATTGCACAAATCCAATACAGCATAAATCGAAATTCAAATAGCGAAAAACAAAACGGCAGTTGTTGAGAAACTTTAGTAAAGGAAGGACGCATTTACGGGGGTTTTATATGGATATGTTGTATCGATATAAAACCCCAATGGTACATATTACGTGAATGTTTTAACAAGCATTAAAAACACTTGTAAAATAAACAAACGCATTTGTCACGCAAATGTAACCGATTTGATCAACTTATTTGCCCGGAGCCTGTTTAAAATTAATTAAAAAATTTCAAGTAAGATTGTCTTTAGATAACTTGCTGATATAGAATATTATTATTAACATGTTGAACTCAGATTACAAAAAATGGTTTGTTATTATATTTCATATAAGTCGATGACAATGTTATTTATGAAACGTAAATAATAATTTTAAATTTGGAGGGTACTGTCCAGGTATAATATTAATTTGTAAAAATATGTTAATTAAGTTTATTCATTCAAAGTTTATTCATAAATACAAAGTGTACCTTTGTATTTTTGTACAAAGTTTTTTTGTTTCCATAATTACCTATATCATATAATAACAATATCATGATAATTTTTTGCTAAGCCCGACAACGCTGCTACTGCTGTATTATAGTTTAACACTACTGTTAAAACAAACCTACATAAATAAATAAATGAAATGGTGATGGTACCGAGGATCGAACCCAGGACCCTCTGTTCGGCAATCCGGCATAATGACCATTACGCCAACTGGTCATTAAATAGTTGTCTAATAATAAGCTGCATTTATCTTTCGATCTTTAGAATAGTTATCTAGAAAATATAACCCTCACCTTTAATTCACTGAATGCAGCTTACGAATGTCGACATTCAAAAAATTTTATACATAAAAAGAGAAGCTGTTATTCACTTATAAAATTATTCATAACTTATAAATAGGATTATTGCGTCGCGATTCAAATCAGTTTTAAATAAATTAATTATTAGTGCAAGTGGAATATTTTGGTATTCACGCTCAAAATACTTTATTATTTTTGTTAGCTATGTGAGACAAGGCTATTTATTGTAAACGAATGTATAATATGATAAAAAAAAAACATTTAGAACGAGAGACGACTACAAATAAGCTGATCTAGCTTCTTCGTTGCTACACAAAAAACAGCCTAATTATTATTAATTTAATGACTGAGTGACTACTCAAAACAATTATCGACCAAATGTAATTAAAATTTGTAATTAAATAAACTTTTTTAATAAACAAACTCCATTATTTTACGTGAATCATATATCTAGAAGATATTGTCTATAACATTAAGAAAAAGTATATATATGGTATGGATGGAAGTGCTCTGTGCTTCGTCGAATTTTGTATCCAGCACTCACTGTGTTAAGCTTGCAAGTCCCATGCGGTGTTGTTATATATAATAATATATCACATATTGTGATTCGAATGATCCATTATTCCAAGTATTGTTACTCATAACACTTTACAATCATCTCACGTAACAATTCTATTAAGCTGCTTGTACCTATGAACTGACCATTGCTACAGCCCTTCTAAATGTTTTTTTCAAGCAAAGAGTTTTTACTAATGCCAGGCGATTGAATTTTTTTTCCCACTGAAATTCCCATCACCACTGTATAATATTTTGTTTGTTTTTTCCAACATTTGATCGTGTGATAGGTTTTTTTTAATAAGATCATATTACGAGAAAAAAATAAAGAGACCATTTCCTCCTTATAATATACTATGCCTCTAGTAAAAAATGTTTTATTTAATTTGGTGATTATGTTAATTTAAGATAAGCGAAAACGTGATGAATATAATTATATACCAGATCACATTACATTATAACTATATTGACAATGTTGTTATAATTTATAACTTTGTAACTAATAGATTTGTAATAGTTGCAAATGGATAATAATTTAACGACCAACCAACAGTTAACACAGGAGGTGTTAACTGTTGGTTATCGTTAAATTATATAGCCGTAACTAACGAACAAACTTTGAAATCATAAAAATCTACCAAATAGGTTTTACGTTCAACATCACAAAATATTTTAGAACTCAAAATAACGAGTCCTACCTAAATCAAAAGTTACATCATAAATTTCTTGCTTGTGTTCCGCTAATTAATTCTATTTTATACGTAAAAAAAATATGCAAAGTTTCCACAATGAAATCGCTTTGAACAAAACGTTTTTTACAGTTACATGCAGATCATTTAATTATTTCTTGTTAACTTATAATTGTAGTAATATCGCTAAATAGAGGTTAACATTCTGAATTAAGCATCGGCGTGAGAAAAAATTGCCTTGACTTATTTATCGGGAAATGTAATGATATTAAAACAAAAAAATTTCTCACATCGAGAAAAGATTGCTATTAAATAAATATAAATTTTGCCTAAACATTATATATTATTTTATGTCTATACTTTATTAACTGAATATACAGCGATGTAAGTCTTATTAAAAAAACAGTAAAACTTGATTTTCTTTATAATAAATCCCGAAATATTCCATTATTGAAACGAGTGTGTGACGTCCACAATGTCGAATTGAATACTTTGAATATATAATCAGATTACATACATGAAAATTCAGTTGATGTTTTCGAACATTGGATTTAAAAAAGTATAGTGGATCGCTTATTCTAAATATATATATTTTTACGCGCTACATTTGGTAAGTAAAGAAGCATTATCAGTGACGTAATAAGATGCAACGCCGCAATGCTGCGACACTTTCAGAGAGTAAACCACAAACTATAGAGTAATTTTTTTCATAGTTGACATGAAACCTCAAATTATAGGCATTGCGGCGATAATCTAAGTTTATTTTGCTGAAAAATTTGAGCTCTGTTTTCTTTTATACCTTAGGTTAGCTGTTAAAAAAGTAGAAATTAACATAGTCACAAGTCACATTATAAGCTAATAAACGATATACTAGTGTTATATAAGCTTAAAAACTTGCACACATCTCTTAATTTGTCAGTTAGGCAACTAAAGAAACTTGTATCGTGCAGTTTTACGTGATTTGACATTTTTTTTTTAAATCCAAACTCTAAAATAAAATTGGTTAGTCGCATGAGTTTTATCAAAATAATTGGAAGAATATTATTTTATACAATTTTATTTATATATTTAATTTTAAAAATTGAAGCGAGAATCGAATTGAGATTTTTACAACGAAAAACATATTTACAAAAAAATAAGTAGACTGTGCATTTTTCTGGACTTTCTAACAAATGTTCTTTTTTCGAAAATTTTATCCAGAATTTTAATTTCAAAATTCCAATCTTATGGATTTTTTTATGAAAAACAGTGTTATTGGTATCCGATTCTACATTATAAAACCGTGATTTAAACGAAAAATACGTTTTCATTTTCAACGTGAGAATGCCCATTGATATTTGTTGTGAAAGACAATCAAACTTTTAACAGGGTCAAACGAAATACTACAATTAATCGGCGCATTGCGTAGTCCCAATATAACAGTATTTTAATTAGATAAATTGCACAAATAACTCGGTATCAATTGAAAACATACATTCACGTGCAACCCAATTAAATAAATTACCTATGTAATATAAAATCGATAACTCACCTTTTTCACTGACACAGAACACAAAAAATGTACAAAAATATGTCAACAAATCAAAAGAAATTGATGCACAATATTGCACTTAGGACTTTAAAAATTCACGCGCGCTAAAAATCTCGATATCATTCGACTATTCTTATAAAATTCGAACGTTATGCTCACAGTCAACGCCGTGTCGCGCGCAGTGGCATACTGAACAAAATGCTTGAGCACACGCCTGTAGTGGCGAAGCCAGCAGCTGCCAAGTGAACCCTCTCAACCCGGATTACGTCACAAAACTCACAATACGCGCATGCGCTCCCGAAGTCCGAAGTCGAACACACCTGTGTTATACAACGCATTAGAATCACAGTCAAACAGTACTATTATTCGAAGATAAGCTATCAATTCAATGCCGTTTCGAAACAGATTAACGTGAAGCTATGATTAGAATTTAGCAGTTGTATAATTTACATACGGATCTTTCCCAATCATTTGTTTTAAAGAGTTAAATGTGGAATAGAAGACAAGGTGCTAGATGCATGTTACGCGGCTGCGGGGTTGTGTTAAGAGAATGGAGCACGGTTACTATCACTTATACTCTCCGAGATAGGTATAATAATTGTTAAATTCGATAGAATTGATTACCTATCTACATCATTAAGATCTTACTTACAAACTAATGTAGTGTGGAGTATGCTGCTATCCCAATAAAAGCACATACTCTTTCTTAATAATAAATAAATATCTTGTATAAGTATGTAAAAAGCCACAGACTCAAACCTAAACAACATTTATCACGAAATATGGAACATAATATCACAGGAAATGTTGCGGCAAGTTATACTCTCACATGTTTTTACCTCAGGCCACGCCGCCCGGTGGAACCTTTAGTATGGATAGTTCGGCGAAGTGTTGGTTTGTAATGTTTTAGACATTTATAGTAAGAAATTGTTAGACATCTACCTACACATTTTATTTAGTTTAAACGGCCGTGCTGTATTCAAAGTTATGCAATTGTATAAATAAAAGAATTTTAGATGGAAGATATGTCTTATACCACAGAGAGTGCATCTTACTTAACACAATAGACAAGAGATCTTTACCATAGATTAAAATCCATTAACTCAATAGACTAAAATAATTTAAAATATTTTTACAAAACATATTGAAACTAAAACATTAACCGAGATATATTATGTATTAGTAATTGATAATATATTAAACGTAAGTACATATTAAACGTACATATTCTTGGCACGATCGGGATTTTGCGTAGTGGGGGAAAGTTCTCTCGTGTTTTAGTATGAAAAACACCTTTGCGAATCTCAGGACGTTTGTCAAAAACTCTGGTCGTTTTGCATCTTACAGTATTCCTGAAGGAATATGTGAGGGGCAATCGTGTTACCAAACGTATTTTTAAATTCAAATTAAAGGCAAATCAAATTAATTATTATATTATATTCACATATAATACAATCCAATAGTAACTCTTCTATCCACAACATTTTACCATAAAATAACAAACATCCAAACTTTCAACAACACTCACTTATACAACCATTGCCGTCCGATACATTTCTCAATCTACCACTCAACCTATAAAGCTATACAAGAGATCTCCTCCTCCCCCCCATAACCTATTACAAAATCGGGGTAAAAGTCTTCGTTCACAACTTGGGAGAACCACCTACAAGTTAGGTTGCAGATGTAATATCGTTCCTCAAACCGACGTTCTTCCGAAATTGAAGGTTTTTACGGACGACTTATGCTTCACCCGAGAAGTCTGTGATCAGCTTACCACTCCAACCCACTAACCCCACTACACTAACATCCCTATGTCGAAATAGGTGAGATTAGGATAGCCCTTAGCAGCTTAAAAACAACAAGGCTCCTAGACGGTATAACTACAGAGCTTCTGAAAGCTGGAGGTATTGCAATCCTCAACACTCCAGAGGCTCTTCAATTCTTTTTCACAATCACTACACCAGCATGGTTGAGAGCGTCGTGGTTTGTTCTTTAAAGTACAAAATCCTTCTAAACTATAGACCGATCTCCTTTTACCATGTATACAAGCTGTTCTCAAGGGTTATCACAACCGTCTTGCCCAAAGTTCGACGAGTTTCAGCCCCCAACAGGCTGTTTCGAAAAGGCTTTAGTACAATAACCACATCCACACAGTAAGCAGGTTATACAAAGACCGAAGAGTATAGTCAGCCTCTTTTACCTTTGTGGACTATGAGAAAGCCTTCACTCCATCAAACCTGGGCAGTTTTGAATCCTTGCAGAATGCCAAATCGACTGGCGCTATATAGAGGTGTTGAGGTGTCTGTACAATGCCGCTACAATACTTCCAATACACCACAAACAAAACCCATCCAACTCAACAGGAGTGAGACAGGGGGATGTATATCCCCAAACTGTTCACCAATCATTGGAAGATGTCTTTAAGACTTGACTGAACACATGCATATGTATAAATGGCGAGTACATGTCACACCTCCGCTTCGCGACGACATAGTTGTTATGGCAAATTTTCAGGAACTCACTGATCTAAAAGACCTAAATCTCTTCACAACTTACCTCGTATGAACTTGGACAAGACAAAGTCATTACAATGCTCACTAAACCGGAGCCGGTGATCGTTGGTGAGGCAACTATCGAAGTTGTCATGATTATGTCTACCTCGGACAGACTATTGAGTTGGGCAAAGCAACTTCGACAAGGAGGCTGCAAGCCATCCAACTTTGGGCTGCATTCGGAAAACTTCGTCGCATATTCTCCTCCTATTCCTCAGAGCCTGAAGACAAAGGTCTTCAACCAGTGCGTCTTGCCAGTGATGACGTATGGTGCAGAGACACTGACGGTGGGACTGGTCCACCATTTAAAGTCGCTCAGCTCTATGGAGAGAGCTATGCTTGGGGTTTCTCTGATGGATCTATCAGAAATGAGTTATCCGTAGAGGACTAGGTTACCGACATAGCTGTCAAAATATGCAAGCTGAAGTGGCAGTGGGCTGGTCATATCTGCCGAAGAACCGATAACCGTTGGGGTAGACGAGTTCTCGAGTGGAGACCACGAACAGGCAGACGCAGCTGGGACGCCCTCCTCCCTGACCGACGACCTTAGGAAGGTAGCCGGTAGTGGCTGGATGAGGAAGGCCGAGGACGAGTGTTGTGGCGTTCCTTGGGAGAGGCCTATGTCCAGCAGTGGACGAAAGTAGGCTGATGATGATGATGATTGCAAAAATGCATAAAGCTATAGTAGCGAGGATTTTGTCAGCTGTAAAGCAATTCTTTTTAAGTCCCTATGCCCTAAGGACATTATTACTACAGAATTTAGCTACTTATAAGGTAGATATTATAAGTTATAATTAAAAGCATTAGCAATAGTAGATGTAATTGATTTTACTTCCTTTATAATTTGCTAAATTTTTCAATTTAAAATCAATTTTTAATGTAAATATATGTATGTATAGTAATTTTTAATATAAATGTGTGATTCTAATGTAAATGCAATTGATTTTAATTTGTTCTTCACGTCGAGTAAGCGTAAATTTTTTTTGCTTTTTTTTGAGCCGCTATATCAAACAAAGAAAGTTCGGTGTGTCGAAGACGGGGTATATTAAGAAACAAGGTCAAGAAACACGTCCTTTCAAATAGCAGAGATTGATTTTTATAGTTGATACACATTATCTATAGTAGATTATAGATAAGGTTATAAAATATAGTCTATACATTCGATAGAACATCTTTAACGGGTATAACCTCGTATGACATTAATTACATAATTCTACGTTTTGAGTCCTTTGCGATGGTGGCAGCGAGAGTTTTAGAAATATCACTGGCATAAAATCGGATCATTGATGATATCGTCGTATTTGACTTTGCCTTCTTTTACATGTAGCGTTCTGTGCAACACTATACTTTCTGTGGTTTTTTTTCTAGACAAATAGGATTTAGGCGGGAAAATGAGAAATTGCTTCACGGATCTCTTGCCCTCCTTAACCACATGAAACTACACAAACTATTTGTTGTTGTTGTTAATAGCATTTTAATAGAGACATTATAAAACGTTTAGCATGTTTATTTTATTTTTATCATTAATTATAAGTTAATTACACCTGACGTAAAAAAGTATGAGTTGCTAGTCCGAAAAAGTAAACAATTTTATCAGAGTCAATAATTAATAAGATGTAATTCCTACTCCCTAATTCAAGCGAAGGTAGGTCTATGCAACTTAATTTTGACAATTCTAATGTCATTGGTTGCACAAAAGATCCTCTACTTTTCCTAGAGTAGCCATATTAAATTAATGACAAAAGGTTTTAAAGATTAATTAATTAATTTAATAGTAAAAAAATTATTTTTCTATAGTGCTTATACTAAAAATTACAAAATGTGCCCTAAATTAAACTACTACGATGATGTCATCTGAAATCTACGTCGAAGGGCTTTCAATAACCACTTCGAACTAGCCCTGACTCAGCAAACCGAGTATTGCATGGTACGGCAAGAATTTGAAGTTCCCAATGGCTACTAGCCTTTAAAACATTTTATAAAAATTACGCATTTAAGAACATCTAATAGTACGTCAGCCAACATTTTATAAAAATTACGCATCTAATCGTACGTCAGCCAAAATTTGAACTAAACAATATCAAAAAACAAGCCATTGGCATGATCTATGCCTACGCTTGTATGTTCTACGATTTACGTGCCTGATATATAAATTATAAATACGCTTTACTTCCTTTGTTTGTAACAAACGATTTATTCTCCTTTTCTCTGATACACACATATGTTTAAAAAACTCTAAGGCTCCAACAATAATCAAATGAATAAAAAAATCATTAGATTATTTAATTTATATTACAGCTAGCTTGTGCACGTGATGAAATATAACTAGTTCCATTAATTAATTACAATTCTTCCATGTAGGTTGAAGCGTTTGTATGTGTGTGATTTATATATAAGTCATCTTGCTATATGTTAAGTATATCATGCGACAGACAAAGCAATGTCCAGTTAATTAAAATTTTTCTCAATGCTGGAATTTTATACTCGTTAAATATATTATATCTCTCTCACACTCGTATAAATTTCACACGGTCAATGAAATATTTTTTTTAATATAGGAGGAGGAGGAAGTTAAATTAATTAAGAATTATATTAAGCAGCATCATTGGTCTAATACACGTGACCTAAACTGTTATCACGAATATGTAACAGGTTTTTATTTTAATGTAACTTAAATCAGAAGTGACCAATAAATTATGTATTTGTTTTATCGCCTTTATTTAAATATAAAGTATTTTAGCACTGATTTATGATGTGGAATTCGCGTGTACGCACGTATTTCACAAATACTTTTTCAAAAATATAGAGCCCGAATATGACAGTTTTATTATAATAATTCGTTTTATTATTAAAATAAATAAGTGCAGATTTGCACAGAAACTTTATGATTTTAAATTGGAATTAAAAATTAGTAAAGTGTAAAGAAGTGACATTCAAAAAATTTCAAAGCTGAACCAAATAGGTTCCTTACTATTGCGCCAACCGTTGGTAGATACTGCATATATTAAAACCAGCGTCGTCTATAGATAAAATATATTTTTTTATATTTTTAACTCATACCTTTCTTAAATATTTTTAGCATGTAAGTTAAGTAATTGCGGAAGTATCATGTTTTGTGCAATTTTAAGATATTAATTTTCGTATATTTATAGTCACTAGTAGCCAATCACCACTTTGAATATTCTAGAATAATTCCCCTTACATATCTGCGAAAAATAAATTAACTACTCAACCAATGGACGTTCCAAAACAAAACAACTCATTGAATCTTTGTAACGAGTCATACATTGTTTGTCTCATCATTACCGAATGCTATAAATCAATCTATCTTAAAGAATCTCACATGCAATCGGATGTAGGAAATTTAACGCATTATATACCCGTTAATGTCAACAGATGCGGAAAACAAGATTCCGAAAGTAATGAATTGCGCTTTTTAAATTCAAACAAGCATTGTTCGTACCGCATTGAATTTTAATGCCGTAAGGTCATGCCCATCTTTGGTGGCAATTTCATCGACAGTAATTATTCGAAAAACTTTAATGTCTGTGTTTTTTCCTTGCGAGACTTTGAAATGTGTGATTGACTCTTTGTCAATTAGCATTTAGACCAGTGTAATACTAGTTCCTCAATACTTAGGTCGTCTGCATAAATAACACTTGTTCGTACCACATTTCTCACAATTAATGACATGTGTCAGACATATATAGATAACGCTAGGTGCAACAACAGATCACCACACGATCTCAAGTTTTAGAGCAGCCACTGTGGTTAACTTTTTCATTCCTTCCGATTTCGTTTTTCTTCCAAAGAATGTAACGATATCTATATTAAAGGGCGTGATTACGCAATCATTCGCAATAGAAATTCCAAGGCCAAAAGCACTTTCAGGTTTATTTATATCCATAATTAAACAAGGAACTTAAACTTGTCCTACTCCGTAAGTATATCGAGATAAAATTATAAAAATCGATTAATATCTGTCTTTTACTCATATAAGCAAAACTTATAACTGTGAAGGTATTACAATATTTGACAGTGGACTATCTTAAGAAGGATGTTTTTCTTTAGCTAGTTATTAATAAATAAAAAAAAAAACAATTGTATGTGTCCGGTGAACTTTAATTTCCGTTTAATAAAAGAAATTGAATAATATTGTGTTAATAGGAATTGATTAAGAGCAAAGATATTGTTTAAAACATATATGTGCATCTTATTTGCAGGTACCAAATTAGACAAAATAGATAGAACATAACAATCACTCATAAAACATGCCAAAGAACAAACAATACATACTCTTACAATTCGTCCTTTCTTTATTTTCTCTTTTTGTTTATTTAATATTTTCTAGTAGGTACTATTCGTTCGGACGGAAATAAATATGGATAAAATAAAGCTATTGCATACTTTACGGAAGTAGGAGTGAGTTGTGAGCTTACTACGACAGTTTCGAGTTTTGAATTAGCTTAATTGACACGAACGAGTATTTCTTCTTGAATTGCTGTCGTCATTTAATACGATTCACAACACAGTAAAAAATAAATTGATCATGATATAGTTGGCCAGTTCATAAGATCGTTTGAGGAAGCCATTAGCCAACGTTTAACGATATGTGTCTAATCGAAATGTGTGTACATCTACGATCAGACTACAAAATATCGACAGGCTACACTTATACTACTCATTTCAGTAATTGGTCATAGTTTTAATAAAGATCTAATTTGTAAGCAACTCAACGCCAATAAACATTATTTTTTATGAGCTATTTGATTATACGTCCTTAACGTTCAAGTTTGCTATCTAAGGGAAAACAGTATCTAGTATGTTTTGAGATTAAAGATAAGTTTAATGAAAGAACCTAATGGGTTTCGTTACAAAAATTAAATTATTTTATCAGTGTACAAGGCTATAATCAATTATTGATAAGTTTTGTATAAATTATATATTTAACAATAGCTACAGAAATTATAAATATTTATTAGTAACTGACATGGCAGACGTCCTATGTTAGTTTTGAATATTTAACTCAAATTAATACAATTCATTAAATTCTGCGTCACAACAGAGCGGTTTTTAAGGCACTTTCTGCCGCGTACAAAATTTTGTAGAACCAGCTGCCGGCAGACGTAGTTCCGAGCCGATACGACTTGGGAGCCTTCAAGAAGAGAGCGTTCCTATCCCTTAAAGGCCAGCAACACCTGTACGCCGCCTGGCGTTTCAGGTGCCCATGGGCTCTATTCATTGTATTAAAAAAACATTATGCGTTTTATTGAGTGGTGCATATTTGAAAAGTACGTCAATCAATTTAAAGAACGCTAAATATAATTGCGAAATTGTTTTATCCATTACAGCATGATAAGGTGATCAAATAAAGATTAATTAATAAATTATACCTTTTTATTATTCATTTATTAATAGACATTTTATTTTTATATTCCTGCACTTATTGAATGTAAGTGAATGCATGAAGTTATCTATAAATACAAAAAAATATAATGACTATTTTTGGGATTCTATTTTAAGATTGGGTTACCGTTTAGGTAGTCTTATTTTATAATTGCGAATATCTTCACTGATCATACGTATATAATCAAGGCTATACTTATGACAAACTATTTAATTAGGTACAGTTTTCAACAGTCAATATTATAGACAACTTCCTGGAGTAGTATTTTCATTTGAAATAATTTAGTTTTTAATGATTTTAAATGTTACATTGATGATAAGTTGAAGTATTTATGGTAAGACTGTACCTATAAATAAAAATTTTCACTTGAATGGACGCATTAACATATCCGTATGTCAGTTGTCACCTACACTTATATTATAGAGAAGAAAGATTGTTTGTTGGCATTGAGTAGACTCAGAAGTTATTACATCGATTTGATTTCGTGTTAGATAATCTATTTATCGGGGTAGGCTATACTTACTAATATTAAGACAAAAATGTTACTTTTTAAGAGATCTTTAAGTTAGAAAAAATCATGTCAAATTGTTCCACTTTAAAAGTTCTTAAACTCATTTAGAAATTGTTCAACTCCACAATATCAATATTTATTCTAGGGTTAAGTCACAACAATCTTTTTTCTATAATATCTAATCACATTTCTTCCAGCATAATTCATTACTTGGCTACTTACCAAGCTCTTTTTATAAGCATGATTTAATAATTTAGCATCAATTTTCATAAAATTTTCGCGGTCATAAGAATCTCAATGCAGGTAAAACTGTGAGAAATAGCTATTTTGGAATGGAATTAAACAAGATACAAAATATGTCGATCAGACGTTTTAACTGATCCTAAGAAAACTAGCTTGACATTTAAATGTTTACGACGATTCATCTCGGCAAATGCAATTTTATTACCCATCGAATAAAGAATTTACTTCAACAACTAATGTTTCAGTTGAACTAGGTATTTTTAAACAAGTTAGTCAGGATTTTCTTGTTTTATTGGAATCATGTGATGTGCGCTCTGCTCTATATAGAAATTTTCTTCGGTCAAGTTTAATTCAAATTTATTTATAAAATGGTTTCTGTTGTAAATAATAGCACGCATAAACAGTAAATTGGATTCAGACTACTTTTGAGACACGCTGACTGTCAGCTGGACCGTGCGTGACTCTAAAACCAGGCTAGGCATAAATATTAATAATAACTAATAAATTTTAATAATTATTGTTTATCATCACAAGGCTGCAGCCACCATAATTTACTTGCTTGTTTAAATAAGGCAATAACCGTTTTTAGGAAAAATCTCACAGTTACCTATTCCTGATATCACGATAATAAAAGACTAATCCCTTATAATATTTATTTAATTCTATAATAGTCCCTCCATTTCCTTCATGAATTGCATGTAAGCGTCATCTTTGGTGGGCGCTTGTTTTGGTGCTTCGGTCCTATGTATCGCGGCTCTGAGTTCAGTCTTCGTCCTTTTATCTTCACGTTTGACACGCAACGCTGAGGGCACGAAACGCGTGACATCCGCAGATAAATTCCGAATTTGGGGCTTCGCACTTATCGTTGCGCCTGTAATAGAATATATTTGATGTTTTAAATATAATTTAAAATATTAAATTATGTTATATATATATATAATAATATATATATATAATATATATATAAAAGTCGTCTTAGAACACTATTTATAACTCTCGAACGCCTGAACCGATTTGGATGAAAATTGGAAGAAAGAAAACTAGAGATCCGATTTTTATCACGTTCCTGTCGTCCCTGTGTGAAATGATATGGCATAACAAAACGCAACTGAATGGCGACATCTGATGGTTGGATTGAGTTATTCGTAACATTCAATAGATGGCGCTATGTCAAATGTTTAATATAAACTACAAACAATTTAATAGCATAACACCTTTGTATTACTTAGGCTAACGTATATGTCAAATTTAGTAGTTACCGAAATACAGTGAGTTTCACTTAATGTCTTTTATTAATATAACTGCTACTCATTTAAAGAAAAACACTTTATTTATGGATTTAAGTTATGTATTTTTGCAAAATTTAAATATAGTGAGTTTAGTGTGTTAAGTATAGTGAGATTTACTTTTCAATTTTTGGTGTTACTTAGACTGAAGTAAAAATTAAATTCATATTAAAGTGAAAATAATACAGTTAAATTCTTCCCGCTTTTAAATTATTTGTGCTTCGTTGTTCAAAACTTAAGATAGGTTAACCAAAAATATTGCGCACCGATTAGTGCTAAATTAAATTGAAATTAAAGGGGCTTATAATTCAAAATAATAAACATTGTTAGAATATTTTAAGCTATCCCCCTACCTACCTCATTTATAAGTTTAAGTGTTACATGTTATTTACTAAAAACTTGAATAAAAGTAATTATAAATTTAATTCTTTTATATTGATTTTTGCTTTACAACAACTTTAGGAAATTTTTGATCAATTGTATTCAAAGTCCTTCCCCTTCAAATCCCAAACCAGTAAATTTATACTAACTTTTAACTTTCCGTCTTCGTTCGTAAATAATAATTTCATTTTAATAAGGGGTAACGATAGTAAAAATCAGTAATTAAGGTCGCCATGTTTTTTTATAAATGGCATCTATGAAAAAAAAATGGTGGAGTCTGATGTTCCCCTACCTTTCCCCTTAAATATTTTATCATAATGTAATATGAGACAAACGTTTACCACAGCAACGCGTCGCCGGGTCATCTAGTTAACAATAAAATTAGGGATTCCACAAAGTAATCTGTGCGGAAGAGCAGGACAGCTAATAATGATCTTTCGGGTGCGTCCGAATAAATATTAAAATCCTAACATTGTTTGAGTTCGTTTCAGAAAATCACAATACATTGTGAATATCATGTTTATGATGACGTCAGATTTTACGGCATAAGGCCAATACTTACTCTGTGGCGCATCCTTCTTCTGTATAAGTTGTGGAGCAGCCGTTAATACCGACACGTGCGGTGGCGGGGGCACCAACGGTCTCATGAGACGCGGCGGGGCCCCAGGCGGGGGTCCGGGAGGTCGAAGGGGTCGACCGGGAAGTCCTGGCGGAGGCCCGGGTGGCATTGCAAGGGGCAGGCCGGGCGGTGCGGGGGGCACTCCGGGTGGGGCTCCGGGCGGGGCGCCTGGGGGCACTCGATGCATTGGGGGCCGCAATCCTACAATTTATATTCCATTGCTTGATTCCATTTTTAAATTTGCAATAATAATATCGAGACGCAATTAACACACAGTCGCTGAAGCCCAAGGCAAGCTTGTGTTATACACATCTAATAATACGATAAAAATATACATACATTTACAAATAAGTTTTTATAAATAATACAACAGTGACAACTGGATCAAAAATAACAAGCTATTATTAATACTAATAATGCATTTTACAAGTCTATGTAGACTTACCTGGCATAAGTGGTGGGGGTATGGAGCGTATTTCAGTCCCCGGTGGCTCTACGTCAGCTAAGTTTTCAGGCTCACTGTCGGAGTCACTATCTCGACCGGTCACTCTCGATCGTTTAAGAGCACTCAAACTGTAAGATGTAGGAATTTTAAATTACCAATAACATACTAGTTAAATATACCAAGATATAATATCATATTTTATTATAATTTAATACACAATTTACATTAACTTACAAATATTGTCAATATGCACAGAAAGTATGTTGGGCGGATTTTTGTCATATGATTACTACTGTTATGTACAGAAATAGATATTTAGTTTGTCTTCAAATTAATTTATGAATAATTAATTTTATAAATTACATATTCTCATTAGATAGATTTCTTTTTTGTTGTTTGGTCAAACCGAAAATATATATAATTTGTTAAATTATTCTTTACTTTCTAACATACTAGGATGAGTCAAAAATATGGTTAAAAGAATTTTACCAAAGATCTGAAAAGGCATGTAAAACCATTGAAATAGTAAAACTCTAAGTTAAAATCAGGTATTTTCCATTTAAACTTTTTTTGTAATGTACATTACAAGAAAAGTATACAAGTTTACAAGTACATACCGCGCATTCAAATCCGCAGCTCTGTCCCTCTCTCTCTTACGATGAACCTCTTCCATCTCTTTCATAAAGTCATCGATGTTCTGCCCGGAGAGAGCCAACATTCGCTGTTGTAAAGAAGTTGGCTTAGGGGCCGCGGCTCCGGGGACTCCAGGAACCCCAGGGCCATCAGAGATACCCGGTGCGTTAGGGCTGGGTAGCGCATCCTCGTCCATTGCTTCACCATCAACATCTTCTGCATGGTTCTTTTGTATATTCTATTAAACAAAAAATTATATGAGCTTATAATTTAAACACATATAATTTTAAAAAATTGTGCTGGCTTGGTAGCATCTGGAACAGATTATCTCCATCAATTTCTATTTGGCACCCCTTTATAATGGTGTATGGGAAAACTCTTTTACTTTATTAGAAGGAAGACAAAGTAAAAGACTTATATAAAGCTTGGTTAAAGGGTTTTTGCCTTCAGTATTACCAGCCATGTTCTACTTTTCGAAATATCAGATAATGCGTTGGCAGCATCAGTATTTATTATATATTAACACAGAAAAACTATATGGTGCATTAAGTTTTTTTGTATTATGATGTGCATTGCCATGTACATTTACTCATGCTTATTTTGTCACACAAGAAAAATCTCTTTTCTAATCCAAGTACAACATTTTTTTAGCAATTCAAATTAAAACAGCTTTATAAAATAATAGATTTAAAAATAACTTTCCATGAATTAAAAACTGATTTCACACATACAAAATACTTTACATACATGAATCCCAGGTGGACCGTCATCAGCAATATCAGAGAATCGTATGGATTTCTTTTCAATAAGGGTTAACTTAACAGCCTCTGCAAGAAGTAGACCATAATCTGGTGGTGGACCTGGTGGAACCCCTGGAGGCTCCACACCTGCTGGTCTCTCCTGAAATTATTATTTTAATTTATTAATGATTTTCCTAATAAATTTATATATTCAATTAAGGGATTTATTATTAGCCAATTAGTAATTAATCTTTTCATTTAGTAAAATTATACTATATTTAAGTTGGATGTCAACACTTTAGTTTATTAAATACATACTTTATAAGCAGAATCCTTCTTAAGAATGGGTTTCATAGGTGCATTTGGATGTAATGTATCGGCCGGAAGTGGGATTTGTAATGGCAAGTTTCCATAAATCAAGTTATCAGGGACCTGAAATAATATAAGTGAATTTTTCATAAAACTCTATAATCATTTACACAAGAAATTTACACAAGCAAAATATTATACTACACAACTTATTTATATTTCATATCTTATTTTTCATATTAACTTTAATTCACCATAACGCTAAGTGTGAGACTTTTCACTTAATACAATATATTTCATAACTTAATGCTTATTAAATATATAATAAAATAGTTCCTTTTGGTAATTTGTAGTTATTGACATGCATACAAATGTTTGATTAAGTATTTCAGATAAAAACTATTTTTATTTCACTAAATATTGCATTGTATGTTGCAAATATTATTAATATAGTAATTTACCTGCAGTGTTGGCAAAGGAATATCATCAACTTGCACTGATTGGGCATGTTTAACAGATTCATAATATGATATCAAATGGGCTCTCCTTTTCTCATACTCAACTTCTTGACGTTTAAGGTCAACCCACCTTTCTGGATCATCTTTGTACTACAAGAAAGAAAACAAAATACTAATGAGATAAAATATAAGTAAATTAATGTTTTGTTTCAATCAAGATTCAACCGTAGTCAAATAAAATAAGTATTATACAAAATTTTCTATAAATGAGTAACAGTTATGTTAATAAGACAATCTTTATGTATATAATTCTTCTGTGAGTATGTATGTCACTGAACTTCTCTCAAATGACTGGACCGATTTTGATGAAATTTTTTGTGTGTGTTCAAGGGGATCTGGGAAAGGTTTAGATTCACAATATTATATAACATTTTCGTGTCACGGGGTTCAAACTTGAACTCCTCCGAAACGGCTTGACCGATTCTCATGAAACTTTGTGAGCTTATTGAGTAGGTCTGAGAATCGGCCAACATCTATTTTTCATCCCCCTTAATATTAAGGGTAGTCCACACCTAAATTTTATTTTTTATTTTTTAGACAAAATTTTTAGCTTCTATTTTTTTATGATACAACATACAAAAATACTTAATATCCTAAAATCCTAAATTTTCACCCTTCTATGATCAACCCTTATTTTTTATTTATGAATTGAAAATTGAAATCACATGTATGGCAAAACAATGTTTGCCGGATCAGCTAGTATTATTATACAAAACAACTATGTATAACTGTTACTAACATTAACATATAGATCATTTAGGGGTATTCCTAAATTAAAATAAGCTTTACTCAGAGTCAGGTCCATGAATACTTACATACATCTTTAACACTCTATCAAATGTTTCTTTTAATTTTTTCCTTTTCTCTTTTAAAACTTTCTCATTTAGTGGTGAAGGTTGTAATACATTATATTCTGAAAAGTATGGTTTAATATCAACATGATTTCAAATAGAAACTGGTACATTTGTAGGACTTATGCACATTTGATACTGAATGAACCATAATTACCAGAGAATTCAAAAAAGATTGATGTTCTCATTGAATCATTCTATGTAAGTTCTAAAGTTTATTTTCTGAACAGTTACTATTGTAACATTTAAGCACGAAACTAAAATATCTTTCCTGACTTTAAAAGCTTATGAATAATTGTTTAAAATACCCATTTCATCGATTTTTTGAAGCTCATCTAATATCTGTGTGGGGTCTTTCATTTTGAGCACTGCTGCTCTGACCATTTGTCGCTGTCGTTTATTTTTCTTCAATTCCTTCTTTCTAGCTTCCTTACCTTAAGACAATTAAATCAAGTTTAAAACATTTATTTATAACCATTAGAATCAGCTTTCATAAACTTCCATATACTTACGAGCTTGATCCGTAGGATTCATGTATTTACCACTCTTGGTGGTATTTATAGAGCGTCGTCCCATTTTGTTTTCTTAGATTTAAACTGTTTATGAAATTAAATTTTCTTTGCTTACAATAACACAACAATTTGTAGCAAATCGCTATGCTAACTCTTAACTTAGCCTATTAGCAAATAGCTCCATTGCCTTCATACTTCACAGACTAGATAGGATCAGGTAGAAATTAGAATAACGTAACAGGACGGCAGAATCACAGATAGCACAAAATACTTATGTAATCTAATCTCTTTGTAGACATATACACACACGAGTAAAAGGTTAGAGAACAAGGCACCATCGTTTCAAATCGTAGCTATTTCGGCATGGTGTCTAAATCTTGAAAGAGAAATAAATATCTAAAGAGAATAGAGCTGTGACCACAGAATGTTCACTGAAATAATGTTTTTGTAGTGAAGTGTCAGTGTTGGTACACAGATTATAGTGTATATAAAGTTTCAACGTTGTCTTTAGCGCAGTACTTCAAATTTAAATACATCGCGCCAAAAGTCTATAAAAACAAAAATAAAATTATTCCATCAACTAGAAAAATTAAGAAACCGAGTTTTTTTATTTACAATGAGCGCGTCCATTCCTAATTTTATAATGAACTAAATTCAACCTAATTTTTTTAAATATAAAACGGGGCAAAGAGGCGTGAAGCTCACACGTGATACCGTACCGCCGCCTATGGATACTCACAATGCCGGAAGGATCGCAAGTATGTTGCCGGCCTTTCAGAGGACGATTCGCTCTTTACTTGAAGGTCTATTCTTTCAAAAATACTTCTTTTGACAGCTGGTTCCACTTAACGGTGGTGTACGGCAGTAAGCGCCTTTTGATGCGCCTGATGATGTGGAACGGCGGTCATCGAGGTGATATGGGTGGAATTTCGCATTCAGCCTCGATGTCTGGTGGAATGCAGCAGTAGGAAATCATTCGAACACTCTACATGCCATGAAGATACTGCGAGACCCTATATCTCTATGCATAAAGCTCAATATTATAAAATCAACAATACAATAAAAATCAGTTCATTATCATTTTCACAACGTATATTTAACAAAAGATCAAATTTAAAAATTACATGTTACAGTTATAGGCATGGATTTGTATCATTAATTCAAAGTAACAAATATTATCCATGTTTGAAAAGTCAAATATCAAAGAAATATAATATTTTATTCATTATTTTTCAGATAGTTATGACAATCCGAGAAGCAGTAAATAATATATCGTAGTGGCGTAGCATGCATTTTTATTTATATTATTAGTTCCCGGCGGTTTCACCCGCATAAATTAACGATACACGAACACATTATAACGTCCGAAAATATTTTATACTCCGCAGTAGGTATATAAAAACTATAGACTTCTTCGAAAAATGGATCGCCCAACCCAAAAATATGATTTTAATTCTCATCAGTTCCTGAGAACAATAAACTCTTCGGCTTTACTTACTTATTGTTATATTATATTTAAATTGAGTTTATCCATATCACGCAGAGAAACTTTCATATAATCATATCGTCTTTTTGGTTCCAGATTTCTGAATTTTTGTCTCATTCTGAAATATAATCAGCCAAGGGCTTTAGTTAGCAAGTGCCCGTATTATAGATTCAAGTTTTGCGAGTACTGCGTCCGCCTAGCGCCAGACTGAATATATAGATGCATGGATAGTATTTTAGTATTTACGCGAGACGACGGCGGCGCTTGTATTACGTATAATATCACGTACTACGCCAAACACACACATTGACATTTTTACGAGACATCCACTACGTCTGCACAAATACGTAGAATCAACTACTCACTGATTTCATTCATGTATTGAAACTAGACCTCTGTTTCTGTCTCGTTCTGACTAATTTTATTTCAATAGGTGTGAGTGAAATGGAAACATTGTTGCTGACGGAAAGGCGTTGTGAACTAATTCGTCGCGTCTCTCGGCTCTAGCCGCAGTCGTAGTCTCGCTCGCTCGTCGCCCCTTCGGCCTCCGGCGGCCGGCCTCGCGCAGTGGCAAAGAACGCGTTCAAAGCGTGTGTTCGACTTTCTGGTAGCGACAAACGCTGCAGCGTGTCTTTAATCATTAATGCAAAAGTTCCACGATGGTTGATCACAACGAAAAAATATTACAGGAACTGCTTAAGAAACCCGGAAATCAAGTGTGTGCAGATTGTGGAGCCGAGGGTATGTTGAGTGTTTAATAATGATTCATTTCGCCTGGTAAAAGCGTGGTATTTCCATGGGATGGTGAATAGGCGGGGGGCGTAAGTGCGTCCATGCTTTGGAGTTCAGTGACCCTAAGTAAAATGCATTCATTGAAAACAAATCGTCGTCATCGACTGGTAAGATAGATTACTATACTGAATGAGAAGAATTCATATGTTATCATTGGTTTATGCCGCAGAGCGTTGGCTCTAGGTAGGTAGTTTCCGGTTGTAATTCCGTAGAAGGAACGCTTAATGTAAATTGATACCTACCTCTACTACGTTCCAAAATGGTTAAATGTTTAATACACTGTGTTATCGTGATATAATATTAACAATATAAATTTATTTATTTGTTTTGTTAAGGCGTATGATTTTTTTATGACTTGGATACTTTTGAACTACATATGTATATTTAAATACTAAAGGTTTTGCTAATTATGTACAATATCGATCCAGCCGTGATACCACGAAGGTCTGGTTGTATTTCTCATAGGCATTCAATAGAGCCTCTACAATAACAAATCGTGATTCATACGATGAAACATCACCTATATTTTATTATTCTTATCAACGCTTCACCTATCGATCTTAAACTTTACCGTTATTAACGGAATTTGTCAAATAGTTACAAAATTATTTTTTAAGATTTTTGTATGTATTGACTTAAGCAATTTGAAATGGTGATTAATTTTCAACTCTACATTATAATGGCCAATTGGGCCAAAGATTTAAAGACACAAATTATATTTGTGATTTCTTTGCATTTTGTTGCCTAATAAATCAAAAGAATTTATTTATAATATTTATGGCGTGCAAAGCCGATGTGAAGTGGGACGGGTCGCTAATGCCTGTTAAAGCTAAAAAATTCCGCGAAATTCATGACTCAGGTATAAAATGCTCTAAGAATTCCATTTAAAAGTGAAAATCGGTAGAGACTTCAAATACACAATACAACAAATCTAGCAAAAATCCTTTTCTTTTGTTTATTCATAAGAAATAATACTTTGTGTTTAGTTTAATAAAGAAAAGACCATACAATATAAAATTAAATATAATAATATACCTGCTTAAATTGCAATTAGTTTATGGTTTTGTTATTATATTTTCATATAACTCTTTGGTGATATCCTTTTTGGAGGTCGGGAGGTGAGTTTCTGCCTCAAAAAACAAAAACCAACCTAGATATTTACTATTCATTGGAAATTTAGCGATTTAAGCCTACTATAAAAATCGAATAAAGCGGATTTACGAATTTATAACCAAGACATACCAATCCAAGAGCAAACCAAGAGCCATGTACCAATCACGTGGTCCAAGATTTATTTGATAATAAAGTTATCAGCTGTTTCTATCGTGACTCAGATTGTTAAATTCAAGGTGATAACATCTCTCAATAATTTCCCTATTTTAGAATAATTTATCTACGTGTCCTTAATTATATCTAATTTATGTATATCTTATATTATAATATATAATTATCTGCATACTTTTTTGAAGCCGTATATATCTTTTTATAAAATTGTCTATTTCCATTCATATGTGGATAAATAGATGAGCCTCCTGCCCGTTTCCCTTGTTTTATAAAAAATAATAACATTAATAACATTGTCTGTTTTATCTTCTCCGCTTAAACTATTTGAAATTTTTACTAAGAAGCATTAATTGAGAATTAAATAGTGTATAATTAAATGCTTACTTAAAACCGGTCTTGAATCATATGACAACATTACATGGACAACGCTGGCATCACTCGGTGTGTTCAAAATTGTAATGATATATTTTTTGCTAACATAAATTAAATTAAAACTGTAATGTATATTTAACTGGTTTAATAAACAAACATTTTTATATTTTCGTCTCTGACATTATCGGATGTAAGTTATCAATTTCGTTTTGACATTAATTAAGCAAATCGATTAACGTTCGCATATTTTAATGCTTAATTACAATTATCAATGAAAGTTCGTAAATATATTCTGTACCTACAATCGTTATCGCATTTTTTCTATATTGTTTTCGTAAAATATTTCGCGATTACCGAAAATGCTTTGTGCTATGAAAGTTAACAAAAAGTGCTCTATGTTTCGAATCGCTCATTATTTTTCGTGGGTGAGCACAGATCTTCAGATAATTATTATGTTAAGTTAAGGATGTTTCTGAGGGCAGTTTACAGGCTGTATGTGAAAATCTGTTGCGATGATTAGTAGAGTTCACGCTTAGACTGAAATTTATAATCTGTATATAAGCTCACAAGCTGCCTTGCACAGAGCAAAAGCAGTATTTGATTTATCATCCTATTTTCAACAATAACAGAGCCAAAAAATTCTTGCTTTCTATTCCGTCTTTAAGGATTGAACTCTATGTTGTCAAAATGAATTTTATATTCTTTGAATAGTAACTTATTTTATCATATTCAGTTTATGGATTGTCTCTGACAAAAATGCATTATATATTTTTATCAAATATCCTACTCATCGATGTAGAGATATGATGTAATAAATTCTCAATTACATCAGATAAACAAGTTTTATTGTTAAATTGAAATGTGTTGTAGGTATTTGCGTGAAGAAAATATTATCAACAAAGCAAACAAGCAAAGCTGTTGCTTTTGATAAAGCAATTATAAAACTATTTTTAGTTACAATTTTAATATAATCTATTTTAATTGTGCTGACTTTTTAAATACGCGTTTCGTTTTACGAGATAACGAGAATACGAATAACTAAAAAGTACATATATTAACATTTTTCATATAGCAACAAAGTATCTAAATAAATCATTGCAAAGTTTAACGCTTATGCAATTCATGTACTACTAATTTAGTAGAGTTCATTAACTTTAGAGGACTTGTGCTGATATTAAACGTTAATTACAAAATATAGATACTAATTTAGCGTTCGAAATACTTGATTCGTTATAGAGTTTTAACTGCTGCTGCTGACGCTATATTTATCCGTTCAATAGATAATAATTAACATGAGTCAATATATTTAATGTGTTCTTTCTCAGGAGTCGAACTGAAACCAAAAAGCCACGACGGTTGATTGGTAAACGCTCATGGCATGACAATAACGACAAGATTTAAACCTGACGTAATTACAAAAATCGATTTAACGATTTGATTAACGATTCCAACCGAAATTCGCGATTCGAACGTGCGAGAAGAACCACCCACAGCTGTTATTAGCAAAACATTGCTATTTACGACGACTATGAACAAATTCAAGAGGCCGCGGACAGTGTGCGTCACTGTGACGTTGTGTCGGCTTGTAAACATGTGATGGCTATTTTCTTCATCGCTCAATGCAACCTGTGTATTTAGAATTTTTACTAGGGATTATTACTAAATAAACACTCGACGGGAGCGCCTATTTTTGGAGGAACACCGCTGAGTTTTGTGCGCTAGCTGCTAACTTTTCACGTTATAAATCAAAGTACTTGCGTATTCCTAATCTTTATATTGGTCACAGTCAATTGTTCGTATAGGTTTCTATTAAACCGTGAAAGTTTAGAATTTGCAGTGAAACTAAATTTTATGTCGCGATAATATTCTCCAATGACATTGTAAAGTAACAATATGAAAAGAAATAAAGTTGTATGTTTATTCAATGCCTCGGCTTTTGACGGCGTTTGATAGCTTATTTTCTGTATGAGTAAATACCATATGTTATGCCTACGTTTACATCACATCACTGTATGGGTCTCTATTGTTTCCAATAAATAAATACGGGACGGATTCCAATCCTTGGAACCTTGGTGAAAACATGCAAGTGTTTACATCGTTTCTTATCACTGTGATAAGAATTGATAAACAATAACCAATTGATTTAAAGTTTAAACTAATATACAATTTAAAGATAAATTCTTTTTGACTATCGGTATGACTAATATACAAATAAATACTTTCTTTGATCGTCTATTTTGAATCTGGACTTTATACGAGAAATGTCGATATTAGGTAGGAGGCGAATTATTAATTGTAATAGCGGATGGATCCACCAATTTCATTTGGTTATCATTATAATCAGGCGCGTTCCGAATGGAGGTCACAGGGAAAAGCTAGACACTAAGTTCGTAATGTTTCAATTTTCTGCGGTAAATTATGTCCTAATAAATTGTATAATACACCGTATATGTAGTGAAATTTAAGGCCAAATGTTACTAAATTATGTGTATGAGCTGTTGTGATATAGAAGTAACAATAGGACTCTAATTTATTTTTATTTATTATCTTGGATTACAAAAATTCCGTTAAATCGAACTTATAATTTTGAACATTATCCTGTATAAACAGACACAAAGAAATATGGTGTGTTCTATTCCATCTTCTTAAATCCCTCTGACTCACAGTTTTAGCAGAAGAGAAGAAGAAGAGGATCTTTATATCCGTTTTGGGGACACAGTGTTATAAAAAATATGCATATTTTTTCTATAAGAAAAGATTTATACACTTAAAAGATTAAAATCGATCACAGATAATTAAACGTCAAAGTCACATGAATATGACATATTCTCGTAGCTGTTAAGTCTAAAGATGTTACGTACGTTTTGTGATAAGAATGTTCATATATGATCATTAAATTTAGTAATTTAGTTTTTTATAGAACATGGGGCAAAAGGGGAAGAGGCTCACTTGATCTCAAGTGATAACGCCGCTCATGGACACTCACAATGTCTTGCCGGCCTTTAAGATGAACGCTCTCAAAAAACTCTCGATTGAGAAATCATATCACAGTTACAAACTATGGCATCTAATTCGGCTTCATATTATAAATAAGTCTGGACAGACGTCTGGCTGTAATTTCAAGAGATGACGTAAATATTAGAAGACAATACAATGTTACATTCCCCTGGCCACGAGGAAAGGAGTTCCACTTCTTCACTGTTTTCATAACTTAGCGCACAATGGTGTCAAGAAAGGGCAATATATCGAAAATAAATGTTTATATCATTAACATAATGAAACTGAAACACGTGTGGAATTGACAAAATTGCAAAATTTTATTGCTAAATTCAGAAAAGAGAATATGAAATCATTTGTTATTTATAACGTAGGAAACTCAGCCCATGTTTATGCTTTGTCTTTGGATTCTAAGAGGCAATATTTGTTAAGAGCTAAGAGTCGAAAGTATTAAAAAACTGACTATAACGGTTATTTGCGCTGGAGTCCAACCAGTAGGCGGGAGAAATACAATTTCCAATGAATTATCCCTTTAACTTTGACAATTTTGCCCTATACGCGATTCCATGAATCTTTAATGAAATATAACGTATTTTACTCGCAACAAACATATACTAGAAAAGCCAGTGATTGTATTTATATATTCGTGTGTTGATTTTTGTGTATGTTTTCATTATATCACAAATAATTGAATAGCACGATTATTTACGAGCACGTTCCGTGTCATTGGACCGGATCGAAGTTATTAGCGAAATGACGTTATACACTAAATTTTTATTGGCGCCATTTTGACAATTTGCCATTGCAGTATATGGTAATTAGGATAATTGAACCCTGTTTCCACTACATGAGTCGTCAATACTTTATTTATTGTTGCACTTACGTTGTATATTACAGTACTACGGATTTATAAATACTCTTGGGAATTGAGCCAATGTATTTTTTAATGTTAAATATTATTGATTATTTTTTGAGACAGGGGGCAAACGAGCAGACCTGCTATACCATGAGGCTAAAAAGTGCGTACATTTTCCATGTGAGAGGAAACTAGATTTTTGTTCGCACTTAAAGTTGTCTTTGGCTTTCTAAGTACTTCCACATTTCAAATCGTAATTTCGCATTGTTTCGTCGACTACGACTGCTGAAAAAACGCTCAAAACATTCGAGCTACGTTATAAATTCCCGTTTATATCCGTTAGTGAATTTTTATTAAGTCTCTATGGCTACGAACATACAAATTTCGAACTTGACATCTGTCAAAATTTGGTTAGGACTTCATGGCTCCTCAATTATCTATGGTATTCATGCAAATAGCACATTTTAAAGTATTAAAAAAAGTATGCTTTTAAAGGTTTCCCATTATGTGAATTAATTCTTTTAAATAATAATGCGGCCTAATATAAACATTTTCAAGTGAAAATCTTTCGCCTGATAATTAAGAGCAGGTACCCAACGTATTTTAAAGTTAAACAGACCGCGAAAATGGAGTCGTAAAAAATGACTTATTTCATGTGTGAACTCGGATGTGAATGACCTTCAGTCTCAACAATTTATTAAAATTAATTGCGCCACAAATAATAATGAGTTACCGCGAACCTACCTAAAACAAAACGTTGAAACCTATCTAATAATATTTTACATTCTAAGTATCTCAACAACATATAAGTGTAATGATTGGTGAAAGACTGCTATGAAAATTGATCTTACGGTGGTAAATTCCACGACTTTTTTTTAATACAAACGGCTGATTTTGTGATCACTTCTCGATAAAAACCAACAATAAAACATATGAGGGCACGGCCCATAAAAAGGGCATATTTTATTCAGAGCCTAGTAAGAATTCAATTAATATTCTCATATAACACATTTATCTGAAGTATAGTAATGATGAAAAAATTCTAAAAATTTCTTAATAATAGTAAATATGTGATGATTTGCAGAATTATAAATTTGCTCAATAGTAATGACAAACATATTATGATATAGATTTTTTGCTGATTTCTACTTAAATCTTAGAACGTACAAACACGTAAACAAGGCAAATTCGCTAAAATCGCTGACTTCAGTAAGGCTAGTTTGTCTTATACTATTTATCGTATTAACCTAATTTCGGCTTTCTAAGTGTTTAAAGAATTATTTACCTTCAAACACGACATCAGTCATTGTATTTCCACAACGAAATACATATGAATGTCAATTATTCATTTCATAATTTTATTATTAATATTTTTCCGTCGTAAATATTTTATAGGAATAAATTAATAGCGTAAATCAGGAAATCAAAGATCTTTCTAATGATTGTCTTCCGGGAGTTTGGAAACAAAAGCTCCCAGCACATGGACGATTTAAAATAACGATTATTTTAATTTTAATTTTAATCAATTTTAAATCAACATGTTACTTTTGTAAGTTCTAAATGTAGTAGAAGTTTTAACAACACAGCATGGTGCTGGCGACACCTAGCCAAATTACAACAAACTTAAAAGGAGAGTTATTGAACTGATTATGTTTTAAAAGTGTATCTTTAACATATTAATATCAATATTTCAGACCCAGACTGGGCATCGTACAACCTGGGCATCTTCATATGCATGCGATGTGCCAGCATACACCGTGGCATGGGTGCCCACATAAGTAAGGTCAAACACTTAGAGCTGGACCGATGGGAGGACTCTCAAGTGCAACGCATGAAGGAAGTTGGTAATGTTGCAGCGAGAAATAAGTATGAGGATCGAGTACCGCCCTGCTACCGGCGACCCGCGAAGAATGATCCACAGTGAGTATTTTAATAATTGCTTTTTCGTGTCAATACTAAAATACTTTTCGTTATTCAAAATTAATTCTTAATAACAACAAATATAACAGGAAAATATAAGCCTAAGCCTTAGGAAAGGTAAATCATACTTCAAAATTATTAATTTGAATTATTATTACCCGTTTCTCGATTAGGTTTTTATCTTTATAATTCATATGCTTATAAAACACAGGTCATAATGACAGAGTCACAAATAACACCGGTAATATAGATAGAGTTTATTAATTTGTATGAAGATTATTTTATTTTAAATATTGCAATAAATATACGGCTTGAAACCTTGAACTTCACTTGTGGAGCGAAAATAATCAGAATAGCAGAAATACATAATATCTAGTGAACTAAAAATAAAGGAAACGGGAATTTTATATTAGCGATATAAAACAAGCAAGCAATATCCACTATTGCAACCAATTTGGTCGACGGAGCAAAAATAATTTTTGGTCGTCATGTTATTTTTTTGTACTGAAAATTTTCGAATGAATACTCTGATTGATTTTGACGAGATGTTTCCGTTGTTTGTTAAATATACAATTTCCTATCCACAATACAGTCCGAAAAATAACCTGACTTTACATAAAATAAATTTGCCTTACAATTATGTATCAAGTGTTTATACATTATTTTTAAGTGTTTGTGGAATAAAGTAACTTTTTTAACAAGACACCATGAGCAAAGTAGTACGCGAAAGTTTGTATGTATGTTTAAAATACTACTCAACTAATTAAACTTAACATTAATATAGTTTATATCAGAATAACTTATCCATTATACGATAGGTCCCTTGGGTTCTACCTAACTTCGATTATTAGAGGAGACTCGAAGGTACCACCATTACTTATATCACCCAATATAGCTCCATCAAATTGCACGAGAAGACATTCAAAAAAACACACACATTTACACTTGCTTTACTACGAATACGGATAAAATATAAGATAAAGAGAAAAAAATTTCAGAGTCCTCATAGAGCAGTGGATTCGAGCTAAATATGAGCGAGAGGAATTTTGTCATCCAGAACGACAAAGCTACCTCTCTGGCTCCATGGAAGGTTTTCTGATGAAGAGGGGAAAGGAAGACAGCAGATATCAACTAAGAAAGTTTGTTCTGAATGAAAACGAGGATACTTTAAAGTAAGTAACGCGTATGGGAATGTCGAAGCTACAAGCTACGTACTCTGAGTCATCAATTATCACGAATGTTTTGAAACTGCGACTCAGCTTCGACTAATGGCCTAGAAAAACATAAGGCTGTTATTCTGTTATCCCATCGAATCTTTATTATCTTAAATAATCGTTATTGACTCGACAATTTGGTAAGGTTAATACAATGGCTTTAACTTTCAGATTACATTTTTACAATTAAAATTGAACTACATAAATATTATTCAGCATGGCCTTCATACATTTCAAGAATCATTTAATTTCATTTAATGCATGTCTCATTGTCAATCATGGTCGAACGGTGATTTTTCGTTATGAAGAATCTTTAACATTTAATTATATGATGAAATATTTAGCTATAACGTTATTTTATCTGTTACCAACCAATGTCAACAAACAGCAAACATTGTTTACCGAAATGCCCGTGCGATAAGAGATTATGATATCTCGCATACCTAATTAATTTTCCTACTTATAAAATACATTTTCATACCACTATTCGTCACGACAAAAACTTCCACGTTTCAAAACGTCATCGCGACCAATATTTACTCTATACGTAATCTTGAACTCGTCAGAATATTGTAACTAGGTGAAAAATGTTTTATATTAATTATCGGCCACGGTTACCGAGGCACGAGCGCAGTAAAATGCGATGACGTATCGCAAGTATGAATTTTCTCGGATTACAGCATTTCCTAGAAGAAAAATCTATTGACGTCACGCGCTAGAGCCTACGTAATGCCGTAAAATATCGAAAGACTATTTTATTGCTCTATAAATAACTGTTAATTACTATTTGTTATTTTTAGAGCCTTGATATTTGCATAAAAGTTTTTATATATATTCAATTTTATTGTTAGCAATTTTAAGTTGGTGTTAGCTCGTTCGTTATGAAATGTTTTATAAACATTGAAATATATTATGAATTCGGGTTAAACAGAAGTTAATCAATCTGGACATCAATAAGGGACATCAGTAAGGGAATTTTGGTATAGGGAACAACGATATCCATGGATTGGCTTTACGCATAAAACCGCAAAAATACGGTATGCTCAAACCGGTTTGAGTGAACCGGTCATTTATTTAACCGTATATCGCACCGAAGATGTTCGTAATTGTAACCAAAAGCAACACATTATTGGACGCGTGCGAAATGACGTTCTTGATTGTGATTGGTTGATCCGACGTCACCATGACCTTGAGTTTTACCAACCATAGGCAGTACGTCACATCCGTTTGAAGACGCGCTTTATAATGCTGAGAGGTAAAAACAAACCTGTCCTTTGCACGCTCCTAAATAAGAATTTCAAACAGCGGAATGGTCCCTAGGTATCAGCGCCCTACGGACGCTTGTTCTGGTGCAACGGGTTGTCTCGGCCGTTTATTCAATCGGCTACGACTCAAAAACTATCGTCTGAGGTAAGATGGGTATTGACGATTCAAAATTTCTAACAATTTATATAAAGAGAGTTTTAATACATATTTAAAGTTCACCTTTCTTACAAAACAAACCAAAATATCGTTTTGCTAGTTCGAATATCTTACTAACTATTGTAAAAGTCGCCCTGGCGTTTAAACCATCGATGATAAGCGGAACATAAACGTAAAATTGACTACGAAATGCGAAATTGTTAAAAAAATTCAAAGTGACCAAAATATATGCCCCTCGACAGTGTTTCAATATCATATCATATTTATTGCATGCTTCGATCGATCACAAAGCTTTGAACACCATACATGTATTTTTTAGCAGCAGGTAATGTTCATTTATTTTAAACTCAAGTTCCAACATTAAAATTAAATGTTTCATTGTTTGGTATAACAAAACACATACAAACATAATAAAACTCTACAAGCGTATATTTGACATTCATAGTAAATTGTTTGTCTCTAGCAATTTCCAACAAAATTTTGCCTCTTCATTGATCCAGCCGTTTCAAGGAATCGGTAACAAATTCACGAAAAATTAAAACGATTTCCCGGAATTATCGATTTTTGATCCATCCACGACGTTTATAGTATTATTCTGCTTGATTACTGATTTATATTTTGGAATCAAAAATCTTCATAAAATAAAAAAATAAACTTCAGCAAAGACTTCCTTATATAATAGTAACTATAATAATATAAGCCCTAATTTTTAATATCCTTTACAGGTACCACGTAAAGGAAAACAAGGAACCCAAAGGCATCCTAAAATTGTCTGAACTAAACGTTTCATTCGCCCCAGCTAAGATTGGTCACATGAACTCTATGCAGCTCACATTTATGAAGGACGGCTCAACGCGACACATTTACGTATATCACGAGGATGCCGAAGTTATTAATTGCTGGTTCGTGTTATAAATTTACTAAAATATACTTCTATCTTACTAAGAATATATAATTCTCTTTTTGTATTTTGATATACATTAGTAGCAACAGCTACAGGGTTATAAAAATTGGAACTTGAAATGCGCCTTATAAAAGAAGTGATTGAAATCGTTTAAAAAATCCATTGATATTTTAGCGTTCCCTTAAAACCGAAATCGGTATTCGCAAGTTGAATTCCGAACATTGCGTTGTTGTTGTCCTATGGCACCCCAGAGGTGCAGAAGGTCTCTACTGACTTCTGCCACTTCCGCCTATCTTCGGCTGTACTTTTACGTAGTTCGTATTAATGAATAGTCTAATATACGTGGGTTGTGTGGATGCCACTGGCTGTTAGTAAGACTCGTTGGTACCACATTATTTAAATCTTTATGTATGTTGTATTATGTAATTTTATTACAATTAGACATGGAACAAAATGATTCATCTTTGAAAGGTATAATAAGATGGGTCACTCACGAGTAATAAAGTCGTTAAAATAGCCACGAAATAATGTTCATGTAGGTACGACGCGCGCTTTTAACGCAAGCTTTTAACTCCAGGGTAGAGCCAGTGTTTTTTAAGTTTTTTTCCCTTTCCAGGTACACAGCTATTCGATGCGCCAAACTCCACCTCTTACAAGTGGCCTTTCCCTCCACGCCGCAATCAGACTTACTCCAACGTCTACCAAAAGACTTTGCCCGCGAAGGCTGGCTTTGGAAGACTGGACCCAGGGCTTCAGATGTACACAGAAGAAGATGGTTCACGTTGGACAACAGGAAACTGATGTACCACGATGAACCACTGGATGCCTATCCTAAGGGGGAGATATTTATCGGTATGTCAAAAACTCAATAATTAACGCTTATTATATTTAAAGTACACATTATTTTAATAAGTGTCGGGCTATTATTAGAGACTTTAATGATGTGTTAAACGAAAAGTACTCGTGTTTGCACCCAGAATATAGTTTGAGTGGCCACCAAACTGTTAGTGAAAATCGACTATCTACTAAAAATCATATCTATATACTAAAAAAGTTATCTAATCTGAATTATATACAAAAATCGGAAGGGCCGAAAAGTTGATAATTTTATTGAATAAACAGGCTACAATGTAATTAGTTTCTGGAGACCTTAAATATCTTATATTTTTTTTACTAGAGGTCTAATTTTCAAGTTTCCTCTTTCAGGTCACGAGTCGACAGGCTACCACATCAAAGTGTCAAACACAGGCAACGGGTGCAAAGAAGCAAGGTTTCCCTTTTACCTGGTGACTCCAGAACGGACCTTCTGCCTTGCTGCAGCCACTCATGAAGACCGAGCTGGCTGGTTGACCGTCATCCAGCAAACGCTTAAACGACCTCTGACACCTCAGGACTCTACCAGTAAGTTATCGTGGAAATGCGGGTAGTTTAAAATGTCGCTTAAACTACTTTCGGTCCTGATGATTTCAGTCGAAGCTACTATAAGCACTGCACAATGTTTATATTTTTAATATTTGTTTAAATAATAAACACCTAAGTATTCCAACAGCTATTGTATTTCCTATTATTTTATATTCTCTATTGTAATCTATCTCAGGTGCTTTCTAAATATCCAGATGCTCCCTTCATAATAATATACGCTGGTTCGGCTATCTTAGTATAATAAAGAAAATCAATAATCGAATGAGACTATGACTATCACTTACATCAACGTGGTGTGTTCTCTCCAACCCCTATCCTTAAAAAATTGTCAGTTATGTGGTAAAAAATCGGGTTATTATTCAATCCAGCACGGCAAAAAACTTCACTACTTCCTTATCCCGGACCCACCTACCGTCTCCGTTCCGTTCAAATCAAACACATTTCATCCTTCTTTACTGACAGCATTTAGCGCGAACATAGCTCCCCCCTTGAAAGGTTATCTTTCAAAAGAGAGGATTGCGGAAAGATAGAAAGTAAAAATACAAGAACTAAAAATATAACAATAATTATAAATAATAATAATACGAATAAAAAACTAAACTACGATAATAAACTAAAAAATAAAGTGAGCTTAAGATAGAATAGGTAAAGTACGTTTAAATGTTCCTGATTTGGTGGTAAGTTGGATCATCTTACAAGGATAAGTTTCTTGTAAATTTTGAGACGATATATTACCTCTAAATTTTAATTTACCTATGAACTTAAATATATATGTACATATCTAAACAACTACCAATCAAAATTCTATTAAGATTCCTAGTGCTCCTTGATCTTGCGGGATGGATGTAGTCGGTAAATCTATTATTTTTCGTTCTGTATTTCATCAGACGCCAAAATATGAATGGTTCTATACCACTATCCACATTTAATACTCCAAAACGGTCCCTTTAACCATAAACCATGAGAAATAAGTTGAGATGCGGTTAGACCCGGATAAACAATCGGCAGGATTAGTTTTCCAGAAATGTGGTAGAAGTTTTTAGAGATAAAACCTCCTAATCTTTGCAACTCTATTGGCTACAAAAGTCTTTAAGCGGTGGGGGCTAATTTATCCAGTTTAATACAATCGTCAATCAGAAAAAGCAACTACTCCTCACAGAAAATTGTTTTTCAAAGCACTTCCCAGATATAATTTTGTCATGAGATGAGCTCACAGAGCTCAATCAGCTAAAAAACAACTTTCAAAGGTAAATCTTAATTTACTATACAATATACGAATAGTATTATTTCCCTCCATTGCACACATAGATAAATTACGGCACCATAGGCCTTTTCACTGCATCGCAAAATGCCACAGTATGGGTGAAGAAGTTTTAGTTACACCTACATGACGTGGTATTTGAAGTTTAGATAGGAATGGTAAATCACTATAGAACTTATTCCATGCTTTTATAATATGAGGAGGAGCAATTTCATCCCAATCCTGCTTTAAAAGCCAAAGCTCCTTTATTAGAAGTTTTACGTATAAAATAAAAGGTGCAGCAAAACCTAGAACGTCCCATAAACGGGCAATGATAGAAAGCATATTACGCTTAGTTGCTGTAACATTAGTTAAGTTGCTTACTTCGAAAGAGAAGGTATCTGACTTGGAATCCCATTTCACACCTAAAACTTTGTGATACTCATTTGAGTCAAAATGAATGCTTCGATCAAACGATGAGAAGGTAAAGAAGAAAGTAACTTATCAGAATTACTTGACCATTTTAAAAGATCGAACCCACCAGCTGAAAACATTTTAATGAGTTGAGAGGATACTTCAACTGCTTCAGGAATCGAATCGCAACTACAACAAATATCGTCCATATAATAATTACCGCAGTCAATAACGTCAGCAGCCAATGGATATTTGGCCCTTTCATCATCGGCTAGTTGTTTCAAAGTACGAAGCGCTAAGTACGGGCTTGAAGAAAATCCAAAACAAACACGCTTAAATTCAAATAATTGTAACGGGTCAGATGGATCAAATCTATAATACACGCGTTGATATTTATTATATTCAGGAAGGGTTTTCAATTGTAGATACATCTTTTAAGTCACCAAAAGGCGATAGGGACGTTCTAAATCAAGTAAATCAAATAAGTCAGGTTAATTGGGACACATTAAATTTTATTATATGTTATTTCAGTCTTTCCTATACAATTTATTTCTTTTATCACGAATTACACCGTGATTGGAATAATTACCTTATTATCACATCTTTACGAGAAATGTAATTTTTTAGATATTAATGAATATTTTTCGTATCCTCACGATATAGCATATATTTTTCATCTAAACCCCTTTTACTATGTCAATAGATGAACCCAATTAAGAGGGCTTTTCTTATGGATCGACCTTACCTGAAGAATCACGATACGTGGTAGTTTTTATATCTTCACACTCTTCTCTTCCTCATAAGGAAAGCGAAGATTTCATGGCGGTTCCTCAAGCTCCCAAATTTCCAAAATGTTTTCTAAAGGGATATTTAGTAGCCTAAGCCGATGAACTTTTTATATTAGAGTTTGTAGATAAAGTAGCCTTCACCATCAAAATAGCCAAATTGTTTAAAATCACATCCAGCTCCTATACACCCTCTTGAGTAGTTAAAACCCATTACATTCAACTACCGTTCATATTATCATCGCAAGCGTACGTTCAAATTTCAACTTCGATCTATCAATCTTAAAGTGGGTATTATTAGTTTCAATTAAAGAATTAATGGAATATTTAATATTTTTATAAAACAAGGTATAACAATGTTGTTCTCCTATTATATTATTCGAACACCACCAAACCCTTTACAAACATAGGTTCGAGAACGTATTGTAATTTATATAACTTTTTACAACCTCAGTTTATAAAATGATTTTGCGAGCCGTTTCTTAAGACAACCAAAATTCGTTACCACCTATCAAAAGTACATACCGGCAGTACCAATAAAACCGTTGAAGGTTCGATATTAAAGTTTTCCTTCATTTTCAATAAACAAAAATCCGTGATTGTCATTAGTTCAAACCACCCGGCACTGTCGACTACAATACTCACTCACTCAATGGCTCCGCGTTTGATTGCAGTCTATCATCAGGTTCGAACGTTTCTCTTGTTTTTATAAATAGTTTAAGAAAAATCCAATTATTTCTATTAGAATTGCACGTTTTACAACTTTTAACCAAATTACAATTTGTGGATTTATGTTTTACCTTAAACATTTCACACAATAATTTCGTTTTTTAATAATATTAATCTTCTCTGGCATTTAATTTTAAAAAATCACAACCTATATGATCATGATTTTTATGTTACATAAAGGACATTTTAAAAAGTTATATTTAGAAGTTACAAAAGATTTTACGGTTTTAGAAATTTTATTATTAGCCGGTTTAATAATAGTAGAATTCTTCATCAAACTTTACACTTTCTCTTAAAAATTAATATTCTATAAGGGTATTTTTTCTTTTCTAAGGAATTCTCAAATAAATATTGTTTCGTTATCTAATTTTTTAAGTCCAAAAATAAAAATAAAAAATCCAATTTATTAGGTATTTCTAGTTTTTCAAATCTCGATTATGTAACGAAATTTTCAATAAAATTATTTAAACCGTCTTAGAAGAACTAGTTAATGTTTTTAAAATTAAATACATTATCTAAATAATTAAAGCCAACCTTTATTTTTAATTAAGGTAGAATAAATTAAATATAATTATTTGCCGTTGGGTTTATCCAGGATCGCAGTTAGGGCCTTCCTTTATTCCCACAAGATAGAACACCTTTTCTGAATTTGAAATTGACGTTGTTATGTACTAAATGGTTAAAGGCTTCATAGAATGAAGACCAATTATTAGGGTCCCATTAAATTGTGGTAATTGAATTGGAGGCAATTTTAATTTTGGATGATTAATTTCTCCTCAGCTGAAGTACTTTTAATTTCCTCAGCTTACCCTGTATGGTTCGTACAGGTCCTCAAAGGACTCCCATGTTTGAAAAGAAGGAGTGAATTGAGGGTTATGCTTCATTTGTTCAATGTTTAATTAGATACTAACTCTTAAATTACTACGAAGTCTTTATATTAGACGTTTTAATTCGGAAAATTTTTTGTCTTCCTTACTATTAATGTTTAACGACAAATTTACATTCATTTAAAAAATACGAATTTTGTCGGCTTCATATAATATGAATTTAATGTTCTATTGATTGGTGAAATTACGCCTTTTTCTTTTCTTTTTCATATTATCTACAAATAGTTATTAATTATTTCAAAATTAACTTTTATAAAATAACAAATAAAAATTAATATGAAAATCTTAAATTAAACTATAAACAGATTTATTTCGATCGTTAACTGTGTAACAATTTTTAGAAAAAAGTGATGTAGGTACTAAAAAACCTATCTTTCCTCACAATATATTTAATACTAAATACGAGATACGTCAATTACGGTAATAGATTTTAATACATATAATATTTAAAAAATCTATATTAAATTTGTCGTTCTACAGGTATAATGCCCACCCAATTTCACCTAAACAAAATTGAAAAAAGAAAATACGAAAATAAATATGCCTAACTAAGAGATATGATACATATATGGCTCGAAAAGGACCAAAAAAGATGTGTGGGCCTGGTATCCGAACTTATCCAGATGCTCCCTTCCCACGGTAAAATAATATACCTGTTCGGCTATCGCGTGTCAGTATAATAAAGAAGGAATCCAATATCGAATGAGACTATACTATCACTTACCATCAACGTGGTGTGTCTCTCTCCAACCCCTGGATCCTTAAAAAATTGTCAGTTATGTGGTAAAAAATGCGGGTTATTATTCAAGTGCGACGCGACGGCGGAAAAACTTCACTACTTGCCGTTATCCCGGGACGCCACCTACCGTCTCTTCGCGTGTCAAAGTCAAACCGACATGTGTCATCCTTCTTTGACTGACAGCGATTTAGCGCGAACAGGTGCCGAGTAGGAATATGAAAAATACATAACCATTATTCTTCCACAATACAATAGTGTGACGTCACAAGATATGTCGTGTGTACATTATCGTCAAATTGACGTGGATTGATGACGTCATCACGCTTATCTCATAGAAAATCCCATAGATAAGTGTAGCAAATTGTGACGTCAATTGTTTTACCATACAATGTCATTCATTATTGTCTATACCTTTTACGTTAATTGTTACGTTACGTTACGTTAATTAACTCTTTTCCTCGAATCGCCGATAATTTACAATGCATTTATTATAATTAATAGAATCAGACGTTACTTTGCGGTAGTCCATAGTATAAAATCCTAATAGATCTTTTTTTTTTCAGTTGAGGCGACCCTGGTAAGAAAAAGGACGACATCGAACTCTATTAGTATATTTTCAGGCAGGTAGTTATTCTACGAAACTTAATTTAAGCAATACTTCAGTGGTTGTATACAGCCGGAATAATTAAGCAATAATTTGATAAATGTATGGCAACTTTTACGCAGCAATACTGATAGCGTACGACATTTTATATTAGTCGTATCTATATGACTTATTTTAATTCACGATGTTTTAGTGTAAAATATTACAAGGTAAAGCAGATTTATTCCGGTATTATTTAACATTTGTAAATAATTTCGCAGTATGAATTTATAAGGCTACTATTAATTTATAATGAAATGTTGTAAATTATTTGTAATTTAGTGACAGACTGAATCTATGAGTTTTATGTATGGTTTCTATAGTTTATTTAGCTTTACATAAATATTGTATTTGAAGAGATGTCAATAATAAACATTATGAGTGATATCAATTGAAGAGTAATGTAAAACAATTTTTTTTTTCACAATAAGGAACATATTTTGTGGGTTTTTTTTTATAATTCGAAGTATACTATAATTCAATTATCAAAAATATAATGCATTTATAGCATCTGTATATTAAGTATTGAAAAAATAGTGCGAATTCATTCAGTGATCAACAGGTTTTGTTGCAAAAATGTTTTTATTCATGGAAATTTTGTTTTATCAGACCTTCTGTTTTTGAACCCATTTTACTGCCATTAAGGGTTTAATTAACGATTATAATAAGATATTTAGTTATGAGACAAGTGATTAAAGTCCATTGCATAAATAATCTATATAAGTGGTATTATGAGTTGTAAAATTAATTAAAACTACGATATATCCCTGTTATTTTGCCATACAGTCCAATTACCATTGTGCTATTGAGATTATTCAGTGCTGACGTCACTCAAGTTCTATATACGATAAAGTCTCAGTTAGTACGGTATGATAATCAATAAATCAATCAACGAAGGTACATAAATGAAACCGTATTACTATCTTTGACATTTACTTTTTAAAAAAGGTCACCACCAAATATGTTATTCAAAACAACGTTAGATTAAGGATAAATGTTCTATTTATTAGTTCATAATATACCTACTTATCGTATCGATGTAATACGATACGATAAATCTGTACCAAACCAGTGGTGTCTATTATGAATTATAATACAAAAATTATCTTACAGTCTCAATTGTATTTGCTCTCTTTCATTGCAAGACATTCTACAGGGAATAATTCACTTATTAAAAATAAATATCATATAATTTTAATTTGTACGTGAATAACGCTATAGCAATAATGAATTAATATTAGTAAATCCATTGTATTCCCTGTCACAATATGTAGTGAATAATTTATTGATTGTGATTTGTATGTATGTGAATCGACTGTGTAAAATAGTGTACGATTTTAGTATTGGAAATCGAGGCAACTGCAGTGCTATGCTAATAATGTTAGGTTCTCGTCTTGAAGACAAAATCTACATGAAAATCGTATTTTTATTTGCGAACCATACTTTTGAATGCGGTGTGACTCTTAAATGGCTTAAAGCGCGTGAATGGATTGACATATGCTAGTTAATCACAAATTATGAATTATAAATAATAATTTGTATTAACATAGTGCGCATTAGATAAACGTAGGATATTAAAGCTAGGAGACTGCCAAAAACATGGTAGAAATAATATTTTATTTATATTTTTATGCGAGTATACTATCGGATTTGATAATACAGGATGAATGATGGTGTGAATGTAATTCAACTGTCGCGTGCTTTTGTTTGGGCAGTAAAACTTAGGTTAGGCTTATGCTGGAACAAAATTATTTCAAAATGGCGGTGGTTCGTTACTATGGTTACGAGACCGTACGTAATTCAAAGTATTAGGAGTTTACTTTCTCTTTAATTATATTTTTTTAGTGTTCGTGTTATCTGTTGATAGGACAAATGGCAGCTGTAACTATGTAACGACTTGATTGATAATTGATGAAAAAAAGCCACAAAGGTTGAAATTATTTTACTCCAGCATTTTAGTGTCATATATTATCGTTCGTATATTAAGCCAGATTTATACCGGGTAAGTAAACACGGTCAGCACAAGACAAGTGGTGGCTAAAACTGTTTCACTAGTGGGAAAATGAATTCAGCAAACATTTAGGACATTAAACCACTATTTAATTATTTGTTAAAGAATATTCTTTGTTATTAAATTAGTTGACGGAAAACTTTGACTTACTGGAGTTTATAGTCAGTACTGACAAGTTTACTTACTCTATGTAATTCTGGTACGACAGCAATAACATAAAATTATACGGACTTTTCCACTTATGCGAGGGTATCACATAGGGTATTTTCTATATATAATCTGTGAAGAACGTTTGAAATACGTTTGGCGCCAAATTTATTATAATATGTTACAATTTATAAATAAATGGTTATAATTGAACCTAGTCAAGGTTTCCTATTAATAAGTTTATGACGTAGTAATCTCGAATCATTCTTGGTTTCTGTATGGCATGATGATAAATCGTATTTGTGGAAAACCGAAGTCTTATAATGAAAATGTTTAAGAGAAGCTTTATAGCAGACTATTCTTTAAAATCACATTTTGAGATTATTAAAGTACCTACGATATTATTTTAAGGAGACAGGAAAACCTACATTCGATATCTCATAAACAAGCCACAAACAGAAAATATTAAAAATAAAACTTATTTATAAAATTAGGCTATGGCAACAATAGCATGCTATAAAGTCTCCTTTTATTTTAATAGAAAGTAATATCGTTCTCGAGCGTACCCATATCTATTTTCATTTATACATTGTAGAATGTAGAGTCTAGAAAATTCTAGATTTTGTATCTGTAGAATACAAGTAGACACCAAGCCCTTATAGTATTATTGATCCTTTGAGCCATTATTCACTAGTAAACGATTATGTAGCACAAAACGTATTCGAAATTTAATATAAAAATCAGTATGCGTTTATTATGCAGATTAAAAAGGCTGTACTAGTGAATCTTACATTATATTGTAGTAGTATATCAGACCCCTAAAAATATTAAATTTTTAGACAATTTTTGTATTCAGAAATTAGATTTTGTAGCTATAGAGCAATAACTTGTATGATATTTACATAGTGTATTCCTTGAAATAGTTTTTATAATGACATTGTATAAACATTTCGTAAATGTAATATTTATTGTAATCCACATAGGCACAGTGTTATTGTGAACTGTACGGACTCAAAAAATACAGCTACTTCCGTCTAATAACGTTTTCGACAAAAAAACTCTCATAAGATTTTTTAAACGTAAAAGCAATCAAATGTTAACAAATAAAAAAGAAAACAAAAAAATAGTTTATTGAATTATTAATTTACTTGATAGATACAAAAATTTGTTCAGGTATGTAAATTGTCAGTTGAGTCCCTACATTACCTGTGGTGTAAGCGTGAAACAGACAATCATCGCTTTAGTTAATTTTAGCGTAATTATTTAATGAAATTTACCAAAATGTTGCCTCGCTTAGCAATCATGATTTATTAGTTTTAAACTCATTTGTGTGCTCTGGCATAATATTATTATGATTAAATATATTTATGTCAACTGATATAGCATTCACCAGACAAACTGTTTTATTGATTCCCCACCATGATTTTATCATACAACAAATTAAATAAATAGCTCACTACAAAAAAGCAAAACGTGTGAGTCTGAAGATTGACAATAAACATAAATTCGCACCACACGGAATTTATTAGCAGGCAATACATTTCGTGTACCGATGATGCTTATAATCCGCGACATCGATTCGGGACTTAAGCCATAGAATTTTTACTAACGTATTTCAATACCATTTTGCTTGGATTACTACAAGAAACTGTACTGTCTTTTTCGTCAGGAGTAGGTTCCAGTAAGAGCAGAAATCAGCCAACAGTCAATAAAAAATTCGACTACAGATAATATTTACGAGTCATCTTAGTCTGTCAACGTCAACTGCTAGACATAGGCTTCTTCCCTAGACCTCCAATAAGACCAGGTTCCCGGCACTTAGCATCCAGGGCTTTCCCTCAACCCGCACCAGGCAATCCGTCCTACCCTCCGCCGTCTGATCCATGGACGCAATTCCAGAGTATATTAACGAATATCGCTTGATCAGTGCTGCACTTATAATGGACTCTTCTAATATCTTTACGTTTAATAATGTCAATGATGGGACTGCCATATTCTACTAAATTCCAACGTCCCGATGTGTGATATTTTTTGCGGACTATTTCGGTTTATTTTGTCAGATCCTCGGGAAACTATCACGTTACCACTTTGATGCCACTTTGTGAAATAAGCGCAAACGTTTGGACATCTTTGATTTTCTAAATATCAAATAACATTATTTTCGTCTCAAACCAATTAGGAGAATTTGTTGTGCCAATAATTGCATTCGTTGTGATTTTAAAAAATTACTTCGTTCAAGTTTTTATGTGTTCTTACAATTATTATTACATATTTTCAAAATAAATTCGTACTCGGAATCTGTTTTTAAATTTATATTAGTTAAAAGAAACACGAAGAAAACAATGTTGCAAAATAAATATATTATTTAATTATTTGCATAAATTTTACTTATTTTAGTTACATATCACACGAATAAAATTATATGGGTCAATTGCATACTATATAATAATAAATGCAAATATATTTCGTTCGCTAATTTTTCGTTAAAAATTTCGTGTGTACATTCTATGAGTAGACGGCATATATGATTTGTCATATATGCATATCTGACTTTTATAGCGTTAAATCAGCGTGGTTTAAGTGTACAGACAGCGGGAAGCAGCTGTTTCATTTGGTACAACTGCCTATTTGTACCAAAGACATTGTACTGCTTTTTTATTACAATCAACACTATGTAATGTAAATGTATGAAGTGTGGGGTAAGGTATTGCTACGACAGCAGAGTACGGGATTTTAATATATATAATCATCTTGAACACTTTATCGATGAACGGGACTGTAATATCTCTAAATCTAGTGTTGGTTTTATAGAATACGCCTGTTTATTTAAATATTATGCATAACATCGGAAGAATATGAGTTTCGCATTTCATAATAGTTCTCTTTATATCCATAATTACAATAAGAATTAGAATAGGAAGGCTCAGCCGCTTCATCACAATTTCTCTCTTCATAATCATTTTCCGAATAGTCCTGTTGATAATTTTCTTCGCCGACATCACGTTGGGAAATTCGGTTTGTGCTGTCATTATTATTAAGATTCCATCGTTGCGAAATAGTACAACTGAGCGCGCCTCCGTGTTGAAATGTGAACGGCCATGCCTGGGAAAATACACTACAATAAATTTCCAAATATTCTACGAAATATGTTAGATACAATTTATCTCGAATCCTATAATCTGTGCCACTTGTCTATTTACCGGTAAGTAAAAGAATGTTCTGGAAAAGGGACCCATAAGCGACACGAATGTATGATGAATAGAATAGAAGCGAGAGAGGCATGCAAGGATCGTAGCAAGTCTGTGGTTTCTGCCTACCCCACTGGCAAACAGGCGTTCTATCTAATTATCAAAAGCATTAAATGTCAAGTTGCTCTATCTTAGTGTTACACTTAATGGTGCTAAAATATACAAATTAATAGTAATCACATAACTATGTTGTTAATTGTATGGTATACCTCAGCAGAATTTATTTTCAAAAGTAGCACACGTTTGTACCAATGTGGGCTACAAATAATAAATAATATTTGTAAAGGAGACCTCACACAGTGCCATTGGATATTATACGTGTGAAATACACTTGTTTGACCCTTCCATAACCAAATAAACATCAAAACATATGTCGACCTATTTTTATGAATTTATTATGAACAACCAAAACCATAAACTATGTCATTAACATATTTTCGAATAATTATTGAACCACGTGATTAATCTTAATACTTATAATAAAAATCAAGAGGTCAATTTTTTGACAAAGAATATATCTATATAATTAAACACAATTATATTACACAACATTTTACAGTACAGAATAACAACAACAAATCTTATAAGGATAACATTTTATACTTAGTATAAATGGATGGCAATATTACGTTTTAAACACGGTAACAGCATTGATTGAACAATTATTATAATATATGAATAATGTATTAATTTTTGCTCATTTTCTTTAACAATTGCGTCGAATCCACGCAAAATGTAGTAGTAGGTACCCTTAGCCATGGTGCACTATCCCAAAACTTTCAAGCACTCTTACGGAGAGCATGTCGGCCTCATATTGGTATCAGGTAAGCCATATATTTAAAAAAATATTGTTGATACTAGTAAATGTCCTATCTAAGGCTTTGAGAACGGCGCTTTCATTATGCCAAAAGGGTGTAACAAATATTTCACACAGAGGATTAATAGTTTGTCAAATTCACGACTCAGCTCTCGGTTTTTTTCAGTCTTACGCTTTTGTTTAAAACCTCAAGGCAACGAACAATAAAACTTGAGCATCTCTTAACGTCCGGAGATAAATTTTATTTATACCAGAAACAGCTGCAAACTTTTGGTCAGCGCGCGCGCAAACGACTGTTTGTTATTGTTATCTTTTTGTTTCTATCTTTGTTCGATACCACGTTTTATAACGTCGTATCCTTAATCTATGCATATATATATAAGAAATTCATGTGTGTATAGAAAATATTTACTATAGATAATATTACCTTTGTAGTTAAGAATGAGTTTCAATTCTTACAAGTTAAATATATAATTGTAACTACAATCGCAAGATATTAAATTTAGCTGGTTGGCTACACTGTAGTTAAACAGTCACGCATTTATTTATAACGAATATCTATGTTAAATATAAAATTTATATCTTTTGTAATAATGTGTAAAGCGTTTGTTCCTAATTCTTCGCAATAAACAGAAATTGTGATGCCGGACTGCCGAACCGAGCCCGATATAGTCAATTTGTATGATGATGTCTGGGTGTTACGTATATATATATATATGTATATGTATTTATCACAACCCAAAATACAAGCTATAAATAGCTTATCTTGAGACTAACCGACCATGTTTAAATGTGTCCCGCAAATCCATAAATTTAAACCATGTATGAATAAAAAACTATCCAAATTGGTGTTTATATAAAAACTAATCCCGGCCATTGATCAATCGCTTCGCGGAACGTGCCGGTAATCTCCCGTTGACAGAATTTAGTCCCGATGGCGTTTGGCAAAGCCACTAATTTATTGTCACTCTATGAATGCTAAATGACTCGCCGACAGGTAATAAATTGTCAACAATTACTCGATCAGCGGTTTGTTAGTTTTGGTTGTATGGGACAGAAGTAGAATATTAACTTTGAACATATTATATTTTGAGGTATGTCACACATGGTATGGCCACAGAAAAGCATCTGTGAAAGTTTCAACTACCTAATTAGGTAATTAGGTAGTTGCGACAGGCTGAAACTCAGGTCATGAGATAGCAATAGTAGTAGTATAGTTTGGTTGTCAGCCTGGTGACGAACGATGAGACAGTAAAACCTCAGAAATAATATTTTTCGCTAATTTACGGTTTGAGTAGCCTAAACATGAAAATATATTAAATGGACAGTTCTAGATAAGCATCCCTTACTACTGAAATCACATCTCCCTGACCCGAGTCGAAGATGTCTACGGGACTGGCTGACGAACACATCTTGTGATGAGTTGGACAAGTCAAAAATATCGTAAATCCATACATAGTCACACATATTTTATTTTATAAGGAAGAGATGACACTGACTGAACTGAATTTTTCCAAGGGTTTCGATTTAAAAAACAATACGATTAAATGTTATGTACTATTGATAAGAGACTACTAGCTATCTTTTTGGTCGATTAAAACACTTTAAGCCCGGACTTTAAGTCAGGAAAAACTTTAATTCTAATATGAAACATCTCAATACTTACCAAACTCAATGGATGTGGCGGTGTATGCTGTGAGCGTGGCTCATGAAGCAGTGCCCGTAAATGAGCTATATACGACGCAGCTAATCGTAAAGTATCCAGCTTCGATAGTTTGGTATCTGCCGGGACCCACGGCAACGTTGTTTTCAATCTAAAGTAAAAACAAAATTTCATAAATATTTCACGGATGCACGTATTAATAAAAATAGTATAAGAAAAATATTTACGACACATTTTAAAAATTTATGTTATTTTGAGTATAAAAAAGTAAGTATCTCTTTATACACGACCAAGCAACAAATCTCGCTTTTTCGTATATTTTGTAATACATACTAGAAATAATTCGCAATTTACACACCTGGTAAAATTGTTATTTCCGCCGGCGACGTTGCTCATAAACGATATAAAAATGTATTTACTATATCATCAGATAACGAAAAAGGATTTGCAAAGTTGATGAGAAATTGGCAGTTATTAACAAATCGTTACTAAACAACTATTTGAAAATAGCGTAGTTTTTTTATAGTAGTATAGTTTTTTACGGGAGCAATCGGCCTAGAGGATCAAGTAACGTGGTATCAACTAAAAAGTTGACATTGGTAATTATTATTCATTATATATTACTCAGAATGAGCCTCTGCGTTCATTCGATTAAAGTCTGATGTAGCTTTCTTAGATGAACGAAAATCATCTCCAAATCTTACCGACAAAACGCCTTAGACAGCACTCTCATTCGTGCCCGTTCTCTGGCATTAGCTGCGTTTCTGTGTTGAGGTTCCTGACCACTTCTTCCTGTTACGATATTCATATAATCAAAAAAAATACTAATCTAATTTTAAAGAAATGAAGCCCTTAACATATAACTAGCTCTTAAGCTAGCCAAAAAACATCAAACTAGCTCAGCGAGCGTCGCGCCTCGTCTCATTTTATTCAATTGTTAGTTTTGTATATTATATAAAATTTCTATCCATATATTCGATATAATTTTAGGAATTAAATGGTATAAAATGTATAAAGTGCTCTTTGTCTATCCCATATTTTTTTATAGCTGTTAACGACTGTAATTTAAAGTGAAAATAGTTCAAATGAATGATTTTTTTTAAACAGTCTATTTTGATTTTTCATCTTGAAGGTTCTAGGTTGTTTTTGAGAGTTTTGTGTGATTAAATTCCAATAAGTTCATGGTGTAAATAAGATAACATTCACATGTATATAATATATATATCCGTTTCAGAATTATGATTTAAATGCATAGGACCTCCTCAAGAATGCCACAGATTATAGAGATACTTATATATAATAAGTTTTATAAATAATTAAAAATGAAAACAAATGCATTCAACATACCAGAACTTGACTGTGTGTCATCAAAGAATAGGTCATCGTCATCATCATCCTTCCTATCAAACGAAGGCGATTTATGAACTCTTTTGCGTGGCATTTCACAAAAATCACTTCACTACACAATCAAGTCAATAAGGGGTGTTGTTCCTTCGTGATGAATACCGTGTATAATTCAAGATGCGTCGGCGCAGGGCGGGCGGCATTTTGGGCGGTGCTAAATTAAGCACCGCCCGAATTTCAGGACTATGTCATGGATGTGTAAAATTTTTATAACAGTTTTTATAGGCAACCATTTGAAACAAATAGTGTAAACGTTTAAATTATCGAGAAATAGAAATCTTTGTTGGAATATCTAACATTATTTGATTAAATTCTGTATTTACTTTTATTTTCATAATTAAATTTATTCTGCAATAGTTATTTCTAGCTAACCTACGTGGTATATGTAGGTAACTGTAGTTGTAGCTGTAACGCACTCTGCGGACCACCACTGCGTGCAGATTACATTGTTCCGAAATAATTTAATAGGGTCCTTGAAGAAAGTACGCATTAATTAAAGCGCGGCAACGCATTTGCGTCGTCTAGCACGTCTTCTAGAAGTGAGATAAGAATGTGAAATAGCATAAATATATAATCAATAGCAATATTTTTAAACATCATAAATTATAGACTTTTTTAATATCATATCGTATTGTATTAGAACGTTACAGTATACGTATATAATTCCTCATCTCTGAAACGATTGACAGTTCAGTTCAGGGTCACATCCGTGGAATTCAATACTTTTTGACACCACGTGCTAAACACACTACTAACTTTGCTTCCTATATTATAATAACAATTAAAAATTAAATGTTGCCTCTGTGGTAGATTGAATTTCATTTCACCTTCATCTCGGTAGAGCTGAGTTTGTAATTTGAAGGTCAATATTTACAGTAGGCTATGTTAAGAAGTATTGGTATCCTATAAAGCATATAATCATGATACTTTATACTAATTATCAAATATATTTAGATTAACCTCAAAATTAACAGCTTTCATGAACAAAACTGTGTTCTTTTGTAATTTTGAATTTTAGGTTAATTTTAAAACGATGAGTGGTAAAACTAGGTGTAAAAATGCCGTTAATTGTAAAAATAAATCGAACGAAACGAATTATTTTGTCTCAAAACGATATTTTTTCATTTTCGTCATCCAATCCTAATTGTGGAAGTGATCAAGTACCAGTCAACTTCCAGCCGAGGTGTGAAGATTGCCGCAATTTATAGGATGTTGCCAGGGCTGTTGCACATTTAAATTGTAATTATTATAAATTGACTATAAACAAAATAACAATTTTATAATTTTGTTAATAAGCCTTTAGAGTTATAGAGCACGAAGAACAGTAATCGACTATAATCAGTATGCGACTATAACTAAGCATTAAAATTACAAACCAATATGAGTTATCCAGCATTTTTCACCATTTCAGTTTTCAGACGGCTTGTTCATTTATATCTATGCTGTTTCAATTAAGATACCGCATACGCGACGAAAATGGGCAGAGGATATTGTAGATATATAACTGGTAGGTCGTGGCTGGAACACACAGGGGAGAGGTACATCTAGAAAGCAATGAAGGAGCCTTTCACCCAAAATTTATTCTAACAGCGATAGACTCTATGGCTTGAAAGTCTGCTTCGAACGTATACTTGCACTCTTAAAACATTTTTAAAAAATTTATATTTTATTACAATTTCTGAGGTTTCGTTAACAAAAAAGGAAATACAATATTGAACAATTAATTAATTAATGAGAAGTGTGAGAACCCTAAAGATCCAGGTGCAACATATCAAGAAATGGAGTTTACCCGCTCCGTTCATTTTAAGCGCCATCCACTTTGACTTACGGCGATGCCCTAATGTTTTCTTAACAAATATTATTCTTTCTACCACTTACACGAGTAATCATTTTAAACTTAAATTATGTTATATAATATATTCTTGACTTACTAAAAATGTTTAAATATTAATACGATTGAAATTATAATTCAAACGTTGCGGCAACTATACATCTATTGATATGAATACGGCGGTTTTTGCGCTGTTAGGTAGTTATTTAACTGACTGAAAGCTTATTCAAAAACAATTTTGCCAGACAATAAGGTGAAATCGTAGATGATATCCATAACAATATTAAAAAGCAGTAGAGTTTTTTTTGTTGGTTAGAAGCTTCCATCTTAGGGCTTAATGATTATGAATTTCAAAAAAAATGTTTTTTCCAAAAATATCAAAAAAAGGCTTTATAACATCTTTATTATTTCGACGAAATTTTTTTTTAACCGTTACGATGTGCACGCTTATTTTATTTAACGCGGCTGAAACCTCGGGAACAGGTAGTTATAAATAAGCGTGCTTCGTTAGAAAATCAAATGTTTATAGTATGCTGTGTTTGTCAGTGACAAATGACAACGGCCAACTACTTTTGGCAAATATAAAAAGCATCTGACAGGCACCCGATGCCTGATGTCAATGTCAATTAAATATGTTAATTGTTTTTATAATTTGAAGCGAATAATATTAGTTTGAGAATTTTAAGTTATTGCAATATATGCATATTGTATTAATTGCTAAATGCACGATGAGTATAGTAAATAAATGCAAACTGAAGCATAGTAAATAAATGAAAATAATGTTGCCTGGGATAGGTGTATTCGGAACCGGCGCAGTAGCAAAGGTATTAGTGCCATTTCTTCGTGAAAAGGGTTTTCCAGTGGAAGCCATCTGGGGTGTGACCCTTCAGGAAGCTGAAAATGCTGCAAAAGAACTTAAAATAGCTTTTTTCACTAATAAAATTGATGATGTTTTATTGAAGAAAAATGTGAACTTGGTATTTATAGTATGTGCCCCTAATCTACATGCTCAGATATCAGTCAAAGCACTTGGCATAGGAAAACATGTAGTATGTGATAAACCAGCTGGTCTTTGTCAAGCTGAGGCCTTAAAAATGGTGCGAGCTGCTCAGTATTACCCAACATTAATTTCCATAATTAACCATTCTCTTCGATTTTTGCCGGCTTTTACACATATGAGGAAATGCATAGCAGATGGTTACCTTGGAAATCCAGGTGAACTTACTTTAATAGATGTGAAAGTACAAATGGGATCTCTCTTGGGAGACACATATAACTGGTTGTGTGATGATACAATGGGTGGTGGAACACTAACATTAGTTGGAAGCCATGTTATAGATTTAGTTTCATATTTAAGTGGTCAAAAGGTTGTCAAAGTACATGGTATTCTAAGAACATTTGTTGAAGAAACTCCAAAAATTAATGGTATTAGAAGAGTTACAGCACCTGATTTTTGTACATTCCAATTACAAATGGATAAAGGTTTATTGGTTACTGCAACATTAAACAACCATTTGCCTGGTATGTGCTTTCATCAAGAGATTTATGTTTACAGTAAAAGAGGATATTTGGTGGTGCGTGGTGGTGATTTACATGGAAAATTACACAAAACTTCAGTAAGAGCTAGTGAAGAGGAAGTTAAAGGAAGATCACAAGATAAAGAAGATGTGATGTATGTAGATATTGAAGATTTAAGTTGCACATCTAGTATCATACCAAAGCCATACATTAAAGGACTGTGTAAACTAATAAGTGCATTAAAGGAAGCCTTTTTACCAGTCAAAGAGCAAATGGATTGGATAAAAGAACCTGTGAGATCAGCTGCTACATTTGAAGATGGACAGAGGGTGCAGGCTACAATGGAAGCTTTACGGAAATCAAATGAAGATGGTCGATGGATTTCAGTCCAACTTCTTACAGAAACTCCTGACCCAAATCCAGCATTTTCTGCTGCAGTTCGACGTACAGCTATTTCATTACAGTAGTTATGTACAAAACCCTAATAGAATCTACAGGCAACATTGATTTATCAAATGCTGTGCTTAGAGGTATGCATCCTGAGGATGATCCAGTGTTGGGGCAATATGCGTATCGAGTTTTTACATGGAGTATTGCTTTATAGATTGGTCTATTAGGGTTTTGCACTATGGACTTCTGCAAAGTAACATCTGATTCTATTAATTATAGTAGTAGTTATGTAATCACAAATATTAGCCATTTATGTACCTTTTTCTTTTGTGGACTATGCTGTTTAAATTTGCCAGTATTAATTAATTTTATGCCATATTGATATATTTGAGCATGTTTGTACAAAAAGATCTGTGAACTGTGATAAACAATTATAATGTAGAAATGTTAAACATTTTGTGTTTGTCACCTCTTTGTCAATCCTATTTTGAGTATTATTTTATTACATACATTGTTTTCATATTAAAATTTAAGAAAAGATTGTGTAATAAGCATTGAATTGCATAAGGTTAAATATACCTTAACATAACCTTAAATCTTATTAGCAAGTAACTCATATTTATTGTATTGGGTGAAAATCAAACAATGTAATCTATAACAATATTATAATAAATGCAGATATAACAGTAAGTTTCACAATTTCACTGAATTGGACATTACACAACCACAGCATACACATTCACTACTATGAACTAAATCTAACCAAAAAATGTAATTCGAACCAAAACTAAAGCTAGCTAAATTTAATTCTCAATCTTGGCCAAAATATCAGATTCTCTAAAAAGGTGGTATTCCTTCTCGTCGTTTTCCATGGAAACTTTGGTGCCTCCATACTCAGGTAAAAGAACTCTGTCGCCCACTTTTACTAGTACGGGAACGAATTCACCATTTTCTTTTCTTGCTCCGGGGCCCACTGCAACTACTTCTCCGTGAAGTACTTTGGATTGCGCTTTCTCGGGTATAACAATACCACCAGCGGTTTTGGTTACTGCTTCAGCCCTTTTAATGAGAACGCGGTCCAAAAGAGGAATAAGACGTTTCACTGCGTTTGCCATTTTCCACAAGTTCAGTTAACGTATGCCTTAGCGAGACGAGTAAAAGTATGATTATAGAAAATCTAGAACCTTCGTACCCGGCTTCTCAGAAAATTCAAGAAGATTGCGTCAAAAAAAATTGACGAGCTCGATGTCCATGCGTTTTCCGTGTTGCCATTTAAGCGTAAATTTTGTAATATTAAAAAACTAAATTTCTATTTTTTTTTTATTATAAGAATTAAGGATGGAAACAGATAAACATTAAAAATAATTATTGATAAATATTATTTGAATATTATAGAAGTACAATTACACAAAATATGAGCGCCACTTATTGGCGGATAGTAAAATTACGAAACGTAATAGTCGTGAATTGCGATGACTTACTGTAGATGTCGCTAAAAATCAATTCTTAAAACTTTTCTATACTACTTCCACAGAGATGGCGTTACTTATCTATAAATCTGATCATTATTTGTAAGTAGGTAACGTAATATTTGATCACACATACTTAATAGGTAGGTGGTACTTTTTTATATGGACGAAATTTTCACTTAAAAATGTTGAAATTATTAAATACTCAATGTATGTGAACCAGAAAGACTAGAGTTTTTTTTGTGTGTGTGTAAAAATATACAATAATGTAAGATTGCTGGAACAAAAAAAAAATCAACAATGGAGCTCTATTAGAAATTACTGAATCTGTGCTCATAACTGTCAAGTACGCTCTCGGCGCCGCGCTGTGACCGCTGATGGAATGTAGCCGGCGCCGGCCAGTCTCGGACACACCTGCGCGCTGCTCAGATACTCACACATTCAGATCTATTATACGACACGAATTATGCCTTATGAACAAACCACCTCTTATTTGCAGGGTCTTTGTTAAGCTTAAGCTGGATACTTAACATCGTATAAAAATATGCTTATTTATAATGACATATATAGTTAAATGGAATTAAGCGTTTACGTCACATAAATTCCCCCTCAAAAAAACATTTTCCATGTTTTAATTAGCTCTAATTTTTATAAAGTAATCAATTTTTTTTATATGTATCATACTTTATTTCACGTATATGCACGTGTTCCCTCTCCTTAATTTTTTTTTTCTCTTTCAAATGGTAGAGATCGCTAAAAGCGATAAGGCCGCCCTTTACACTCCATATATCTTTAATGTAAGTGCTTGTAAATTTCGTGTCTTGTCTCTTTTATGTTGTGTGATAAAGTGTAAAATAAATAAATAATAAATAAACAATTGGGATTATAAGTATTATCGCGTGAAATTAATTTTCCCGCTAGGACTGTTTTGCATGACATGACTGTAAGACTTCAAGTCTCGGTGCTTATTTATCGTCGATATGCAGTACATGCCTTTAATCAATTAACTATTAAAGAGAGAACGATTAAACACCTTGTGTCGCGATACGCAAGTGATTTTTTCAATTACCGAAGAAAGTCGAAATAATTGTAGCTGTGACCTAGAGGTTCTATGGCAATGTTTCATACATTTCGTTACATCTTAAATATTATCGTTATATATTATGTTGTGCCATGAAATTGTATGTAAAGAAGTTATAAACCCACGCAGCCCTAAAAGAATGTATTGGAAATATGCAGAACTAATACAATCAGGCGTTAGTTAGTTAGGCGTAAGTCAATGGTATAAAATTGTAATAGACCAATTTACTAACAATGCTCCGGTGTTGGAACGAAACGTGCATCGAGTGTTTGATGGGTTTTTCGCGGAATACTGCTAGTAAATTGGTCTATTAGAATTTTTTATGTTATAGCTCACGCCATAAATAGAGCATATGTATATTAAAACATCATCTTCATATCTTGAGACTTATATAAAAACTTATAATTTATATAGGATTATTTAAATAGGATTCTTACTTTTTCGTCACCCATTATAATATACCTACCCGTATGACTGATGTCTACTTGAAATCATCTTGTTTTAGTACGCGAGAGCAATGTAAAGGAACGTTGTAAAAAATCTTTTGAAATCAATAGTAAAAGATATAATGCGTCTGGGTTCACACGGCTAAGTTCCTACCAACCGAATTTCGCAAACATCTGAATTATTCAGAAACACGTGCAACAGCAGGGTGGCAATAATTTACAACTTTTCCGGGACTTAGCTTTAATAATTGACATATACATAATACGCAATATCTGTATATTATGTATGTGTTTTTACGTTACTACTATCAGACACCAATTCTGATAATATTTTTTATTGTTAAAAATTTAGTACAATATTTGTCAATCGGCAAAAAAATCTAATATGTCAGCTATTATAAAATTTAATAATAAAGCGCCTGGGCTATTTATAATGCGTAACTTATAATTACTATTTGTATTATAATTAAAAAAAATTGGATCTGTTCTGTTCTTTAAAATTGTGTTTGTAAAATAACTTTATTAATATATACTCACACAAAAATTAAATTCAATTGAAATATTTTAAAACTAACTGTATGGTCACTGCGAAAATAAAAAGTTGCGGTATCGTGTAGTAATAGTCTTACGCGGATGTTCAAATCGTACAATATAACACAACAAACAGCCCACATTCTAAAGGCTTTGCCGCTTATACTATGAATCTTCTCCCATAGACTCTTATTTAAAGGTTATAAAGCATAAATTATCTTGATCTTCGGTCTATATGCTCAATGTGTTTTACAAGGATAAATCGAGTTGTTCTCACGCCAACGGCTCACAGGTGCGCATCCGGCTATCTCGATCCCAAGGAATGCTGGATAGAAATCGCGTATCCATTTATTCTTTCAATTAACATACTATTACTTGTTTAAATATTAAAAAAGTTTAAAATTTCCCATTTCCAATTATTAAGAACCATCCCCCAATCTTAGCTTACATTCATAATTTGATGTACAATAAGATGTATAATACCTGAAGGTATTTGTTAACCTTATTTTATTATATAGAATGGCTTAGCGAGTGGTTATAATATTATTCTCATTTGTTGTATTGAAACAAAAAGATATATATTCATAAGTAATACCTCGTCTAACTAACTTAAATGTTGGGATTATCGTTTTAGTGCGTAGTGCTTAGTTTTTTATATATTAAAACCGTGGTTTAAGACGCTGTGGACAATGTGATTGACCTTTTGACAGCCGGCGACATATTTGCCAGCACTCAGCAGTACGCGTATACCCGGCTTGTTTTGGTCGAACATTCGGGAAATTGATTACAAATCATATTGTTTAAAGTTCGTTCTGAAAAACATTATCTAATTTGCAAATTACAGCTTAAATCGAAAATCTTTTCTTCTAAATATTTTTTAAATAATTCCTCAGATTCTTGGAACTCTTGAAATCTTGGAAGCGTTACGAAGACGAAGCGTACAATTTATAACACAAACATGTCGAATCCGATTGTAGAAATTTCTCTGGGAAAATTGCAAGGGTGTTTGAATGAAAGTGACAATGGGTCCAAGTTTTATACATTTAAAAGTATTCCTTATGCTAAACCTCCAATAAATGAGTTGAGATTTGCTGTAAGTATACCACTAATTTTTATAGTGTTAATACATATTCTGTCAATAATTAATTGAGATTTTACACATAATGTACATAAACATTTTAGGTCATGTGGAGAAATATAAAACAGCTAATACACTAAATAGTACTACTGAATGTAATGTTTGAAGTCTGTTATTTTTTGTGATTCAGTCCTTTAATATTGTATAATTTGTATCTTACAGCCACCTTTACCCCCAGAACCATGGGAAGGTGTCCGTGATGCTACTAAAGATTGCAACATCTGTGCCCAATTTGATAAAGAGACAATGAAGGTTGTGGGGGATGAAGACTGTTTATATCTCAATGTATATACACCTAAGCTTCCTTCTGATAGTAAGCTGTTACCTGTAATGGTATTCTTCCATGGAGGAGGTTTTGTGTTTGGAAGTGGAACAGATGACTCGGTCCATGGGGCTGATTTTTTAGTTGAAAAGGATGTGGTTGTTGTGTCTTTAAATTACCGTTTAGGTATATTAGGATTTCTATGTTTGGGTACTAAAGATGCCCCAGGAAACATGGGTCTTAAAGACCAAGTTCAGGCTCTAAAATGGATTAAGCAGAATATTAAAAGCTTTGGCGGAGATCCTGAGAATATTACAATATTTGGTATTAGTGCTGGTGGAGCATCTGTTGAGTATCTAATGCTTTCACCCATGGCGAAAGGCTTATTTCATAAAGCTATAGCTCAATCAGGGTCCTCTTTATTACATTGGGCACAAACAACAAATCAGAAGGCAAAGGCCCTAGCTGCTATAATACCAACTATGAAGAAAAAGAATATAAACAACAATAAAGAATTATTAGAGTATCTAAAAGGAATGTCAATTATTGATTTAATTAGTACTTCTATGCTTGTATTAGCATTAGATAAATGGAGAGGAGGTATCCATTTTGGTTTTGTACCAACAATTGAAGAAGAAGGTGATTGGGAGCCGTTTATAACAAAGTCAACTTATCATTTATTAGCACAGGGTGATTTCAGTAAGGTTCCATATATGGCTGGTTTTTGTGATAGAGAAGGTCTTTTGATGGTATCTCACGGCGGTCCTATTTTAGAAAAGTTGACAGAGGAGAAGAAATTTTTGTCCCACCTTCCCTTTGCGATTGATGCAACTGAGAAAGTTGAGATGGAAACCCGATTAAAATGTGTATACATGGAGGGTGATAAGAATTACAATGATGTTGATTCCTTCGCCATTGATTTCTTCTCAGATGTAGATTTTCTTGGTGGAGTATATGTGTCCACAATGTTAATAGCTAAACATAATTCACCTGTTTATATGTATGAGTTTGCATATGATGGAAATTTAAACTACTTAAAGAAGAAAATGAAGATTAACAGAGCGGGTGCATGCCATGGAGATGAAGGCGGGTACCTTATAAAGAGTAAAATGCTAAGTGATCCTCTATCAGAAACTGATATTCTTGTGAAGGAGAGAATATGTAGTATGTGGACTAATTTTGCTAAATATGGGTAAGTGCTTTTATATTCAATCTATTATAGCAACTATAGAAATAAGTTATTGAATATTTTATTTATACCAACCTGCTGTTACTTTGAATAGAATTGACACATTCTTATAGTGCTTGCTGATGGTTGATTATTAAAAATAATTTTTGTAGTATTAAAAAAACTATTTGAATAGAAGTTTCTCAATATACTTATCATAGTTTCTTTGAACATTATAGTGATATTAAATTTTTTAAGAATGTATTAATTCTATGTTACATTTCATATGTAGCGGCGCTCGCCGTTTGTAAATAATTTAATTTTTAAATAATAAATAAAACCTTAAATAAATAAACTTTGTACTGGCATGTAAATAGAAAAAGGATCGCCAGCGTCTTGTCAGAGAGATTCGTCAGATTCTAGATTAATTTTTTTTGTGTCATTATTTTCTTTTGTGTAATATATTGTATATATTTAAAAGTGGGTATTTTACCAACCACCAACCCGCTTCAATTACTCAAATTCAATAAGTCAAAGTATTCAAAATAAATTGTGGTTTTAAGTCTACTGGACAAATTGTTTGTAGATACTGTATCTCCATTTGCCTTGAACAGGCAACTCAAACACCAGAATTTGTGTAATGCTATTAGATAATATATATTTTACAGAAATCCAACACCGAAGACAGACAAGATTTTACCATGTATATGGGAACCTATAGCTGAAACTGGATTGACATACTTAAAAATAGACAAAGATTTGGCAAACAAACAAGAATTATACCCAAAACGTATGAAGCTTTTCAAAGAGTTGTATGAAAAGTATTATGAAGCAAGCCTATGAATTACTTAAAGTGTAAGATATGGAAGTCATCAAGTTTCAGCCATCTCTGGCATAAACCTGTTTTATAGAATTTTTTGGTGTATCTTGAAATCTATAGTTAAATATGTCCACTTGTTATGTTTTATTTCTACATCTCAGGGCTGATTTGGAACTTATTTGAAAATACTTGAAGACCCACGGATGAAAGTTTCTATGAGAAATCTCCTTAGGTCTTACCTGATTCTAATAAATATATAGAATTGATAACCCTGAGTTATGAATATAAATATAATTTATAAGCAACAAAGGCCATTTAGGCTCAAATAGGGGCTGAAATGGTTTATATCTTAATGCTTATTATATATGAATTCTTCAAGAGTAATAAAATATACATGTGAGTTTTGTGAGTAAATATATGTTTATTAATTGTTTATATGTACTTCTATAGAAGGAAAATAAATAATTTTACTGTATAATGTAATATTTTTTGCTACATTTTGCTGTGACAGTTATTTTAATAATTGATTTATTATCCAACATATTGTAGAGATTATATTTGTTGTTAAATATATAAAAATATATATTTAAAACATTAAAATTGTATTTTTTGCAAATTTCTGCATTTAAGAAGTAGATTTTTTAAGTGTGCTTAGCGAATAACTCTGTGGGTAAATATATACTACTTAGGATGCTATCGGTCAAACGAATATATTCGAAGGCGTTATTGGTTGTTCAGCACCAAACTTCAAATTATTAATACTTTGTTTATACTAAGTTTCTGCACCTAGAAAGCCTGCATAGGAAATATTAATACTATTAGCCTGATTTTATTAAATTGCTTATTAAATTGATAGAGCATTTTGGGTCAGTGGTTTAAGTGAGCGGATTCTCTATTTTTTGTTGTATGCCATAAATTGCTTTTACCCTGCTCTGTGGGTTATTGTTTGCATGGATTTATCATAAGATAAACATTTCATTCGGTATTCTATAGAAACATAAACAATGCTATTAGACCATTTATTAGCAATATTCCGCGAAAAACACTGGGACTCACGTTTCGCGTTCGTAGTAGTACTTTAGAGTCTGTAGAATTGTATACTCCCGCAAAGGAATGCCTATTAACTTCTATAAAAGTGTTCCTTTTTATGAAACATTAAAATTTCCAGTTTTATGTGGACCAGTTGAAGAAATTGTTTGGTAATGTAAATGAGTAAGTATTTTGTGTCCATGATTTTGATAAAAAAAATAGTGAGGTTTAGGCATTACAAGAATGTAATAATTATCTGGCGTCTTGAACACCGTCACATGGTATTTCGATCCTCAGTTTATTAATTTTAAGACGGAGGGATTACGCGCGTAATCCCAAAGTCCGATGTTAACATACACTTTTTTAACATCAATTATCATATTGCTGACATTTGGCACTATTCATACCATAAATAATGGCATTGTACACAATTGTACTTCTATTTGTTAACAATGGACCTACGTTGACATGTGCCGTATACGACATACGGACCTATTCGAAAAAAATTGTATCACCTTTATTAGTATAGTATTAGAGTTCATTCTATGCATTTAAATATAGTTTTTAATGCAATAAGTGCTGAGTCCATTTTTCTGTTAACAAATTGCATTGTTAAACAAAATTGCCACTTGTTACGGCTTTTGAGGGGTGACAGCTATTTGCGCAGCCATGTTTGCCATTTGGCGCGCAATCATGATACTTAATTTGCATGTTTGATATGCTCATAATGCGATTAATGTTGTTAATATGGTTAACGATTGAATTCAAAACGGATCTTTATCTTTGGATAAAGTTTGGGACGTATCCGACATCACATATGCGATGTCTAATAGCCGTCGTCGTCTATTCTCCGCGACTTTAGACGAATTTGCGTTTATTATTCAAAAGCATTTTAGGTTATTTGTTAAACTTTAGACATAGTTCTTAAATTATACTGATTCAGTAGGTTACATCATAGAACAATACCAGATTATTTCCGCCTGTGAATTCACTTGCAGTTTAAATATAGTGTAGGATTATCTAATAATATTTATAATCCATAGAATTTGTATCTTTGACTTCTGAAACGTAAAACCTACTCAATTTTTAAAGAAATCGTTAAAGTATCCAAAATCTCAAATAAGTGGAAAAAATCTACCATCTGCGCGCGCCATAAAAGTAAAGTTCTTACAAGCAACATCACAAACATATTTATGTCTTATGTGTTAGCCATTATAGCCTAAATAGTAAAACAAAACTACAATAAGAATCGATAATTTATTTAAAATGCACATTTGTTAATAATAATAACTCATCATAGTTCAATCGTTTCTATTATGTTAGAGATATATATATTTAGTATATGGGCTATATTATACCCATGTATAACAGGTATATATACATATTTATTCATACATATGGGTGTACTAATATGGGCTTATTATATGCCATTGGGCTCAACCAGTTTTTTCATAATATTGAAAAATTGACATAGTTTTCTCCAGTCCCTTTAGCCTCAATTAGTTTGTAATTTGATAATACACTGCAGTAGGAAGCGTACAATAGAAAACATAGACAACATTTTATATTCTATTTGTCAGAAGAATTAGGAATCTAATTATGTATGTATCACAGGCTAGTTTCATATAAAACATTTTGTTATAAACACCAAACCCATCAAATCAAAACAATATGTAAAAAAAATTGCCTATGTCATTATGAATTTGCGTTTTGTAATATCATTTTTTACGTAAATAGCACCACGACTTGCTTAAAATTATAAATTACAATATTTTGGTTCACTATGAAAATTAGTTTTAAACATCAGTCGATGTGACGAGTGAGAAAATATGATAAACTTTATTTTAACACTTTATAAAGATTTAATAAATAAAGCGTTATTTCAGTGACTGATCACGTCACCATTACAAACACTTTACAAAACGTTTAGCGAAAAAATTAAAAAAAAAATTCCCATTTGCATGAAATATCTTCGAGATTATTCTAGAAAATGTGATACAAGTGATACAACCGTGTTGACATCGACTAGGTGGCGCTAGTGGCTGAGCTTATGGTTTACTGCTTCGCCTTTATAAACAACCATTCTGTTGGGTCGCTACACAGCTCTATAATAACCCAATGGCTGAAGTTGGCGTCCAAACTTCGACGAGGCCAATTCCACCCTAACCCTGTGATGCACCGAAGCATCAACTACCATCCGTTCCCTCTCCACTTGCAAAAACTACCCGAGCTAAGGTGTCAAGGCCTTTCAAGCCAACAACGAGATTCCATACCAAAAAAAATAGTTGGCCCGCAGATTAGAATCATTGTCACTGTACAGTCTACATTGGAGTGGGTCTATGGAACATTTTCTCTGATAAGTAGAGCGTATGACTGCCCTTACTACCGTTATGTAGCTACTAATCAGAAATAGTATATAGGTATGAATGATTTATTCCGTCTATAAATTATTATTTTAGGAAATTTTTATAACTTTATTATAGAATTAAAGAGATTTTATTTTGAAATACGGAATAAATAGATTATCATACAAATATTTGACAGTCATAAGTACATATTCACTTTGTCAAACCAAGTAAAACTTGTTCAGAAGGCCTTGATTTACGTTAGTAACGTTTGGAGGGCATATATACAAAGACTATGGCAAAAAATCAGGCACATACAACAACTGTTTATGTTACTTCTCCGAACTTTTTGTTTGATGGTTACGTATGTCGTTCACATTTAGTCTCATCTCATGCGACCATGCATATGCGCATTTATGGTATCTTATTGGTTCATAATCACTAAAAATTTTGTAGAGTGGCGGTTTTCATTGTGGTTGGTTAACTATTTGTCACAATTGTCACACAGAGAGTTCCGGGATGATTATCGATTATCAACATTTGTGTGAGCGTATATGTTGGATGTGGTCTCGTTGGGACTAACTAAATATTAATAATATATTACCACAACTCAAAACTAATGCTAATAACCCCTCCTTGGATCTAACCTAAATATTAATCAATCTATTTTTCTTAAATTCAGGTGCCTATTTTATAAAAAAAACTACAATACATCAATGTTTCAAATCATATCATTTACTTATACCTACGTACGAGCGAAGTCGCGTTGGACAGCTAGTTTTATAATTGTTACAACATGAGGTCAACAAATAGATACTGGAGAATGATCAGAATATTTATAAAGATAATATAAATTCAATTCATCACACATAGCCAAATTATTGTTTGATATTTTTATGCTTCGATCCATCATTGTTTATGATTGGACCTTCAGCGTTTCTGGAGTACAAAGGCATAATGAATTATTAACAATTATTTATTCATGACAGTAATCCATCCAACTTAATTTGAAAATATTAATGCGCATTAATTTATGTTTATGAATGAGTATAAACATTTTAATTTAGTTAATGCAAATTTATACTGTTTACCTTTTTAATTATGTACATTATTTTAATTTTGTCTTTAATATCCTTAGTTTAAATATTTTTAACATAATTATAATGTATGTCATGAATTATGACAATCTAGTAGCCCATATTTTATTTATGATGGGATGTCACGAAGTATTATTATATTTGTATTTATGTGCAATTATAATAATTTGTGGAGCCCATTAATTTACCTTTTTTTTATAATTTACATATACATTTTTGATTACTTAAAACAACTTGTAGCTGAATAATATTTTTTGTTACTAAATTTCTGCATTACATGAAGCGCAACACCTTGACTGATTAAATTCTTAGCCTACTAGGAAGTATAATCTACTTAATACTTGATATATTAATATATAGTAACTTCTATAAATATAATTTACAATGCATTATTGCAATATTAAGACTTGTGTATTTATTTAAATCATAAATCTGTATTCTAATCACATTGCCTATTAGAACATGTTTGTTAAAATAGGTTCGACTGCCAGCTATCGTACATTTTAACAATTTTCCATAGTATAATTTACAATTTAAATATTATGATTGTTTTCCATACTTATATGGCGTGGCAGATTGACATCTGAAGGTTTCTGAAGTAACTACGTATACACAATTAATAACTTCTAAATTGATAAGCTAATCATACATATATAGATACGTTGCCAGATATGATTAGCTCCAAAAACGTATGTCGTTTCATTTGCATTGAATTATAAGATGTGTTTATTTAGTCGACTCAATTTTTACTGTAGGAAATATAAACCTAATTCGCGTTAAAATACACTCGTATTTACAATGATACCTAACATTTAAACCGCTGAGTCTCTTTATAATATTAGGTCACCTCTAAAGAACCGTAGTAAAAGTTACTGATAAAATTCCTATATTAACAGACAATATCGTTATTGTAATCTGTTATGTGTACATCTGCGTATCGCGACATTGGCTGCATTGTTCGTTATACCACTTATGTTCTCATTAATCCTTCAACACTTTTCCACGTGCCTCTGCACTCTATCCGACGCTATCGGCTCGCGAAACGTCACACGAACGCGCGACAATCGATCACTTAAAGGGGGCTGACAGACCGCAGCACTATTCAGTATTGAATGGATCACAATACCGAATAGACAAGAAATATTATCAAAATGGCAAAAGTGAACGGAATTCCAAATGAAATCAAAGCGTCTGCATTGGACCTTATTGGAGAGACTCCTCTAATCGCCCTCGACCGCCTGCATCCTGGACCAGGAAGAATTTTAGCAAAATGTGAATTTAATAATCCTGGAGCATCCATTAAGTGCAGATCTGCAATGCACATGATTCAAGAAGCCCGCGCTAAAGGCCTGCTTAAACCTGGACAACCTGTGTTAGAAGTGACCTCCGGAAACCAAGGATGTGGTCTTGCAATTGTATGTGCTATTTACGGTCACCCTCTCACCGTTACAATGTCGAAAGGTAACAGTGTTCAAAGAGCTATTCACATGGAAGCCCTCGGCGCTAAATGTATTAGGGTACCTCAGGTTGAGGGTACTTATGGAAATGTTACCATAAATGACGTCAAAGCTGCTGAAGAAGAAGGATTAAGAATCGCTGAAGAAATTGGCGCGTATTACGTTAACCAATTCAACAATGAAGATAATGCAAACTCCCACTACCTCACAACGGGCCCAGAGATTTGGAGACAAAGTGGTCACCACGTCGATGCATTTGTTGTCACTGTTGGAACCGCTGGTACCTTCGCGGGTACTTCAAGGTATTTGAAGGAACAGAATCCTAACATCAAGTGCTTTGTCGTAGAACCGGAAGGATCGGAGCCTATCAAGGGGTGCCCAATCACAAAACCATTGCATTTGCTGCAGGGTTCTGGTTATGGTTGCGTACCAAACTTGTTTAAGCTTGAAACAATGGACGGTACCCTGACTGTAACTGATGAAGAAGCGGTAGAGTACAAGAAGCTCGTTGGTGAAAAGGAAGGTTTATATGTGGGTTACACGAGTGGGGCTAACGTCGCTGCCGCAGTCAAGTTGTTGAAATCTGGTCTTATTCCTGAAGACTCATGGGTCGTCACCTCTCTAAATGACAGTGGATTGAAATACACCCCAGTACCCGAAAGCTTAACGTAATACTTGGACACCCATTTTAATTATAAGGCTTATTTATACAGCACATTTCCTCTTGAGAATTATAAGGATATTGTAAAGTACTCAATGTTTGTATATAATATAATATCTACTTAAAAGATTTTTTTTATTACGCATCGATTGATTCAATATTTTTTATAACTTTCTATTTGATTCGGTAATGATATTTATTTTTAAATTATTAGTTATTATAGTTACACGTAATTATAGGTTTATAACAAATATTCCATTATTTAAAGTGTATATTTTACATGATTCTATAAATACTGACTTGTAGACTAGGTAATGTTTAAAAAACATTAAAATAATTTAATCACATTCATAATATAACTCAGTAGACATATAATTATTTTTTATTTCGATATTATACAAAAAAGTATGTGATTAACTTTCTGTCGTAAAAAATAAATGTGCTTTACCGGACGTTCTGGCCCATTTTAGACAATAAATAAAGAACATCTCATTTCCTTAATGACAGCAACGCACACATAAGCCTCCTTTGCAAAAAGACACAGACATCAGCACGGCATGAAAAGATGAAGAATTGTGTGCGTATATCGAAATCTTATCTTATTACCTGAGAAACTGTCTACATTACTCGTATTATCACAACATCATTTATTTAATGCAGCTTAAAATTAAAATTTTAAAGAAATCTCAGCGACTTAAGTAGTAAATCGTTGTACTAATGTGCTATTTATAGAACGATTTAAAGGCTAAGTAAATAGACTCTTTTCCAAATATGATAAAACAAGGTTCCATATTTAAATTATTAATTTAAAAGGTTTGTAAGAATTTTTACACTCTGTTCTATATTTATATCAATTTAAATAATAAGTGCTTCGAGAAAACCCGACACATAAAAGAGACCGGCAAACGTTCAGTGCTCAATTTCGTTGATTGTGCCACAATGGATGAGGGATCCTATCCTGCAGCTGTTTTCGTATTTTTTCGACCATTTGCCAATTTTTAATGACACTAATCGGTGTCTATATCGCTCTAGGCATGTTGGCGTGTTTTATATATAATTATAGGGCTTGTTTGATTTGTGACGTTATCCTTCGTTAAGACCTTTTATTCGTGTGGGGAATCGGCCCATTTTTTTATTGCTGTCAATAGACTTAAATATATTATTATTTAATTGCTCTAATTACGATTACTATTTAAAGCGTAACTTGTAAATAAAAAACACAATAAAATTTACTTCAAAATTTGCTAGTTGAAATACAATATTCAATTAAATACATAGCGAGGTTAGCGGGTTAGCGTTCGTCCATCAAGATAAGGACTTGATCCATTTTGTGTTAAATCTTTTATAGTGCAATACATATTTAATTATAATTTTAATATAATAATTTTGCACGTTTTTCAAAGTCGCCCTTCAAGGCGTGTAAGTCTATTTAAAAAAAATGATTGTCACATGCGTGTGACCTTTAACTTGAATATAAATAAAGGATGTATTGTACAGGACAAGGATGTATAGACGAGGAAGTGTTGCTGACGTCGAAATAATTAAGAAAAAACATTTTCACGAGAAATTGCGTAATATAATATTTCTTCAAATTTGCTATTTCAAATTTTATATGCGTCATATTGATGTAAAAATTTACCCTTATCTTTATTTAGTAATATTGTATTCGCTTGTCTCTTGTATTAGCTATATTTCATAGCTATATTTCAGTATTATTCAGAATTTCTTAGTTTTAAAAGAGAGATAATTTCATAAATTGGCTTTGGATCCCGGACAGCATCACCCGCTACAGGACGCTTAGGTATTTTGATATACTCCAGATTTCCAAATAACCCTGTTGTATATGACAGTTTAATATAATCTATTGAGAAATCCTTATCTTTAATATATCCCTTGACCCAGGAACCGTAAAATAAACATAATACTTACTTCGGATTCTATTAGATTATAATTTGAATAATTTTGCCTTGAAAGGTAGCAGACAATTATTGGTGTGCCAGTGTAAAAACATTGAAAAATAACAAAATTTTTAACTAATACTACCAGCCATAACAAATTATAGATACAAACAAGCCATAGTGATTAGGTAAGATAATTTAATTGAAATGGTTAAGAATCTTTAAGAATTTAAATCTTGGATTCTCAGTTGGTTTAGTACTTTAGGTACATGGTACAAGTGAAATTTCAGGTAACCTACATACATAGTTTTGAAACACACAATTACAACGACGATTATCTAGGCCTATGTCAGTTCTAATACATAATCAAACTCACAATAGTCATGCAAGGCTTTTTAATGGAGGTCCTTTGATAAAGCTACAACGGTAGTCCTAAATAAAGCAATATCTGGTCGTTACCAGCGAACCTATTATATAATCGTGTTTTGTACCACAGACAAAAGTCAATGTCACCGCATAATTGTTGATCTTGCGATATTGCAATCGCTTTAGTTTGAAGTTTGCGATTCGTAACATTAGCATTGTTTAAAATACATTTCTTTTTCTTTATATCTATGATAAACCGTCAAATTGTAAAATATAATATCACGAAATACTTAATAGATAAATGAATGAATTTTGTAGCAGTTCTATGTAATGGATTTCATGTTTGAATTGATAGTATTAGTTAATTTAGATCTCTTCTGTATGTAAGATGATGTTTTTATTCCTTAGCATAAATGCAAGTATCGTGACAAAGTTTACCACAATTTTATTTAACTGGTCCCATACCGATTTTGGTATTGAGTTCCGGCATTTACAAGTCATTGCTATGATTAGAATTTTCAATCACATATACTGGCCAACTGGTACAAAATTTCTGTAAATATTTTTTTAAATTTAAGGCAAGGAAATATACTAATGTTTTATTCAAATGTGAAAATTATAAATTCTTTTATCGTTTACAACTTACAATCGTATTTAGTAAGTGTTATCTTTCTGGAAGTGTTTATTTGATAGTGATTAAGATAATTACTCACAAAATGTATTAACAATGTATAATAGATTAAAATAATCTATGGTAAACCTAGTGGATAGAATTAATTTTTATTGAAACATTTAGCGGAACTTTATGTATTTGAAGTTATTAATCGATTTTATAAAAATATTTTAAATATCTGACCAAACTATATTACTTATTCTGATGCGATATTTAAGTATACACATTCAAAATAGATACTACAATGTTAAATTGTACATCAATACATCCAATTGTATGCAAAGATATCGACAAAATTATCTTATTATTCTTCAGTACATATAATTTCTTTTACAACAGTTTCTTGCAGTAAGAACTAAAGGCTTAGTCATCTCCTGTGTTAAACAAACAATGTGATCTCTAATGGAGTTTGCAGACATTTGCGAAGATAATTGACCAATTATTTGAAGACGTGCTTTCGGCATCTTACCGAGATTTAGCGTTTCGGAACGTTGATGGATTCTTGTGGCTTTTACAGAGAGTTACAATATTAGTAAGTAGTTCAAGTAACTAGATAAATAGTCGATGATAGGTTCTAAAGATGTTATGTTTAAAAATTACATAGTTATTGTATAAAGTTATTAAAAACTAAATAAATATATTTTATTAGTTATAAAGTGAATCGAAGACTATCAAAAGTATAGGTATAATAAAAAATATTAATTATTCTTAAGCAATTCATCTAAGAATAAAATTAATTAGTTCTTCTTAGGCTACATTTTAGTTTAACAAAAAAACATAATATCCCAACATACTTATTTTTTATTTGTATTGTATTTTACAATTATATTATATTAATTAATTCTTCTGTATGACTGATGATTGTTCCGGGTAATATTTGTTTTTTATAAAGTATTATCTAAAAATATTTACTTAAATACATCCAAGACAAACATATTTTATTATAAAAACTGTACTTATCTTTTATTAATAATAATATCTTTAATCTTGAACTGCGAAGTGTTAACTCACAATGACTTAACGTTATAGCTGATATATTATCAAATTAGTTTTTATTATCAAAATACTTATTTCTTGTGCCTCCTCAGCAACAAGTCTGAATAATAATTACTGTTTCGGGTCTTTAAATTGTTATTTAATAGCTGCATTGTTTGTATCCACATTACCTAGTGGTTAAGCGGATTCATAAAGCCAGGTTTGATACCCGATTAAAACGAAAAATTAATAAGTTTGCTCTGGTGGGTTGTGGGTACCCCAGAATGGTACACTGATATTTCTCTCCTAGGCTAAATGTAGATCGACGACTACACGTTACGTTATACTTTTTAAAGATATAAAGATTTGCTTAGTTTTACATAGGAAAACCTACTTTGTAAAGGAAGTAAGGCAGTCATAAATAACAGAACAGTTTAATTTCATACTTTCATCAAAGTACTGTTTTGTCTCTTTCTGTCAAATTATGTTTATTCTGTGATAAAAAGATATAGCTGTATAAGTAGGTACTTTAGTTGAAACGGTGGAATTGGAGCGATGTATATTTTTAAATATAAAGATAAAAGTCATGCTTTTGTAAAAACGTGCGGTTGGTAAAAAAATGGCTGAATTATGTTTAGAAATCAGAATTATAAACACATAGCTATAACTGGATTATACAAAAAATAATGTGAAGTTAAAAGAAGATATTTATATATCTTAACTTTATAGTTAAATAATAGAATAAAGTAAAACACAATTTGAATCTTAATTTAAAAAAATCGTATTCTTTAACTAAATAACACTTATAACAATAAGAAGAAAACTTATTCACGAAAATAAATTTAAAAAGCGTGGACAATGTGGCAGAGTGCCCTAATGCTGATGGCATTCGCTATATTGCGACGCTTATACACTGAGCGACGAAAGCACTAGTTTTGGAGTCACCGGTACTGTCTACCAGGCGCCTGTCCACCAGCACCCTAAGGGCCAAGAGTCTTTACTCCAAAAGGAAAAAATAGTATTTGGAGGAAAGAGGAAGCTGAGACGGGGCTAAAGAGTCTACAGTAACATCACAAAATACCTACCCATCATCCAGGAACAAAGACATCCGGTCTTCCGGTCGCTTGCCATCGTCCCTAACGATTATATTTTATTATAGCTATAAGGATGTGTAATCAATTAATTCAATATTTATTATGTTATTTAAGATTTTTTTTAGATTTAGTAACGACAATTTACAAACTAGAAACACCTTAAGCCTAAGTATAAATATTAATAATATAATATCGTTATTGTGAAGCTCACAATTTTATGTGAGTAAGAAAAATGTAAAAAGTAAATTCGTGCTTAAAATGATGTTTTGAATTTGATAATGATTATGTAATTATATATAATAGTAATAATGCGAATGTCGATGAAGTTGATTAAACATTATCTGTGGCGAAGCTTCTTTTGTTTGATTTTCACATGGAAAATCTTTTATGGTTTACCTCTTTAAAATAATATTGTTATTCCACAAATGAGTATCACGGTTTATGTCAATATTGACCTGCAGAGAGGCAACGTTTGCACAGGTGGTAAAACTTTGATCACATCTTTCGTTTATTCTTATTTACGACGAAAGCTAATTTTTAAATGCCCTTTGAGTCGGTAAATCTATTGTTATTAGCTTAAGTAGATTAAGCGTGAATTGGTGAAGGAAACCTCAACTCCAAACAAAATTAAACTATTTCTTATATTAACTTATCAAGAAAATCGCCAATAAAAATGTAGAAAAAAAAATCATGATTAAAACTAACCGATGCTCATCACAGGTTTAATGGAACTTTTAGATTTTATTAATCTTTTTTGGAATTTATAACAGCTTATTAGAAAAATGAACTCTATTAACAAACTTTTTAATACTTTCAAAGTAGCAAATAAATAAATAATAAATATCATACGTATTATTTGAGATGATCTAGTTATTTAGCGTCCAATAAAATTCCACGTTTTGTATACAGAAAGCTTGTTAAAATCAATAATAAAGAGCATCTATCCGCCACCTGGAGGTTACTGAACAAATTGTCACGACTTCTCAATAATTATTACAGTCTACGCTGACGCCTGAGTCACTGCATAAATTAGTAAACATAATGAATGAAATTGTAGGTACTGTAATGTAAGGAAAGGTGCATGGTTCTGATTGGAACAACACAGCAGATGGCGTGCGGCCATTCCGAGGCGTTTCCTATTAGAATCGTGTTAGAGACTTCATTCTGTAATTATTACAAACTACTTGATACAGGGCTGGTTCCCACAAGTTGGTTGATGTTATTGACAAGGTTTTTTATATCGATCTGATTCTTGAAAGTAGTGAATATTTCCAATTTCCGATAGTTATGTAGTAAGCCCCATGTCTTGAACCTTTGATGTTGGGCTCTTTCTGGTTTCTTTTGTCAGAATTAGTTGACATATCATACTTGATATGATTTAAAACTTTCCCAAACATTTTGGATATTGCGAGCATTTTTCAATAAGATGTTAATTATATTTATAATCATATACACATATTCTGCATCTATATGATAAACATTATTAACACCAACTCCTCTTCTAATTAAGTTTTCAGGTTTAATAAATTGCATCACGTTTTGACTGTAAGGTTAAATAAGATAAGCTATTTTGGTTGAGTAATGTTTAATAATGACGAGCTATAGATAATAATTTAATATTTTGCATGACTAAAATGTGTCAATTCATCGGACACGTTTGTCAGTTTTACATATTTAAGACTAACATTCGCTAATATAAAATAATAAGCGGGTTATTAGTTCAGTGGCGTTTCTAATTAAGTATTATTTATATTGAAGTATTTTGAGTTAGATGTCATTACAAGTGATGTTTGTTAGGGACAATCAATCTTATCTTATTAATTGTTTAGAAGTTGTTCAATTTGTTATTGCAGAGTTTGGCAGAGACTGGCTGATATTGATGCAGGCATTGAAAATAAAGACTAAGAAGTCTCATAGTTCAAAAACCCATTTTAAAGCCGGAAAATAAGAAACTCAGCACAGCCCTGAGTTATAAGCGAGCAGGTGCTGGACACCCACATATAATTCACATTTATCTATTGACATCAAACGACGGAAATCAAGACACGGTTGTATTTTAAGCTATTGTGGTCGGTGGAAAATCCTCAATAAAAATATCGTTGGATTAACTAGCGTTTTAGATGTATTGAATAAATAATAAGTGCTATCTATCATATGCTAATGATTTTAATATTTTTTTTCTTTTCGACGTGTACAATACAGAAAATATTAGTGTAATTTTTCAAAGTTTCTTTAACTTTTTAGTCGTAGTAATGAGCTATCATAAAATACATTTGTTTGTTTGTCAATGGTACAACGTGTAGTAAAGCGAAGGCTTTTCCACAAATTTTTGATATCCATTTGTTTGTTAACAGACTTTGATATTACTAATTAAGTTACTTAATTACCTTACTTATATCCCAAATCTTGGTACAATTCGGAGTTCTGTCACGGTGATTAAAGTATTCCATCTAGGTTCCTACACAGTCATTGAAGGAAAATAAAACAGATATAGGAAATTGTTTCAATGGCTCTAGCATGATTCTTTTTAATGGATCTACAATAAGATTTTGAGATTATTAAAAATATTAACTTTATTTATATTTGATATTAAAAAAACAGATTAACTTTAAAAAATTTAAAATATATGCTCGTGGCAAATATTTGTATGAAAATTTCAATGTATTTCTGGAGGCGCTGTTAGTACGAGTATTTTACGATAGATTTTTAATTCACAACAAAAATATCTGCCTATTACTGTGAGAGGAAGCTTAAATTTCATAACGCTTGTTTGTCAAACACTTGGACAACAGGCCTGGATTTGAAACCAAAACAGTAGGTAAAGTTTCACTAGTGCCTGACATTTTGTTCATTTTGCAATGGTGTGGTACAACTTTAAAGAGATTACAATAATTTATTACTAGTATAAAGCCTCTGATCTTAAACCTTTAATGTAAGCCTTGTCAAATATAACATACCTATTACATTTAACGTATTAGATATAGGCACCACCTGTCGTGGTACTTTTTAATCCTGTTACCATATACGATCTTGTCTACAATTACGACAGCCAGAGAGTTATTAACTCTAGACCAGCGAGCTTCCGCCTGAATAAAAATTACTTTATATACTTCATCGTTTTATTAATGCAAGATGAATTGAGATATAAAACTGAAATGGTATATATTTTTGTATATAAAGCGTAATTCTTAGACTTAACTTGATCATTTAAAAATTTCGAAATAACTACAGAGATTTTATTTTATTTTACAGAGTAACGTACAGAATTTTCATACAATATCTAATAAAAAGTTAACTAGGACATTAACATTATATTCGGAATAAAATCTTCCGTTCTCTATTATTTGTTAGACCTATCACGGAATTCCAAATTTAAATCTTCGAAAACCTCAAGCATTAGTCGGAGAATATACAACCATAAACAAAACTATAGAAATTAGAATAATAAATAGATCCGTAACCGGTCATAGTCCTTAATAGACGAGATTTGAGGCGCATGTTCGTCCTGTCACCTGCCTCTACATTCCTTACACTGATTACTGATTACTAGCAAAGTGTACACCTGTGCTTCTAACATTCTAACGTTGTACAAACCACACGCCCGTTAGAGCTTAAACGGGATCTATAATACGATAATATGCATCACTAATATAAAGGTTTAATGATCTTTATTTATTTTAAACATTGAAAAAATTAAATTGCGAAAACATAACGAAACAAAATTTGTCTCTTATGATTCAGTTTTGAACGCGTCTTTGGAAACAAGGAATAAATGGCAGATTGGAAAAACAAAAAGAATAATATATGACATAGCATTTGTACAATTGGTATAATGAAGCTTTTAGTATACGTACGAAGTAAGGATGCGAAAAAAGTAATAACATATATTGACCGTGATTTGCATTGTACCTGTAAGATATGTCAAAATAAAACTAAGTACTTAATAAAGGTTCGAAGCAACATTGTGAAGGTGATCATTTTCTGTGTTAATTTGCTACTGGCGAACCAATTTAGGTGGCTACCTGGGTTCAGATACGCCAATTTGACCGCCATTCAACATCGATCCCGAATATATAATGGGCATTTTTAAAATGCCTTTGAGCTTCTGTTTTTAATGGGCTAAAGTTGAAGAAAAATATGTGAGTATGTTTTATTTATGGTTAAATGGATGATTAGTAATCAAAAGGATCTTATGTAGAGTGCGCCAAAATTCGGGGAACATTGTATTAAGTTCATGAAAACAACTCATGTTTCAATAAACCTTTAATTCATATGAGGTCTTAAAAATATATGATAACTTCTAGCATCTTCGTGTTTAGTTCAAAACAGTCACGTCCAGTTTTTTATAACTGGACGTGACCTAAGCTCATTCGAGTGTTTGAAGTCGGTTCAAGCGATCGATACTTCGTGACAGACATTTTGTTAATGCGCCTTCTGTAATCTTAATAGCAACTAGAATATTTTTGTAATATCGAGGATTTAGATATGTTTTATAATATTTTGTGTAATATTCTAAATTTAAGCAACGTTAAACCATAGTTTTAATATATAATATTGATTTTAATTTACATTTTTTATTGTGAAGTATCAAGCTCAGTCAGTCAGTCTGAAATTATACATAATTATTATGTAATGTAATTGTTGTAAACATTTTGTTATATAAATTATAAATACTCTTATTCTTCTGTACAATGTCTGCACTGAAGTGGAGTAGGTCAGACAATAATGAAACAAGTAACGTTTTTTTATTAGGTGTTATGCTCTGTATGTTTACTTTCTATATTATGTATGATCTGATATCAATAATTAAATTGAAAATGCGTATTTACATTTATGTTATTCGGCTACATGGTAGCCAAAAATTAAATACAGGTGGTAAGTATCATAATGTCCTACTTTAATAAATAATATTTTATATTTTACTACAAATATGTTCCAATTTAAATGAAAAAATACCCTTAGACCTTTTATATATGTCGATTGATAGACAGTCGGGTAAAAAATATTAATCATTATTTACTCAAACTATTGGTTTCAATGTCTAACAATTTGTCATTCATAGATTGTGTGGTTGACAAACATTCGGTCTATGCAAAAACTTATTTGGTATCCGTAGAAGCTTGAAGTTCCGCCATAGGTCGACTCAGGAATGCAGTCTTGCTCAGTCTGTATTTAGACGAACCTTTTTGGACTGAATATTAGATACTATAGCTAATAGACATACATTTTTATTAGATAAAAGTTAGATTTTAGGAAAAGTACCTTAAAGCAAACTTAGAGTGTAACTCTTAAAATATAGGCAAGTAATTTTCAAACAAAGAGAACAACAAACACATAAAAAGAGTTTTAGTGGAAAATTCTTGCATCACATCAATTATAAAGTGCCTGTAAATATTTGTAAAGCAATTATTTCTGATGCATTTTTGTAATGAAATTATATATCCATTACAATTCATTAAGACAAACTATTAATTTATATTATAATAAAATGTTAAAAATATGCTTACAGCATTTCCTGACTCTTCTACATTACTTCTACATTAAAATGGTTGCCAGTTTTTTTTTAAATATTTGCTTCAGGATTCTTTAACACTTAATATATGTTATAATTAAACAATTTTATTATTTGTTTTGTTTTGTTTACATAAACGAGATCTTGAACTCAAATGTCGTATACTATGTAACACTCAATAAGTCAACATTGATTAGTGTGTGAGGTTTATTAAGAAAAGAGAAACTCGACATTCATACATAGGAAGTAACTGTGAAAAGATTTCTTTGTATAGAAGTTATGTATCATTATGGTCAGCTCCAGCAAATTAATGAAATACCATATCCGATAGCCACTAGCCACGGCGACGACCAGGCGGCCGCACACCTGCGTCGGCGCATCTTGATCTCGCCATCTCAAATAGCACCTTAATTCAAAGTGTCAGAATATATTTTCTTATGCACAACTGATCATTACGAATCACGGACATAACAAACTATTCAAAACTTTGTAACTTTAACAGCAAAGTCGGGTTTACAGGCAATTGATTGATATGATTTCATTTCTTTTGTTATCTTCACAGCGTAATCTGGCGAGAAATGTACTCTTTTGTATACAAAAATATTTTAATGACTGAAAAGCAATTTATAGATAGTTGTGATAAAATTCTGGATGAATGTTTAAAATACATGCGCATTGTAGATTTGTATGGTTTACTTTGAAGGTAATGTCAATAAAGATTAATATGAATTGATAATTTATTAATTTCTTTTAAGTTAGTACGGTTTTAAAACCAAAATATAAAACTATTTTTATTGTTAATACCAAAATATAAAACTATTTTAATTGAAACCTTCAATGTTGAGAGATTTTAGTATGAAAACTTGTCAATAGATGGCGCTTTTCAACAGCATAGTCATTATAAATAAAATTATTTAGGAAATTATCAAAATACATATGTACGTAACTTCAGTAAATTTAAAAAAAATACATTCGCGTGTAATAGATTTGCTTTCTTTAAAAATCAAGAAATGAAGAATATTAATTGTCGTATTTACTCAAATATTCTTTCAAACCTGAAACGCGCTGACAAAGTTTTTAGCGTCGATAAGGTAATATACCCATATGGTTTGACAAGTCACTGGGAGTTCTAACCAGTTCAACCGTCGGGATCACATGCTGAGCCTTTATGGTTCCATTATCCTGTGGAAAGTCCCCGGAGACAGGGCGGAAAGCGTCGCATTATAAAAATGTAGGCTGTGGTGGTTTCGTAGGGGATGTAACCTGCGCGAAAATCTATCACTAAGCGTTGCTCAGAGCATAGTCAATGTGTGAAAGACGAATTTGTCTAACCAAATGGGGCTTACTCGGTTTAGATCTCCCGTTCTTTTTATATATTTTTTTATTAATGTAACAGTCGTTAATTGGATTATCCGTTATGTTGTCAAAAAGATTTTTGAAGCACTGAAAGTGAAATTAAAATATTTTGTTATTATGAGTAGAAATATAAATATGCAAAAAAGATAAGGCAGAGAGATAACTTAGTAAAAAAATATAAAAGTTATATGTAATTAATAACAAAAAAGCATATTGCTTATACCTGCCTCCAGAGAGATTTGAACTCTCGACCCCTGGTTTACAAGACCAGTGCTCTAACCCCTGAGCTATGGAGGCTGCGACAGGGATATCTATATTTCTCTACACATCCTTATACGGATACCTTATACATTGATAAAGTATCAAAAATAGATCTTACAAGCTAAATGTGATGTAATAAACATTATGCTACGCATTTTTATTTAGATAAGAGTTGAACTGGAGAAATAAAACATTTATTTTAATTTGCTAAAATTTTAAAATGTGTATGATTTTTAAAATTAACAGTAGTGTTTTTATTTTGTGTTATATATATATATATATAAGAAAAACAACTAGAAACTATGTATTCGAAAATAGAACTTCTCCATAAAAATGTAATATCGACGTGGTCTACCAACATACCATTTACACGATTGTTTTATTTTTAAATCATGTCACACTAAGTAAACTAAGCATACAGATAAGGCTTACGCAATCTCGAGGAGGTCACGTAATGTTGACTAACAAATGCTAACAGTATTATAGAGCTTCTTATATTAATCGTAATCTAAGTAAATTTTATGTAACTATGCTATGGTTTTAGATAGCACAACTCTTCTTAGTACACGAACTCATCGCGGACTTATGATTCTTCAAATCAAAATATTATACTCCTTTTATGGTTTATGTAGTTACAGGTGCCCACCCCCCCCCCCCCCCCCCCCCCCTCCATCCCCCCGCGGGGCCCCCCCCCCAAAAAAACCCCCAAAAAAAAAAAAAAACCCCCCCCCCCCCCCCCCCCCCCCCCCCATAACACCCCCTTTCTTCCCTAAAAAAAAATTTTTTTTTTTTTAAAAAAAAAACCCCCCCCCCCCCCCCGCCGCCCCCCCCGGAGGACAGGCCCCCCCCCCCCCCCCCCCCCCCCCCACCCCCAAAAACCGGCCCGGGGGGCGGGGGACGGGGCCCCCCCCACCAAATAACCGGAAACCGAAAAAAAAAAAAAACCCCCCCCCCCCAAAAAAAAAAAAAAAAAAAAACGGGGGTTAAAAAAAAAGGCGGGAAAAAGGAGGGGGGAAAAGGGATTTTTTTTCCCCCCCCCCCCCCCCCCCCCCTCTCCCCCCCCCCCCCCCCCCCCCCCCCTTCCTAATAAAATTAAAAAAAAAAAACCAACCCCAAAAAAAAAATTAATTTTATTTTTATGTAAATTTTAAAATTCTTTTTGGGGGGGGGGGGCCCCCCCCCCCCCCCGGGGGGGGGGGGCGGGGGGGGGGGGGGGGGGGGGGGCCCCCCCCCCCCCCCCCCCCCCCCCCCCCCCCCCCCCCCCCCCCCCCCCCCCCCCCCCACCCCAACCAAAAAAAAACCACCCCCCCCCCCCCCCCCCCCCCACCCCAAAAAAAACCCCCCCCCCCAACCCCCCCCCCCCCCCCATTAATTTGTTATACACGAGGAAAAAGCAATACTTACCAAAATCCACCCCCGAAAAACAAACCACCGCCCTCCCCCCCCCAACTTACCCCCCCCCCACCCCCCCTTTTTTGCCCCCCCCCCCCCCCCCCCCCCCCCCCTCCCCCCCCCCCCCCCCCCCCCCCCCCCCCCTTCCCCCCCGGCCCCCCCCCCCCCCCCCCCCCCCCCCCCCCCCCCCCCCCCCCCCCCCCCCCCCCCCCCCCCCCCCCCCCCCCCTCCCCCCCCCCCCCCCCCCCCCCCCCCCCCCCCCCCCCCCCCCCCCTCCCCCCGGCGGCGTCCCCGCCCCCCCCCCCCCCCCCCCCCCCCCCCCCCCCCCCCCCCCCCCCCCCCCCCCCCCCCCCCCCCCCCCCCCCCCCCCCCCCCCCCCCCCCCCCCCCCCCCCCCCCCCCCCCCCCCCCCCCTTTTTCCCCCCCCCCCCCCCCCCCCCCCCCCCCCCCCCCCCCCCCCCCCCCCCCCCCCCCCCCCCCCCCCCCCCCCCCCCCCCCCCCCCCCCCCCCCCCCCCCCCCCCCCCCCCCCCCCCCCCCCCCCCCCCCCCCCCCCCCCCCCCCCCCCCCCCCCCCCCCCCCCCCCCCCCCCCCCCCCCCCCCCCCCCCCCCCCCCCCCCCCCCCCCCCCCCCCCCCCCCCCCCCCCCCCCCCCCCCCCCCCCCCCCCCCCCCCCCCCCCCCCCCCCCCCCCCCCCCCCCCCCCCCCCCCCCCCCCCCCCCCCCCCCCCCCCCCCCCCCCCCCCCCCCCCCCCCCCCCCCCCCCCCCCCCCCCCCCCCCCCCCCCCCCCCCCCCCCCCCCCCCCCCCCCCCCCCCCCCCCCCCCCCCCCCCCCCCCCCCCCCCCCCCCCCCCCCCCCCCCCCCCCCCCCCCCCCCCCCCCCCCCCCCCCCCCCCCCCCCCCCCCCCCCCCCCCCCCCCCCCCCCCCCCCCCCCCCCCCCCCCCCCCCCCCCCCCCCCCCCCCCCCCCCCCCCCCCCCCCCCCCCCCCCCCCCCCCCCCCCCCCCCCCCCCCCCCCCCCCCCCCCCCCCCCCCCCCCCCCCCCCCCCCCCCCCCCCCCCCCCCCCCCCCCCCCCCCCCCCCCCCCCCCCCCCCCCCCCCCCCCCCCCCCCCCCCCCCCCCCCCCCCCCCCCCCCCCCCCCCCCCCCCCCCCCCCCCCCCCCCCCCCCCCCCCCCCCCCCCCCCCCCCCCCCCCCCCCCCCCCCCCCCCCCCCCCCCCCCCCCCCCCCCCCCCCCCCCCCCCCCCCCCCCCCCCCCCCCCCCCCCCCCCCCCCCCCCCCCCCCCCCCCCCCCCCCCCCCCCCCCCCCCCCCCCCCCCCCCCCCCCCCCCCCCCCCCCCCCCCCCCCCCCCCCCCCCCCCCCCCCCCCCCCCCCCCCCCCCCCCCCCCCCCCCCCCCCCCCCCCCCCCCCCCCCCCCCCCCCCCCCCCCCCCCCCCCCCCCCCCCCCCCCCCCCCCCCCCCCCCCCCCCCCCCCCCCCCCCCCCCCCCCCCCCCCCCCCCCCCCCCCCCCCCCCCCCCCCCCCCCCCCCCCCCCCCCCCCCCCCCCCCCCCCCCCCCCCCCCCCCCCCCCCCCCCCCCCCCCCCCCCCCCCCCCCCCCCCCCCCCCCCCCCCCCCCCCCCCCCCCCCCCCCCCCCCCCCCCCCCCCCCCCCCCCCCCCCCCCCCCCCCCCCCCCCCCCCCCCCCCCCCCCCCCCCCCCCCCCCCCCCCCCCCCCCCCCCCCCCCCCCCCCCCCCCCCCCCCCCCCCCCCCCCCCCCCCCCCCCCCCCCCCCCCCCCCCCCCCCCCCCCCCCCCCCCCCCCCCCCCCCCCCCCCCCCCCCCCCCCCCCCCCCCCCCCCCCCCCCCCCCCCCCCCCCCCCCCCCCCCCCCCCCCCCCCCCCCCCCCCCCCCCCCCCCCCCCCCCCCCCCCCCCCCCCCCCCCCCCCCCCCCCCCCCCCCCCCCCCCCCCCCCCCCCCCCCCCCCCCCCCCCCCCCCCCCCCCCCCCCCCCCCCCCCCCCCCCCCCCCCCCCCCCCCCCCCCCCCCCCCCCCCCCCCCCCCCCCCCCCCCCCCCCCCCCCCCCCCCCCCCCCCCCCCCCCCCCCCCCCCCCCCCCCCCCCCCCCCCCCCCCCCCCCCCCCCCCCCCCCCCCCCCCCCCCCCCCCCCCCCCCCCCCCCCCCCCCCCCCCCCCCCCCCCCCCCCCCCCCCCCCCCCCCCCCCCCCCCCCCCCCCCCCCCCCCCCCCCCCCCCCCCCCCCCCCCCCCCCCCCCCCCCCCCCCCCCCCCCCCCCCCCCCCCCCCCCCCCCCCCCCCCCCCCCCCCCCCCCCCCCCCCCCCCCCCCCCCCCCCCCCCCCCCCCCCCCCCCCCCCCCCCCCCCCCCCCCCCCCCCCCCCCCCCCCCCCCCCCCCCCCCCCCCCCCCCCCCCCCCCCCCCCCCCCCCCCCCCCCCCCCCCCCCCCCCCCCCCCCCCCCCCCCCCCCCCCCCCCCCCCCCCCCCCCCCCCCCCCCCCCCCCCCCCCCCCCCCCCCCCCCCCCCCCCCCCCCCCCCCCCCCCCCCCCCCCCCCCCCCCCCCCCCCCCCCCCCCCCCCCCCCCCCCCCCCCCCCCCCCCCCCCCCCCCCCCCCCCCCCCCCCCCCCCCCCCCCCCCCCCCCCCCCCCCCCCCCCCCCCCCCCCCCCCCCCCCCCCCCCCCCCCCCCCCCCCCCCCCCCCCCCCCCCCCCCCCCCCCCCCCCCCCCCCCCCCCCCCCCCCCCCCCCCCCCCCCCCCCCCCCCCCCCCCCCCCCCCCCCCCCCCCCCCCCCCCCCCCCCCCCCCCCCCCCCCCCCCCCCCCCCCCCCCCCCCCCCCCCCCCCCCCCCCCCCCCCCCCCCCCCCCCCCCCCCCCCCCCCCCCCCCCCCCCCCCCCCCCCCCCCCCCCCCCCCCCCCCCCCCCCCCCCCCCCCCCCCCCCCCCCCCCCCCCCCCCCCCCCCCCCCCCCCCCCCCCCCCCCCCCCCCCCCCCCCCCCCCCCCCCCCCCCCCCCCCCCCCCCCCCCCCCCCCCCCCCCCCCCCCCCCCCCCCCCCCCCCCCCCCCCCCCCCCCCCCCCCCCCCCCCCCCCCCCCCCCCCCCCCCCCCCCCCCCCCCCCCCCCCCCCCCCCCCCCCCCCCCCCCCCCCCCCCCCCCCCCCCCCCCCCCCCCCCCCCCCCCCCCCCCCCCCCCCCCCCCCCCCCCCCCCCCCCCCCCCCCCCCCCCCCCCCCCCCCCCCCCCCCCCCCCCCCCCCCCCCCCCCCCCCCCCCCCCCCCCCCCCCCCCCCCCCCCCCCCCCCCCCCCCCCCCCCCCCCCCCCCCCCCCCCCCCCCCCCCCCCCCCCCCCCCCCCCCCCCCCCCCCCCCCCCCCCCCCCCCCCCCCCCCCCCCCCCCCCCCCCCCCCCCCCCCCCCCCCCCCCCCCCCCCCCCCCCCCCCCCCCCCCCCCCCCCCCCCCCCCCCCCCCCCCCCCCCCCCCCCCCCCCCCCCCCCCCCCCCCCCCCCCCCCCCCCCCCCCCCCCCCCCCCCCCCCCCCCCCCCCCCCCCCCCCCCCCCCCCCCCCCCCCCCCCCCCCCCCCCCCCCCCCCCCCCCCCCCCCCCCCCCCCCCCCCCCCCCCCCCCCCCCCCCCCCCCCCCCCCCCCCCCCCCCCCCCCCCCCCCCCCCCCCCCCCCCCCCCCCCCCCCCCCCCCCCCCCCCCCCCCCCCCCCCCCCCCCCCCCCCCGCCCCCCCCCCCCCCCCCCCCCCCCCCCCCCCCCCCCCGGGCGCCCCCCCCCCGCGCCCCCCCCCGCCCGCCCCCCCCCCCCCCCCCCCCCCCCCCCCCCCCCCCCCCCCCCCCCCCCCCCCCCCCCCCCCCCCCCCCCCCCCCCCCCCCCCCCCCCCCCCCCCCCCCCCCCCCCCCCCCCCCCGCCCCCCCGCCCCCCCCCCCCCCCCCCCCCCCCCCCCCCCCCCCCCCCCCCCCCCCCCCCCCCCCCCCCCCCCCCCCCCCCCCCCCCCCCCCCCCCCCCCCCCCCCCCCCCCCCCCCCCCCCCCCCCCCCCCCCCCCCCCCCCCCCCCCCCCCCCCCCCCCCCCCCCCCCCCCCCCCCCCCCCCCCCCCCCCCCCCCCCCCCCCCCCCCCCCCCCCCCCCCCCCCCCCCCCCCCCCCCCCCCCCCCCCCCCCCCCCCCCCCCCCCCCCCCCCCCCCCCCCCCCCCCCCCCCCCCCCCCCCCCCCCCCCCCCCCCCCCCCCCCCCCCCCCCCCCCCCCCCCCCCCCCCCCCCCCCCCCCCCCCCCCCCCCCCCCCCCCCCCCGTTGACTATGTAGATTATTTGTTATACACGAGGAAAAAGCAATAAACTATAAGGAAACGTTGTAAAGAATATAAAGAGATTATTAGTTTTATTTAATGAATATAGTTGTTTTTGAATATTACAAATACCTACTAACTTCTGGAAAACAGATGGCGTTAATATCTACATCTAAGTAGTCTTTTACTTCTTACCACAACGCGAACAGCCCCATTTTTAAAAGCTGATCAACAATGCGACTCTGGTCAAATATATATATCAAAGCAACGAAAATTTTGTCAATCCTGTGTAGGTCGATATAAACATATTTAATTTGGGCAAAACATAATTAAGCGAGTAACAAAAAGATATTGAAACACTGGTTCGCGTTTACAAGAATCAGTTCCGATCGTTTAATTTTTGGTACATCTGTTCTCAAGACCAGTTCGAATAATGAGGACCCATTTAAGGGCACACTGTACGAACAGTTGTGTCATACCATTTGTGGTATCAGACATCAGCTACTTGCCTTGAAGATTTCCCGATAACCTGCAATTCCGGAAACAGTTACATATGAACAGTTATTTTACTTCGCTCTTATGATTTTAATATTGTTGTTGCTTGACGTTAAGCCTAGGAGTTTTACATTTTACAATATTTTTATTTCTGAAAATATTTTAAAATATGTAGTGAATGAAGATTCTTAAGCTAAAACTCTTACAACCTTAAACTTATATAGTATAGCACAACAGATAATTACATTTTATACAAACATTACGGCGTTGACACCCATGATCGAACTTATACAAAAAATAATTAATAAAATTGAATAAATCAATTAACTTTATGGCTATTTAAACTATCCCAATTTACGATCAGCTAAAGGTTTAGTTATATATAATAAGACTATCGCAAAGATACTTTTATTGCATACAATTTTATGGGTCGGCTTCTCTCTAATGAATTCAGTAAATTGTTTCTTATAACAAATTATGGATTCCATAATTCAAATTTTATCATAATCAATCAATATTTTATTTAAAGATTTTACTAAGAGTTTAAATGTCAGTAAGTAATTGGTTAGGCATTATTAGCTTTTCATTGAATATTCGTAACATAGAACTTTGATATTGTAAAGGTAAAGGTGAAATTCGGTTGAGGCACATTTTTTTTACAAACATGCCTGTGAGGTAGCCGAAGTGTAGGTAATTTGAGTTTGTTTTAATGATAATTTTATGTACTCTTGAATTTTTCACAATAATATTTTTACACACATAATTATAATCGTAAAGGAGATTAAAGAAGCGTTTTATTTTATAACTGGCAACTTTGTAACTTTGAACGTGTAATTAAAACCACTGATAGTTCTTGTGGCGTTAATTACCATATTCTTAAAGCTTTAAAAATCTTTGACGACTTAATTAAAACATAAAATTGGATTAAAATGTAATTTTATGGGTTCATTTGGTGATTAAAACACTAATATAGTTATTATAAACGGTTTTTGTTAATTACTGCGCTGTAGATATTATGGTTTTATTAATTACCGATTTCGCGTTTTATAACTTTCAATTAACTTATACCAATATAATGTATAGAAGCATATTGATGTCTACATATATGCTTTTTTGGATGATTGGATAAAATTTAATAAAAATTTGCATAATAATTAAGACAAGTATTTTAAGATACTTTAATACACACTATATTTCAGTTTATTTCTATAAAATAATAATGTACGTTTTACATATTTTTAGTAAAAGTATATTCGAACCTAGAATCCAAATCCATCCTCAGTCCCAAAGACGGAGCCTTCTCTCGTTCGTATAAATAATAAAGTGTGTTACAACTATACTACTTGTAAAGCAATAATCCCACGCCAACGGTCCGAACGTTTAACCGATCAGTAGAAGCGTTTTTGGCTATCAAATCCATCATACTTCCCAAAAACAGGGTTCAAAGGTTAGTTTTTTGTTCTAAAACAAGTCAGTTTTGCCGTGTCTAGCAAGCAGCGATGCGAAAGGCTGTGATTTTATTACATTAATCTTTGAAGATTAATTAATGGTTGACAACGGAGATGAAACAAACGATACTGCTCTACTATTAACTCTCTATACAGGCATTTAACAATATAACTGATGTTATTGTATACAAGTTAAATTATATTACTTTCACCTCAGAAACTCAAAATCCATTATTGAAATTGATATTGAAGGTATACGGTAAGTTGATGTCAACTTTCCGTTGTAATTATTTAAATATTCCATGATTCTATAGTGTAGGGTGCATGGGAAGTCATTATAATCTTAATTGTATACCAAAGCTAAGCGCCATTGACCAAAACACGAAATGAATTATTCAGTCCGCTTTAACTAATTATACATACGAAAGCAGTTTTGCTTTTCCGTTAATATATCTTTATTTTAAAATATTGTCTTATACCTACTTATTTCAGTAAATAAAATACTATTTTAACGTAATAGAACTATGTTAATAATAAAACATATTGAAAAAGGAATGTATGGAATTCATTTAATTGGTATTAAATTTACGAGCTTTTTTTTTAAAATTATGTGTTAAAATGACACAGCCTTCAATATATTGATTTATACCGAGTAAACCAAGGAATTTTAACTAGTATTCATTTATAATGATATCCAATTATCACAGGTGGGAAACAAGTATAAATCATGTCATGTCCAGTGCCAAAAAGTTAATTAGTATTTCCTGTATAAGATTGACAGCTTTGTGTAGTGCCAAATACATTGCCATAAAATTCCAGACTTGGTATATTTAGACATATACTATCATTGATATAAACATAAATATTTTACCTTACATTAATATCAAATAAATATTTTTCGAGACTATGAATTTATGTAGAGTTTTGGGTCAGTGTATAGATTTTATTCTTGTTCCTAACAATTTAAGCAGATTTTAAAAGTATTATCTTTCATAGTAGAAATTTGTCAAGCGTATATTTTGTACAACACGAATATCCAAGTGTATAAAACTTTTGAATTCCTTATTGCAAAAGAACCGCTTATGTTAGCCGTTTTTCATAGGCATATGTTAAATTATAAAGTATATAAAGTAGTTAATATACATAGTTGAACGAACAACTTTGAAGTAAGAATCAGAAAGGCGTTTTTAATCCATACATTTATTGAGCATCAAATGTGTGTTTTACAACAGGAAGAAGGGCTGACGTTAATAAGGAAATAATTTGTAACAACTGCTTCTGTCGAGATCCGCTAATTATGACTCGGCTTATGGCCAATCTCTATTAACAAAACGTAAATTTACTACATTTTACAAGTTGATTCACCTATCTTCCTGATATAAACAATACTTATACTATGAAATAAGATTTAAAAAGTATTATTTGTCTTTTTTATCTGACATTGACTTTGACCTAGACATTGAATTTGTAATATTTTTATTACACATTACATATAAGGTATTCGCATGCCAAGTTTTACTAAATTAGTAACATAGATTTCTACTTTAAACTGTTTTTTAATTACTTATTATATATAAAAACTTCGATTATCGGAGATTGGATATAAAATTAGCAATCAAAGTCGTACGCGACAGCTGGTCTATACTCAGAAATGCAGTAGCTGTTGATTTGACATTTATAACGTTTACGAAATTAAAATTGTCTCATTTTATTACTCTATTAAAGCTATTATATAATTGATGTTTTTTATAAGTTATAAAAAATATATTATTGGAGTATTTATTTTATTAAAGTCTATTCTATAACACGGTAAATTTATTTTTAAAATATTGTTTGCCTTTGTTATTAATAATATGTATTATTTGGATTAAACAGGGTTGCCATTTAGAAATATCTTAATAGCGATGAGGTGGGTGGAGTGGACTATGAATGTTTTAAAGTTAACTAGAGTTATAAATTGCAATCTTTGATTTGGTATAAAATATAAATTAAATATAAAACTTTTCCAACGCCGAATTGTTAGAATTAAGAAAAGCGTTGACTTCCGCTTGAACAATCTGGAAGGTAACTTGACTCCGTGATCGGCGCCAACATTTGCATCAGAATGCTGTCATATTGTGGCAAAACGTTCGGCAGTTTACGAACCTATTAGTTGTGAATAAGTTTTTATTTAATGACCCGCCACGTAAATATTTTAAGTGATTTCCTTTTCCGTACTATGAAATGGTACGTACCTATATCAAAAACCTATTTGGTAAAGTCAAGTATGAGCCACGTTCTTTTCAAAAATTATAATCGCACGCCAACTTTTACACTAACACTGTAGAGTAACTCGTTTCCTGTATATAAGTATTTACCTCTTTTGTTATTAATTATTTATACCTTCGATAAGAAAGCTTTATGGAAAAACACATAAAACATTGCAGTATGTATATCATATTGCAACATACATAGCAAGAACTTTTAATACATTCCAAAGCCTAAATTGACATAACTGACCACTGATAATTAATACTTATTTGTCAAAAGCTATGCCATTTAAATATGGAATAAGCGTAGAAATTCTATAAACTATATTATATAGTACTTGTCCCGGCGGTATGTCCATCTGCCCAGCAGAGCGGAGTTCATATCACGACGTATGCACTGACTGTTCGCCCACCGGCTGGCCATGTATCGTCTTACCAGCGGCGGCGTCTTTTAACACGATACCTTGAAACACTGCTATTTAATACTCTGTTATCCCGTCATTGAAACGACTATAGGCAATAGACTGACCGTAGATGTATATCTATTTACAATTTTATGACGTGGAATTAAAATTAGTTGGGTAATTTTTGGATTATTTTTGCTATCGAAGCAGTATTCGATGCAAGAAATAATAAGTAAAACAAAAACCGAGTTCCTTGTCTTATTAAACAGGATTATATTCGCTGCATACGTATTCATAATTTGAACTCCTTAAAGATACTTTCACTCGACACCAGGTGATGAAATTCTGATGAAATATTTATCTCCTATAATCTCTAAGGGTAATATCGCAAATGACTATTTAGCTTATTAATAGTAGTTCATATAAAAAGGAAATATTTTACACACAAATCAATACTTCCAGGAGGCTCTAGAATACTTTGTTACTCCTGTTAGTACGTTATTTCGTCGTTAAATACGTAGAATTGATTAAAACTATACAATTTCAAAATGTGCACTTTACCGTGATAATTGGAATAGATTACACGCGTCAACGCTCCTGACTTCCTACTTCCCTTTTTCACACGTACGTCACTGTGACGTATGTCATGCTAATTTCATATAAACTTCATTCAATGATTAATCGTGTGAATAGTATGAAATTCACACACCTGTCGAATATTAATGTTAATTTGATTATATGAGAGCTGATTTCTATTTGTATCTATTTAATTATTATTTTTGGAATGTCAATCTCTAGACGAAGCCTGTAATGAGTAATTTGAAATAGCTTCTTATAAGAATATTTTAATATTATATTGGAGAAACTATTTAATATTCAATGCATACTCTATAATATGTAGCATACACAACCAAGAAGCGATATATTAAGCAATTAGTAAGAAGCTTTTATATAATGAAAGATTAAAAGGTAAAACTTACAAGTATTTTGTTTACAAGCCGTAACACAATCATGCATCGATGCGGTCATTCTTTAAAATGACTTCAAAAAACCCCGAGGACATCAATTATGTATGTTGTGTTTACAGTTGAGGTTTTATAATGGAATATTCTCATAGTTTTGTTAGCTGATAATCTCACGTCATAGTATTGTTTGTAGAATGTTCCAAACATTTAATAAGTGTCACACATACTTTGGATAGTCTGTAGACTCAATATCTGGTCTCACTCTTATTGTATGATAGGTATTGTATGTGCAATACATTTATGGAAAATTCATTATTCGAGCTGGGTTTGAACTCACGACCCCAACTCTTGTCCCGGTTATATTTCGAACTGCACTAAAAGTTTTATGATTAACATAACCATGAAAACCGACGCTGTTAGGTTTCTCGTTCGATAAATCCTTTAGGAAAGCTCGATTATATTTTAATGGACTTTAACCAACATTGCGGTCTAGCATCAGCATCATGAGGCATTTACGGCACTTGCACGGTTTTATGCATAAACTGGTTTGTTGGAGGCGTGAGATTGTTCACTTTGTGTAGTTTCTCAGGGTCGGCGACGTCACAGCACACCTGCAGACAAAAGGATAAAGTTAACCTCTGGGCCATGAAACCAAGAAGAAAATACTGGTATTAAGGCCGCATAACATCAGTGAGCAGGGCCCTATGTCCATTTCAACAATTATTATTTAGTGTAGTATTGAATTTAATTAGTAACATATTGGACTCTTGGAAAGATCATCGTAGTTCATCATGTGAATGTATGAAATGTTATTCAAAAATATTTTAATGTCAATATTTATCTCCAAACTTTAATCAACATCGATATGGTTTTGACGTACTACGAAGTAGAGACGTAATCTTTAGTAATATAATAATTACACTTTTCAAAATTAATCCAGTTATAAATTTTCTACATTAAAATGTTATGGAATAAAGTTGCAATGGGTTGTCGTCGTGTCGGTAAGAGTCCCAGAAAAATGTTTAACTTTATTCAATTTGAAATAGGGCTGCTTAAAAAATAGTTTACTCTCAATGTAAACAAAATAATTTCTGAAGGTGTTCTTGAGAGATGCTTTTACGATCTTCTTGTTCGTTCATTGTATATTAAAAAGGCTTCGCGAATTAAAGTGCAGCAATTCATGGCCCGCGGGTGACTGGTTATCCAATTGCGGTTTCAAGTTCAGACAAGTTGGTACTCAAGATATAAAGGAAACGTATGTGTAACGACTGGAACGGTTTTAACTTTGCTTTGTTTGGTTAACATCGATACAAATTTTAAAGCATTTTAATACATTGGAAATATAGTGCTATCTCACCTAATGATAGCAGGTTTCTGGTAATCAACCTAATGCGTTGTTGAGTTAGAAAACTCTTTTAGTTTCTTAAATAATGTATAATATCCCAGAGCCTTAAATTTTGCAGTTAACAACCTCATAACTTACAATAATAATGAGCTATGTATGATCATCCAAAGAAAAAGATATGCACCTCGAATGGTAAACCTACGGGGTATTAATGTTAATTAAAATATATTGTCAACATAACTACCTTATCGTGGTCTACCTGGAAATAAGACGAGTATCATTATGCAAAATGTTGTATCATCTTGGGAGGCCGTCAGAAACAGTATTAACAAAATTATTGGTGTTTACCAAAAACACAAAACCTTGCCGGATCAATATTCGACCACACGTGGTTAATAGCCGTATATTAAAATTTCCTCACAATTTATCTTCGAGGCACCCTGGGATCATGCTGTAAACCTGAATGTCAATGCAAAACCAGTAAATACGGTATTCGCTAACGGTACTTGCTAATTGAAACGAATAAAGTTCGAATGTTTACAAGGAACGCTTGAAAATGAATCGGACTAAATGTTTTTAAATTACGTGCTAATTAAGGAAAATAATTATAGGTTTACATTAAATTAAATATAGGTTTACGTTAAATAAGTTTGCTCACAGATGCAAATAAACATTTGAAGCCAATCTTATAAACATTAATTGTCATCACATCAACATGAACAAATGTCATGGTGTTAGTAAGTTTAACCCAAATGTTAAATAGGTTCAGATAGTATACACTGTATTGATCTAATTAGGCATAAAACAGCGGTTAATACGGTATAAACAACTAAAATAAATGTAATCGAAAAATATTGTAATTATCTTTTTATCGGAGTGATAGCAAAAACTTGGCTTGAAAAACAAGTAAACGAAGAGATTGGACGAGGACAAGATTCGAGGCTACTCCATGTCCTTATCAGGGTTGGTACATTATAGTTAATATTCTGTATTTATAACTGTAGAAAGTGTCCAACCAACGAAACAAATCAAGGAACCAACAGTTATTGAGATTCGAATTCTTCAGGAGTTAATAACAATGAATCCAGAATCAATTGATTATATTTTTGGTGCTAAAACTGTTGTTTTAGTATGTATACACAACAACATTAGCATTATTTGTTATCACAGAATAAGGTTCCCATGAAGAAGTGTAAATTCATAATTAAATTTGTTTATTATAATCGACCATCGGGCTAAATAGCTTCTTTGAGAGATTGTCATCGATCGACAGATGATGAACTGTCAAAAGAGATCTAAGTATACTTTTAATAAAATACTATACTTGACTAAAGCGAATATATTCAACATTATTTATTAAACGAAACGCCAACAAGGACGCATAAGAGAAGCATAAAAATAAAGAAAACACTAAAACCGAGACTCAAGATAAAAAGCGCGGATGGAATGCATGAAATATTTAAAAAAATCTTAAAATTAAATACTTAATACCTAAGAAACCGAAGGAGCACATGTATCAGCTGATGTGGTACTAGACTACACGAAAGCTTGCTCTTATTCTAAGATATACCTTCACTGGCCATTTCACTTATATCTTTTATGTAAAGTCAAAGTAAGCCTCCGGCACCGTGATCAGCACACAGTAGGCTGAATTTTTCTGGCACCCTGAAGCGAAAGTATGTTTGCCTCTGTGGCCATTACCAAATCTTGCAAAAGCTGTCAACCCTGAGATGCCGCAACGTCCGGCGTGGGAACCACGGACAGGTGTAAGTTTGTCACCGCTACTTGTTCTGAATCTGTGTAATGAGTTTAAGAAAATTATGCACGACAATTTAAGTGCACGTTCACCATTTGCATCATGTATGATATACGCGGTCAACGGCCGGTCGAATTTGTAAATTATGAAAGTTAAATGTATTGGAGTGAAATCTGTTATGCCATCTCTAGTTTTATAGCCGGCTAGACTATTCTGAAGATATCATTTATAGCTAGCCTAGATTTTGGAGATAATTAATACAAGTCTACAAAAAATAAAAAACTAATTCAGTTTGTCTGTATATTTTTTGCGATTAAAAGCCGACACAAGAAGATATTCTAATTGTAATAAATAGTTAGTATTTATTAATATAATCCATATAAAGTTGTAAAATATAATTATCCAGTTAAGTCGACAGTATGTACAGTAATATTTTACGTATATTATATGAGAAATTCCTTGTTTTAATCCTTCATTGATTTATTAACGTATTATATAATGATAGCATATGTGTTACAATTATTATATAAATCCTTCTACCTTCCTTATATTAATGTTTATATGAAGAATATAAATAATAAATAGAATCAATGTTCTTGAGACTTCAGATTATTATCTAATAGATAATAAATATAGATAATAGATATTTGATAGCATCAACTATTATGTAACATACTTTTCATACTACTTTTTAATTAGCAACAAAACTGTTTATATACTTATACTTATATATTACTTTTTATATATTACACGTCTAAATAGTTTTATTTAACAAACGGGGCCGGGCGTGAGGGCTAGCTAGTAAACGTGAATGCAATCTGTTTAGTAAAATGACATTAATCAAGCCAATAAATTGTAACTTTCTATCTCATCTAGGCTATGATTTTAATACGTCTAGACTAATTTAAAACTCGTTAAGAGGCATCCTGTGTTGAGGCTCTAAAAAATATTGCAAATGAATAAAAAACGCATTTATTGTGTAACCAATGTGTGGGAACGGTAGACAGGTGTGCCTGAGGAAATCTCTGCGAGCTTCTGTACTGATCAGCGGAACTAACACACATATATTTCATATATAAATCTTCGTAATAGCGAAATATATAATGATCAATGCCTGGTTTCTTTGTTTGAATTAGTATTGAGCCAGATTATTTACTCATTTTATATTTACATAGCACTTCTGTCTTAACGCTTTGTGTTTTGTTTTCCTCAAAAAGGTTGTACTAAAGATTTTTAGATATTGGTAATTGGTAAAATATCGCTTATTTATATCGCATCTCTGGGTTTACATTAACGCTACTAATAATTTAACGTAAATTTAACCAATGACCACGGCTCAAGTATGTATATGTGGTGATCGTTTTAGTAGGGCCTAGTAGAATTTTTTCATACAAAAATAAAGGAAAGTAAATTATTCATACAAGGATCAAACAAAAAGGAAGAAATGAAAAAAATCAGAAACGCTAGGAATTATACATCAAGATAGTACGTATTATATTATAAGAAGTCATCCAATAGTGCCTTCCTTAAATACGGTTTGTACTATACATATAAATGATCTTGTCAAATTAATAATGTGCACTCTTTACAACCTCTAGAGATACTCGTAAATAAGGTGGCCTAGAAAACTAGTAATTAAGAGAAATCCGCCAATCAGATGCGAGTAATTAAAATGATGAAATCACGCAAAAATGTTGTTAATCTCAACAGTTATTGTTTGTTCAATTTCTTATGATCAAGATGAGGAAAGTAAAATATTCCCATAATTATCATTGAGCTGGCTATAAACAGAAGAAATCGTGGGAATTGCGGACAGGTGGACGTCTTACTCGTAACAATTATAATGTCAATTGTTTTTTTTACATCTATCTAGTTCGTATCTTTTGAAACGAGGATGTGTGACGAATGTAATAAAGTTGTTCTTTTTAAGGTTGTATTGTGACTTTCTACGATAAGAAATCCTACGACAAAATCTTGTTTTTTGTTTCTACGATAAAGCTTTTGTTTTAATACTCCGGAATGAATAAATGATGAAATTTTTTAAGATTTTCTATTGTTTCTATAACAACATTGTTTTCCACTGTGACTCGTACTTATCCGGATTTACAATATTGGACTTACAGTAGATGAGCCCCAAGATAAGCTATGTATAGAATGTGTCATGGGTGCTTAACATCACTTATAAAGATACTCTCATAGAGGTCACGGGGGCTCCCCGACCTCTAAGGAGTAATGGTTGCAGCTCCTTACAATATTGTGTAAATAATATGACGATTTGAAACATTGAAGGATTTCAAGTATTACATTTTTTCCACATTTATTGTATTTAGAAGATCTTGAATAGAATATAGTGACGGAAGGATATCTAGGAAAGTAATAAGGCTCTGATATAATGAGTCACCGTGGGAAGTCGCGCAGGTGACGGCGCCAGCGCATGTCAGATACATTACCTGCATCATAAGCGGCCCAGTTGTAAAAATAGTATCACCATAAAAGCCGCTAAGTTTTAAAAGAGCTCGCACAATTCTAAATGATATAGTTGGTTTTCAGAAAATTAAGCACACAAACAACCGCAAAAACGAGCGCAAAACTGACGTTTATGGTATGGGAGGCCTCAAAATAGAAGTATATCATATGTGAAAATGTAAGTTTCGTTACTATGACGGCTTATGAAACACATACATGACAGGCAGACAGACAAACTGATAGCGACGTCTATGTACGAGGGTCTCGTTTTTACCTTTTGGATACAGGAACCTAACTTACTACAATTGAGGTCGCTCAGCATAAGTTACATAAATACAAATCATTAAAACAAAACGATTCAATTGCGAAAATCTACTTCGTGGCGTTACAAAAATTATACTGTTTTCATCATACTGCGTTGTTTATTCATAGGTATCGTTGATGTAATCCTGCGCCTTGTTTGTTGCGCAATTAGCAGCCCATAGAGCCTGTAGCGGCGTATGTACTTTAATTTAAAGCTTCGTTAAGTGATAATAATAGGCAAACAAAACAAACTTACTTAAAAATATTTACCAGAACTGATATCCCAACAAAATCTGGTATTTACGTAATAAGATTTTTACTAAAATGTGTACTCGCTCTTAATATAGATGATCATTCTGTATTAGAAACATAATTTCTGATTGTTTATAATTTGAGCAACGGATAGCGTATAAATTGGATTACACTGACGTTTATAAGCTCCGTATTACTAAAATATATTGGTATAATATTTCCAAAGTAAATATTTAGTTTGTATTTTCTTTATGCATCAAATTCGTGTATCATGTTAAAGAAAAAAATCTCAAACATGTATTTTTTTTCTTAAATTTCCAAAACCGAAGGTACAAAAAGTCACCGTTTGATCAAAGAGCTCGTGATTCGCTGAAGATGATATAAGTAAATGTATCTTTATTTACAAAATAAATATTGAACCTTTTAATTTTCAGTGTCAGTATGCCATACTATGACACGTTTACTTCTAAAAGTTAAAACCATATCATGGTAATAATCTGTCTATGATAATAATCATATTAATTACAATCCGCCTGCATTTGATTACTGCCAAACACCTTTTCTCCTAAGTATGTTACCTGCCTGTGATAATTTAGTAAAACCTTAATAATTATATATTTAGTTATTGTAATAATCACTTCTTTCCATGACCTACATAAATGGCCACACACATTGCACATTAGAAGCATTGTTTAGCTTCAGTACTATAATTAACTGAAGGCGATTTTCACGGGGCGAGCCGCGATGCCAACTGCGCGTGCGTCCATGCTTAATTTCCCTACTCAATAAAACGTGTGTTTGTACTGAAAATACATTTACTGTCAGTTGTTTGATCAAACAGTTTTAATGGAGTTGGAAAAATAACGCTCTGTATACAATTTATGGTGTTGATCGACCATCGGTTTGGACTTTTATCGTTTGTTTGAATATAAATGGTTTAATTGTGTTGAACGCGTTATTTTATCGAGTAACTAAAACTTTTCTTTTTACTGTAATTAGTATATAATTAATACTAAATAAAATGAAAAAAATTAAATCACGCGAAGTTCATTTGTAACAGCGACGTTCATTTGTTCATCACAGTCCTTTAAAAGAAACATTCAAAGAATAGCTGGATGGAGTAACCGGTTATTAGTAAATGATAATTTTTCTCAAGCTTTCCCAATAATATCTAGCTAGCTTTTGATACGTCTTTTCTTTTTTTTCATTATACATATGCAAGTAAATCACACAAATTCAAGAAATAAAAATAACGTATACTTTTCAACTAACCGTATAATATTTAGGGTGCTGCTTGAATATAAACTCATTGATTTTGAAACAAACGAGTCAATTTCATGGTAGAGTTGAAGTAGCTTTGAAGCGTGAAAATTTGACCATGGCCACGGATATCCTCCACAAATCATCAAAAACCACCGTGAGAATTTATACGATAGGATATGGGTGGGTTTTTTATTTATGAAATACTCCACAGATACTGCATCTCTGTTTGACAAAAATGAACTTAAGTTGTAAGTCAAAATTGTTTTTGTGTCTCAGTAAATGTATAATAATGAATTTTCAGATTGTATTAAACTATATAATAAAATAATATGTAAACTGTTTGAATGGTGGTGGTTCAAAATCAAGTAATTTTTAAAATCGATTTCGTCAATTTATTTCAAGTTCTTTTATCGCATATACATTGTAGTAGTTCCTGAAATTAGCTCGTTCAACTGAACAAACAAATAAACATACTCTTCCGCTTTATTATATTGAACTCGAAAGAACCATCTTCCTGTTATACAACATCGTATACTATACATATTCTTTGTATATTACATGTGTATATATACAATAAGGTAAGTGATACAAAAAAGGCCTACCTTAGGTAGTTTCAAACACTCAAAATTTGATAAATTATTCGAAGAAGGTGATAAATAAAAGCGTGGACTTCTTTTTTGGTTAATATTTTATTATGAATTAAGTAAACATTATGTAATCTTCAAACAAAAATAAACTAAAATGAGATAATTGTAAAACCTTAGCTTTAGGTCTTCTTAAAAACTAGTGACTTAATTAAGCCTACATATTGAAAGTATAGGAATATTGTTATTAAACTATCAATCATTATAAAATTATGTATTTCTGAGTTTTTTTATCACGTTTTCATGAGATCCTTGTACAACTTTTTAATTTATGTGACTAAATATTATACTTAAATTGCTAGTCAGACTTGAAGTCGTATATTAACAAGAAATAAAGAATACCATAAAAAACAAAATATCTATTCAAACAAATATTAGAAAAGAACATATCTTCTCAAAAATATTATTAAATATTTAAAAATGAATTATTTTTTTGTAGGCCTTATTTAAACAAGGTAACAAAATAACGCCTTAGAAAATAACACCTATAGCGTAATCTACTTATAAGAAAGTTATAAGGAACGTAATATAAAATAGTAGCATAATTTGCTTAGGAACATTAATCAGTCTTATTAATAATAAGTAGGTAGTAATAGAAGTAGCTATAAAATCAATTTTCTTGACAGTTAGGACATACAAATGCGTCTAGATCACTTTTTGTCAAGCCGACAAAATCCTCGTGGTACCACTGACAACACTCAAGGCATTGTATCATATTTGCAATCCTCTCCTCTTCACAAGCAAGACAGTACCACTGTTCTTTATCTTATCCACAGTTGATTTTGGTTAAATCGTCCGTTTCTTGTTTTCTTCGTAGAAAAGCAGTCGGTTCGCTAGTTAGTCCTCTACCGAGTAAATTCTATATTATTAAAAGATGTAATAAAAATAAGTTACATATCGTTTTCTATGATCTATTATGAAGTACATTTGGTAATATCAAAGGTATACCGTTATGCGCTGTGCCCATTTGTTGACCCAATAGAAGCGCACGCGCAGCTGCTCGGCGCCAGCACATCTGTGAGACCCATTGTTACTACTGTTTGTTATTGTCGACTATTATTAGCAACACAAACTGTCTACTTTTAGTATTATTAAGGCTAATCATTAAATCTGGCAGGCTTCGGCCTCCATCTGTTAATATTGCTACGTAAAATTAGTAACTTCCAGAGATAAATAGGTCCGTATACAAAATCCAAGTCCTTTTTAATATGTGATGCATAAGTGTGATTTTTAAAATCTTGAAGCTATATAAAGAGCATGTCACTTATAACTGACCTTAGTCACAAGGCTTTAAAGTCGTGTTTCTCGCGATATGCGGTTATTCGCGAGCCAGTTAGACACAACCCTATCATAGCCGTTTCTATTTCGTCTCCATGTCTTCTTTGGTGATGATAGAATAGAATAAGAAAGAACGAACCGCATCATAAATAAACCGACGATTTTTTTCGTAAATAACTTAACTTCATGTAAAAAAACTCCTCCAGCTTTTGGATGTGTAGGTGAAAATTGAAAAACGTTATTATAGGATATTTGATAGCACTATTTTATTAGATGTTTTAGACCTGGTTGAACTGGTTAACATTGGCCTTACGATACTCCGGGAAACATCATTTCCCGAATCGTCTCAATTGATTTCTCATTGCCCGTCAACAATGCAACGTATTTTAGCATCTGTCGGTAGCAGCCGCCAGTGACATGTGCTGTAAAACAAAACCTGAGGGCCGAGGGGTGAGATTTCCTAAACCAGGTGAGAGTAACTTCACATATGTTGCCACGTGTGGGGAACCCCTTTACAGGTGCTGTTATGTGAATGAATTCATTGTTGGCCGCTTCATTGACAAATGTGGCATTTGGCGCGCAATTTTGGCGCGAGAAAAGGGTAGTCTAAGGGTGTGGTGGTTACAAAAAAACAATGATTTTAGATAGGCTATCCCAACAATATTAATAATTTTAAATCCACGCATCCAGATGCATGACATACCACAAAATATGCGCATACTTATGTTTCAGAAATTTACAAACCATTTATAAAACAATTGAAGATTTCTTGAAGCTTATTCAAAAGTAATCATGTGGTATAAGATATAACCACTTCAAACATGATTAACAAACGCAATTAAAAGTAATAGTAACGCTCTAACTAAGCGTAACAGACGTTATACCCTATAATAAAGTTTATTCCCATATTAAGATTCACCGCGGTACATTTTGGCCTTTGGCAGGTGTACCTTGATTAAGGTCAAGGAGTTCCCAGTGCAATGGGTCGCTAACTTCCTTTAGACCATGACAGACCGTTGTAAGAATGTGAAACTCCCAGCTGTAGACATGTCTTTGACTATGGTCTACGCTTATCAGGTCACAGCTGTGACAAATTGTTTTAAATATTTTCTCTCAAGGAAACTGCAAGGTCTGATTTTTGGTAGATAGCGATTGCAAAAGCTATTCCTAAATCTTTGTTTATTGTACTACTACAATGATACTCGTAGGTGGGATGTCTGTATCCAATACATTGTGCTCTATTTTTTTCGATGTGATGTTCTTTATGATAATAAAAAAATAATGGTTTTTAGATCTCTCATGCAAAAACTATCAACACATATGTGTCGTTCATTGTACATATATACTTTGCAAATCCCAAAGACGGCGCAATCGATATCTTGCCGGACTACCGAACGGGCCCGGGTTCGAGTCCCGGTATGGTATGAGTAACCTAGACTAGGATAATATGTATATTGTTTTTTATTTTTTGCTTACTTTGGGGCTAAGTCACCATGTCTAAAAATTTGTCTTGATGCAACGCAAACGATATTTTCATTCTGACAGTATTTTTCCTTAAATTTTCCCTATAACTCCAATCACTGTGTATTATTGTTGTCTTGAAATAAACACTATCACTTCAGTGTATTTCAAATATTTACTTCAAACTCATATAATGGCAAAATAGACAGACGGACGTGGTCGAAGTTACAGCTTCCTCATTAGCAGCGGGTAATCGGCCCTTCCGCCGTCCACTTAAATACTTAACAGTACAATTGATATACTACACTCCGAGGGTAACATTGATTGGAAATTATTTTGAAGGGCATAACAGTCATGCGGGCCTCTCCTGTTCTGGAAATATTTTACAGAGCAAAATTTAATATTAATAAAGCTTATCGCATCCGAGGTGTTGGTATGTTAACTATAAGTACCTAAAAGCTACCAAAGAGGTAGAATCGGAGGTTGTAGGTACATTAAGAACAAGAGGCATGGAAAGTTTTACGCATTTGCAAGTATTAAGCAGTTAAGGCATGGCATAACCATGATCATGACAAGCAAAATTATAACTTTTTAAACGTCTTCTGTACTGAAAACGAGATGATCATTTATCGTGTTTAATATTATTAAAGATGTATGTATCATTTTTATCTGTACGATATATTCAGTTTAATAAACCTTGACTTTTCTTATCTCGCTTAAAGAAAAGAGATGCTTTCATATTTCAATTTAGATTTGAATAAGATTGTAGTTTCGCGCGTGACTGTGTCGTTCGTGAGCCAGGTGCGCGCGCAGCGACGCCTAATTGGCGCATACCGAGACGCCTTGCTGTAATTGGACGTCATTTGCAGAAATTGCGCATTGATTGGGCGATATAAATGTCACGTTGCGTAGAGAGAAGCGATTCCATGAAAATTAATAATACAAATTCGTTTTTCATTCTACGCTAATTTAAATACAAATTCAGTTTTGCCGAACGAAATCTACACAGACGTACATATTATTCAGATAATCCTTATGTCATAATATTTATATAGTACTACGCATATATAGCACATGCTATGTATAGTAAGGCTGATATTAAATGCGTTTCAAATGTCATATAGATTATGTATTCACCAACTTTAATATACCAAAGCCCAAAACTGACTACTGGTGAAAGTACCTACTACATAAATACCGACCGCGTCATCACTACTAAAGGTAACACCCATTTATTAACTCCACAACCGCCCTAAAATCACTGACTGCACCGAACATCAGTTTGTGTTAAAACACCATGAATCCTGTGATTCAGTTTTTATCTCACCGGTCATTCACCAAAGGGCAGCAGAGCGAGACACGAAGTATGAATAAAAAGGTGGAGGAATCACGGTGTGTAGACACCCCCATAAGGAGGCATAATGATCATAAGATATGTTTAAGACAGAGGAAGTGTGGTGTGTGACCACCCTCGCAGGAACCCCGCAATCACCGTCTAACGATTTAACGAATGCGGCGTCCTTGAAGTAGTATTGTCCTTACAAATAAGTAAGATTTGATTTTACAAGAATATATACTTTTATATTTACAACACGTCAAATGTATATCCCAAAGTATACTCAATTGAAAAATTGAAAACTCAATATTAAAAAAATACATGTGTGTAGGACGCCTCGAGCATCAACAAATGAGCAAAAAGCCAAATGTAATTTGTGTATACTAAGCTACGCCTCTAATGTCTTTTAGAAATTACTTTATCGGTTGATTTAATATTAGTTCCGGTATATGATACCGGCCATTAAAATCACATTTTGTGGTCTACACTACGAAACTTTACATGATAGATATACTTCACGTATTGAGTAATTACTATATACATTATAGTCTTGAAAAAAATCTTACAGGGTTGTCTAGAACTTTATATTCGGAACCCAAAGTGGTTCACATACGCAAAACCAGTTCCTCCCACATTGGTCACTTCGAAAGAAAAATCGCGCGCAAACGCAGAAACAAAAGCCTTTGTCGAGTTCCCAGTATCCCGCGGGTGTCGGCTTACAGAATTCTATAACTAATCGAAATGGTCATTGTTTGACGAAATCTGATTAGGTTTATTCATTGTTTCCCGCCACTCTTTTGATGTTGCGCTTTTTCGCCTGACATGAGATTTATGGGTATTATAATGAAATACCTGTTGAACCCACGTATAGAGATTTGAAAGATAGCAACTTAAGTTTATGTTCGCAAAACCACAGGGCAAGCGTTCAATGTACCTATACGTATTACGGTGAAACTCGGTTCGTAGGAATTGTTTAGATATCCGAATTAAGTAATCTATGTGCAGGGTGTAATCTATAGATTTGTTTTTGTTTATAAGGTTTAAACTAAAAAACTGAACAAATTAAATACAATACAATAATAATAATATTTTCGTTCGTGGCTACGGTAGGGTATCAGATGTAGAGATAAGAGGCATTAGGCTTGCGCTGCGTGAAGATATTCCACTAGCCAACTCAACCTAGACGATGCGACCCCCCTGTTATAAAAATATTTTTTGTCCCCTTTGACTTCGTTTTTATCATACTGTAGGTGTATGTTAACGTAACCTTGCAAATTAATGCTTTAATTAAACTTTTTTCAATATCGAAATCCCCCCCCGACGCCAGGTTGAACAATGCACTAGTCTGCAATTATCGCAATTGCAAATTAAATATCGAAATGACGCCATTAAGTCCAATTATTTATCGATCTAGTGACACCATATGATCGGTGCAATATGAATTTGAAATATAAATGAATATGCAGATAAACGATTTAATTAAAAGTAATCGCTTTATAACATAAACAGCTGTTAGTTAAACGGAATGAATGAGACGCGGACGCATCGGCGCCTCGCGGGTTATCGTAGGTCACTCGCCAATCAATGGACCCGCAGCTGACTAGTAATGCTGTGTCCACATTGTTTTTATGTCTATGGAAATGCTTTGAGTCAGCCGCAAACTGATAACTTTTTTTCAGTGAAGTTTTCTAGTTATCGTCGTATCGGCTCTGATGGTCGGTTGACTCAATTTCACTTCTATTTTAACCACGAGATTATAATGGTAGTATCAGAGAAATATATATCAGTATTGAAATGAAATAGCATTTTGGTGCCTGTAAAAAATTACAAGGGATGGATGATCTTTTTCCAAACAAAATAAAACTCATATTTTTGTGAAAAGCGCCTTAAATGCGCTATTATAGCAGTTTCACTGTTCATTATCACAAAAAAATTCGAAGTTTTAAAAACGTTACGAACTTTGTTTACCATACTGATCTCATACTAATTTAAATTTCCCTTTCTATGTGTGAATTGTGATCGCAGCCTTACCGCTTACACAATTTTCCATTGATAAATAACGGGTATTTGTCTGTTAATGTTTTCTTGTATCTGGTAAACAGTCGAGGCCAATTAGCATAGTTAATTCAAGACGGAATTATTCAAATACGGTCATCCAAAAATCCTACTCAATTATACTGACAACTGTTGATAGCCAATAGTGTCTATAATATAAATTACATTAATTTGACTTATCAAAAATCTACGTATGTCGTATGACCTCGAGAAGGCCAGATGGTCGGATAGGATCGCATTAAGATTCTTAAATACCATAGTGAACGCTTATAAAATAATTACCACGATTCACAAGAAGTATTAAGAATTGTATGTTCTAGTCCGGGCAGACATACTTCTTAGTTCTTCATCCGTTTCTTATTAATGCAAATGTGTCATATACGAGAATGTCTGACACGCGTTCTATTACAAGCTAGTTACGTCTCGTCTTTGCAATCGTGCTGCTTTCGTCCTCATTAAATGGTAAACATAAATATTAATCAGAAAATAGTTATATGAATCTGCACGTTAAAGCTGCTCAGCAGAACAGTAAGGGCCATCCTAAACAAAACCCTTTACTCCGAACTGTTCATTAAAAGAGGTAGAGGGTAAACTTTTTTTAACTGGTAAATTGTGAGGACTCCTGTCTTAGACCCCTAAGAAAAAGGCATTCTCTTCCCCATTGGTTGAAAACTATTGTTCTATATCTATGGAATTGGTTTTAATAGTATAGTTATTTAAAAGTACTGTGTAAGAACTGATCATAATATTGAATGCACCAAATTGATAAACTCATTGTGTTTATAAGACGCAATATATACAGTTTAAAGAGGTGACACAAGAGTGTCGCATTACTGTCTCAATGAATGGGGTTATGTGACCGGCGCCGGCGCATGCAATGCGATGCACATTCACAATTCATGGAAACATTATACATACACGCGTCAGTGTGAATATCTATGGCTTATTAGACTCAAATGAAGCACTTCTCATGTACTTGCAGTTTTATCAAGAGGTATATATTTAAGTTGGCAATACGTTGCGATACAATTTTTTACAATAGGAAAATTACATATCAGTCAGATTGTTACATAACTGACATAACAAACCTATATTTATATACGCATTACAATATTATGTTTTTGAATTATCTATTATTTATGTTTTTACTAAGTAATATAACTAAGAAGTATCAAGGCCTAGTTTTTCACCAATTAACCGGATAAAGAGGTACTTAAGTTCTTAATTCAATTAAAAATCCTCCGCGGCTGAGTCGTTCAATGCTTTGCTAAAAATAATTATTTCATATAACAAAAGTATGGAAGGAAATGCACATAAACATAATTATGTTATTACAAAAAATAAACAGAGTACCTTAATGTATGATACTATGAAGCACCGAATTAAATATAATTTTCAAAAAAATACAATCTTTCTTAATTCCTGCTACACAATCTCTTATTTTCTGGCTACGTAAAGATAAACATAATGTTTTAGCGGTACTGGTAGCTTGTCATAATAAGATAATAATCTTCGCTGAGTCAAGATTATTGTGAATTATGTTCCTGTAGATTGGTAAAGGCTTATGATACGTTTATATATTAAATAATTGCCATTTTCTTAGAAAACATTACACTGCTATTGTACAAGTGCCTATAAGTTTCTTTAGTTTTAATTCAGAACCAGTCAAGATATTCTGAATATTCTTAACGAGGTCTCGTATGGATTCCGATACTAATGTTACATATTAACAAAAATATTTTTATTCTTGTACTTGAGATTCGATATTTCCAATCCACGTGTTTCAGTAATTTTTATTATTCAAATAAATGGAATTTAAGTTTATTTCCGAGGTCATGTAATCTTCCAAGAAGAATTCTGTTGACAAAAACAGGTCAAGTTTGGAGGGAAAGGCGCCAAAACAAACTCACAGCTGCGCAACTATTTGCGGAAGCCAATATAACCTATTTAATAACATATAGTATAAATTATCCACGATCCGGATTTCGGTTGTATGGATTCGCAATAATCCGGATTGAGCGAATACATGTCTGTATGATGTTTTTTAGAAGCCTTAAACTAGTCGTTTACATTTGGTTTTATCGTATGTCTTTGGATTTTACAGTTTAGTGTTGATGATGTGAGTAATAGTTTCAGTTGATAGATAGTGTTTTTTTCGTGAGCATTATCAGGAATTTTTTAAGTTTTAGTTACGCTTCCGCGTAATCAAAGGACGATTTACGTGCTTTGATCTTCGTTAGTGGAACTTATAAATTTGTCTACAGAATGCCGATTAATCAGCTGTTGTTTTTATTTGAGATCCTTTGATACATATTTATGAATCGCAAAACCTTTCTTTTTGGTTTTAAACGGCTTTGTTCAATAATCTGAATAGTTCTATTAACACAGGTAATGTCCCCTTTAGTACTTTCGGACACCACAATAAAATATTGACTTTTAATAGCGTGAACTCTGAATCGTGTCTTTATTTCTGTTAAGACACGATTCGGAGTTCACGCAGGAACAGCATAAAAAGGCTGCCTATATTTCTCCACTGCTAAACCAAATATATAAACCTAAAAGCCTAGTAAAACCAAAATGACAATATCCTGTACATAAAAAAACAGAGTATAATCATCATGGCACTCATACAGTTCTAGATTTTTTGTCCATGAGTAGAGATATTTTTGATGGGACTTCTTGTTTATCAACTGTGCCATATAAACTTTCTTCTTTCTTTTTTGAAAGTCTTATTTGTAAACTCAGCAATTCTAGCATCACAGTACCCACAACATAACATTTTTTGACTCTATTATAGATACCAAAAAACTGTGACATCTATACAAACAAAACTTTAGATGTAGCGATAGCTGTTCTTATAGCTTGTTTCAGGGAAGAACAAAATTTACACACAGCGCAATTGACGTAAATTTACTTGACAGTAGTAATCGTTTACTTGTTCCAGTTATGACCATTGTTTCCTTCTGAATATGATCTCCATATAAACTTAGAAAATTTTTAAATTGACTAAATAGCTATTTCAATTAAATTCTTGTGTTGACACATTCGTATTAATTTGATGTATCTGATAAGTCGAAATCGTCACCTCGACGGTTAATTTATGACAGTAGGTAACACGATATTCTTGACACTTATAAAATGTGATAAAGTAACAGAATATGATTACAGACTCGTAGGAATTTTTATCACTGTTTGTTATTCTGTGCATGTGACACACACGAAATGTCAAGCATACCACAGATGATGTAAGTCGTAACTTACCAAATTATTTCTTGAAACTCATTTTAATTTTATCACAGGATCTTTTAAATTTATCTCTGTGAAATACGTGACCTTAGATAGAGTATAATTTGTTTAAATATCTCATCCGCTAGGCAAGTATAAAAAAACCCTATCTCACCATTTTTGAAACTTCGCTTCGTATTCCCGCTTGTACGAAATCGCGCGAAATAACTAACCGAAAATCACACGTTTAATTGAAATGCTCATTTTCAGTGTATTTATAATTATATAAATACACTGAAAAGGAGTTAATTTAATTTTAAAATTATTAGTATCACCTTCGCGCAAATAACATCATGCTTAGCTTACAGGGAATTGCTCATGGTGTATAATGTGTTTGAAACAATAACTGTAGTGGATCTGCTTCATGCCTAGACAGAGCTGACCTTATGTAAATAAAATAATAATATGTTCAAGATTATCTGTTCAAAATATTAAAGTGAATAGAATGCTCTAATTTGCTTAAAATTAAAAAGCATGTTATTTAAATTTAATAATGTATTCAAAATATTTAAGGTAATGTATTCTAAAAATTAGCAAATAATTTTGTGTTTTCCCATCATGCTGAGAAGTGACCTTGCACCTGAATTATTCTAAATTGGCGCCAAGTTACAACCAGATTTGAGCTATCAACGTAAACGCGCCAAAATACAGTTACCAGGCCACAAAATGTCATCGATATATTCTGTAAATGTATTTATTAAAATGTTTTTTTTATACAAAATGATATGACCATGTTTTGTTTTACGCAACTGTAGGCAATCGTGTTAGTTTCCACACAATTATAATATGTATTTTTGTGTTGTTACGAGTAAAAATGACACGTGTTTTAGAACGCGTAAATTTTTACGACAATATTGATTTATCGTTTTCTAAAAACATAATAGTTTTTTGAAAAGGGTTATTTGACGATAACTAATTGGAATGTTAAGGGGAATTTGAATGTTATTTTAGAAATTTTTTTAGGTAAAAAGTAATTGTTGTAATTTATTTTATTTTAACAAGAACAAAAATATACGTATTAAACGAAACCCACGCTTAAATAAAAGGTCTTACTGGCAAAATCAGAAACTAACAATCTAAGATCGTTTTCAGATGTCCACACATACATAAACTGTTATATAAAACAGAAAAACCGAAGACTACAAAATTACAAGATAAAATCATTGCCCTTCATTCAAAAAAGGCAAGACGTTTGACAATTATTAACAAAAAAATACAACTTTTGTAGTAAATCCCTCTTTCATTTTGTATGTAAAAGTGTATTTTGCAAATCCGAATAATAATTACAAGAATCACATATTATATATAATTACAATTAAATAAACAAATAAATCTAATCGTTTTTCGTTTTGAATCAAATAACGGTAATTCAATACAAAACAGTACTCTGAAACATATCACTCCTCACACTTAATAGGATTTCAACCTCAAATAACTCACCGCGAAACCAATCCCACAACAAAGAGTTATTCAAACGGGCACATAAAGTTTTTATTCGTTAATTTTAATGCTCCTAAACAATTCGTGTTCTAGTATTGACGAGAGGAAACCTTGTAATTATGGCCGGGCTGTAAAATAACCATCAAAGTCAACGAGTTAAAATTTAAATAACTTCAAATCATTTGCGTGCCTCTTATTCCTAAAAGTATAGGAATTAAATTCGTAGAGCTGTCTTGAACAGTGCAAGTGGTTTTCACGTAAAATCCGACAACATAATATAAATTATGTTTTGTATGACAGGACGCTGTAAGTCGTATTTTTACGAGTGAAAATATAAGTTTTTGCAGGTGGTGGCCGATTTGGTATGCATAATAATTTTAAATTGCTTAATTTAGAAAAGATAAGCGTTGTGAGGAATAAAAGTAGACACGACAAATTAGATTTAATAAATATTTGATTTTTTTATCGTGGTATTTTCGACATCTAGATTACCTCTTACACTAACTACAGTGAAATTTAAGGCTAATAGTTAAACCTATAGTAATAATCAATGTTTCGTAATTTCTAGAATTCTTAGTAAGTCACGCAATCTCAGTTGTGTAGGTTCCTACATTGCTAATAAAATTATCCATTGCTTTGTTCTCACCTCATAAATCACAAACTAACAAACATCGACTGTCAGTTTTAAGACCTATTTATAAATTTGGATCAAATATCAAATTCGGAAATACCCAGACATTTGATGAACAAAATATATTATGTTGGCAATAAAATTTGGAATAAATATTCAATTTATTGGGCATATCATTTAATCATCTTCATTATCTTGATTGATATTTATACTTTATTAGTATTGATAATATACCTAATATACGTATACATATACATTCTGTGTTTTAAGCATTCACACAATTCAAAAATAATTACGTATCTGGTCCGTATTTTGAAAACATTGTTTCATCTTTAATTGTCCTCCTAAAGTGATTTTGAAAATTATGTCTGTTATTGTGTTATGTTAACATGTCATATAAATAACAAGAAATTGTTAATCCTTCAAAAGACTATTTAAATTCATAAACATGACAAGTCATAATTCTTTCTGTAAAAAATAAGATTCTTTTCGAAGGCACGTTTTATATTGGCGCCAAATTACTTATTAAAGATTTGTGATATCAAGTATCCCAAAGCACGATAACAAAACTATGTGGCCGCAAAAGTGAAGGCAAAAAAAGCTGGGCTTCGTAATCTTCATTTCTTTGTATATTCCTTGACCATCGCCATTAGTACAATAAGGCTATGAGTCAAAGATATGCAATCCAGTGTCGAATAAATCGCAGCGAGGGCGGACAGCTGTGGGCTCACACGTGCGATGGTCACGACTGAGAGGACCACGAACAGCCGTCACGATGCTGACCGATCAGGGACTTGCGTCATAGGAGTTCCTATAAGATACACAATGTTATTACGTACTGTGAAGTATCTAAATGATTTTAATTATACATTGAAATACAAATTTAAGATTCCGATTATCGCTATATTTTTTGGACTATGGTAATGGCAATAGCTCCGACAATAGAGTTATCCCTTGATTTTTTAGGCACAATTGAGCCTAGGCAACTATACAACTTGGTCATAATGTGGTCGCGATATTGTCTTTCTATAAAATAAACCTACGCCTCATATATATATACCCTCACGCTGGGTAATATTGAAATATTACGTTAGCAACTATTCAAATAACCGAAATGATAATTTAAAACACGCACGTCTTCAATCAATGCCAACGGTTCCGGATGCCAGGTTTGCTGCTTTAGGTGCCATTATATCGCGATAAATATTTATTATCTTTATCGCGGGTCAGAGGTTAGGGCCGCATTCCTTTATCGACTTGCTAATTCAGCAGCTGCCTCTGTCAAAACAATACTATATTCGAAATTTTATTACATGCTACATGTCATTATTATACATAATACAATGTTTAATGGAATTTTTTATGTTAATTTTTATGTTTATTTGAGTATCTATAGAGTTTTATATACAGCAAATGTACATAATCTTATAAGATTCATAGATTGTGAACCTAGAGATAAACTTAGAAGGAATAAAAACATTTAAAGTTTCACCATTGAGTTTATTATGGTATGCAAATAAGAAAACTTACCAGAACGTAGCTTATATTCTGGTAAGTTTTTCTTCCATCTATTTTTAAGTAAGTTGGTACTCACTCTCCGCCCATGGAGACATACTAACAGAGGGCTTGCGAGTGCGTTATACTCACTGGCCTCATAATTCTACATTGTCTTAGCGATTGCACATTGAAAAGGCAAAGTAGTATTTGTGAAACAAAATATTTAATATATACGAGTATACTCATACACAGCTTTAGCAGCTATGCATCTGCGCAACTAGAATCGGTAGTCATGTTTATTAACACCATCCTGCGCCCGCGCACGTGGCCCTGACAGCCCTACACAAACCAGATATATTTAAAATCGGATATTACCCAGCAATGTGCCTTACTAAAATAAAAAAGAAACTAATTTCATATTTATAGTTGCCAATACCGTTTTGCAAGCCTTTATAAAAACTTTGAACGGCGAGGATAACGAAAACGAGTTTATTTTTATTATTCATCTAGAACAATAGATCGTTTATTTAACATAAGATCGTCATCGATTTTGAATTGTCATTGGTCCCTTGTATAATATACTCAGATATTTCGTATATGCTCGCTACGCGTAAGAAACTCACACGTAGCAACAAATTTAACTATAAATGTTGCTGCCTTTCCTCATTTTGAATAGAGTCAAGAAGGTACCTTTTTTTAATTGTATAAATTCCTGCTGTTTTAATTAACATTAATTTTAAACAGGAAAATTTATATAATTCCTCAGCCAATTTTTTTTAACATTCCTAATAAAAATAGCTGGATGAAGTGTGCCATGTCAGTAATGTCAACGTGTCAAACAATTATCTAAGTTGACATGGCGGCATCTACAAAGACAAAAGAGAAACGAATTCCTCTCGTTGCGTGCTTTATCTGAAATTCAGCCCTCGTTCTAACCGAACGTGAGAGAGATCTCACAGATTGGGTTGTGCGAATTATGTAATTTTTGATTGCTCATATGGTTAAAAATGTTTTTGTTACCACGACAGGGATTGTTGCAAAAAATTAATCCAACAATGAAATCATTTTAACATTCTCAGACACGTAAGAGACCTTATATATGACCATAGGAATAAAAATAAATGACGGCCTCCTTGCCCTTGTATAGTATAAATTAATTATTTAAAAAACGGACCACATCTGATAGTCATGCTCATCGCATCACCATGTGGATTGTCTATTCCGGTGACATATGGAATTTGGAAAAACCAATACGTAACAAGTCGATATTATCGTAAGACTGACTTGTACATATAATATATTGTTAGTATATTTAGCGCATAATCGTCACCAGAAGTCAATCAAAGGCAGTTTAATAATATCGTAAGCAAATGTCTGCCACATGGGCGTCTGCGCAGCACGTGGCATGCTGGCTTGCTGAATGCCAGTACTGTTTGCATCACATTTGATGCTCACATGCTATTTATCTTCACACATGGCCTATAGTGATGCATCAGTGTTGATTGGCCTAATGTTTAACATCCCTCTTAGCTTTATATCATCCCAAACTCAAGACATTCACGATTTAAACAGTTCATATACAATTATTAAGTAATAATGAGACATTGACTGATTGTTTTGTAGGAAAGATATAAGTGATGTGAAATCTTATATTTCTAAGAGTGGGTTGGATAGATAATTATGGTTACCCTATGTGAAATTACATGTAACAGAATATTATAGCGCATTATCCGTTTTGTATAGTTAAATGGTAAAATACTTTTTATCGCATTAAAGTAGATTTACTTTCAATTCGCGGATTGAATCCGAGTATCAAATCTCCATTAAAGTATTCTTTAATTTTGCTGTGCAGCTATGGGCAGTTTTGATCTGGTGGCTTGCGTTTGATGAGAACCTGGTATGCTCTATTCGGCAGTTCTAACAAGAAACAAAAACAATGTTATTTGTGTTATGTCGACGTTTTAAAAACTATACTAATTACATTCGATAAACACCGATACGAAAATTGCATCATGTCTGCCTGTCACAATTATTGATATGCAATATTTGTATTCAAAGTGTCTATTGAAATTGCAAATCACGACGTTCTCATATGCAAACAGGACACGGCTACCACCGTCCGCCGGATGTCGTCGTAAAAATACATTACACTCAGAGCCTTCGAACGGGTAATTATTATTCAAATCATAGCAGCTAGGTACTATATTTAAGAGATAAGCACAGCTGGTTTAACGCGTATGGAGTAGATTTAATGTGAATAAAATAAAATGCTAAATAACGAACCTAGAATTATAATGTAATTAATGACTTTAACTGGCTGATCTATCGCTTTTAAAATTATAAAACTGCAAACCATCTTGCATCAAATCAAAATTATGAGTAATTTTAACATCCTTGTAATCTTATTCAGTATTCAGTGGGATCTTGTCAGTATTCAAATTTATCATTGTGAAAAGCTAACCTTGAAGAAGGAATATAAGAGGAAATATAAATATGTATAACAGATGCAGTTATTTGTGTCTGTCTCAGTGATTTCTGTTTGAAGTTTACCGAAAACCAAAAAGTCTATCTTTAAGCTGGACTAGACACGTAATATATACGCTCTTCTTATATAGTAAATACAGCATTTAAATAATACTTTCTTGTAAAAATATCAAAGTATTTTCGCAGTCTCTAGACGGTATACGAGAATGCCAGTTTGACCATCACTTGGCGACGTATGTCATCTAGTATAACAACTGCCGATTTAGCATTGGCAAGCAACGACGTTAAATTTTTTAAAAATACTAATACTATTTTAAGAATAGAATTCTTATTTGAAATCTGGTGACTTTAATGCTAATTATATTATATTCGTACATTAAACAAATCCTTACTAACAGTTGATTAATTATCCTGGAAAGACAAGCGATGTTTCACACAAATAAGAGAATTTTTTCCGTTATGGGAATTTACAATAGGTTTTATATCTTCTGAGCAGTGTTTGCGACCTTTAAACTTAGGTTGCAATCCCATCACTGTACACCGAAAGGTTTTTCTTCACACATCGTGACGAAAGTCGCATATCTTAGACATCTAAATAACAGAGGTGTGATAAACATATAAAAAGGAAATAATCAAACTACCATGGCCATATAGAGGCCATATTATTGTAATCTAATGGCGTCACATTTTAAATGCATAAATAAATATATTTGTTTCAATATCCACTTGAATATCTTATATGTAAGAGATAAATTTCAATATGAAAATCGTAATCCTTTGTAGTTTGTTATTTTTTTGTTAAAGTAAAATTATAAGCAACTGACGTTATTTCAGTAATGGAACAGCCGAAACTACTGGTACTCCAAGCTTGTAAAATTCCGACATCTGCAGCACAGATATCCATCCGTTTCCCAAAATGCTGGTATCCAGATGGACGTGAGAACAGACGAATATTTCGAAAACTCACAATTTTACAACTGTACTGCAATATAGGTAAAATTATTTTATTGCCTTAATAGAAAGTGTAAGAATAAATGCTTGTTAATTGCCTATACTTTTATTCGTTTAGTTCCTTTTGTACGGGTTTGGTGAACTGAGAATTATGTATAGATATGCGTTTGTGCTAGCTAACAACCAATAATTTTTTATTATTCTCTATATTATGAATACGAAATATAAAGACATTAAAAACATTATGTAAATTCACACTCGCGAGATTTTACGTAAAAATAACAAGCCTACATTTCAATAAAATATTTCTTTTTTAATTTTTTCATATCTAAATTACTTCAATTGTTTCTGTACTTAAGTTTTCGCCTCTAACACTTGTCATACCAAAAATCGGCCTACCTTACTATCTGTACATATTGTCATTATATGTAAGTGGGGGTAAATTTTATGCTGGATGCAATTTTATTATATTTTTTATAAAATCTATATGTAGTGGTATGGTTTAACAAAAAGATTGACAATGTAAATAACTATTTCAAAAAACGACAGGGACATTATATTCAGCGTATAATCGCACACGTGTGCTCTCCACAGCTGCACGTGGTCTTCCTCACCTGATACAGGATATCTTCATGAGAATATCAGAATCATTTGCAAACATAAATAATATTATTTATTACGCAGTCTTTTTTTTACATAAAAGATAACAGACATATGTATTATTAATTTTTAGGGCTTTACGAGCATAATTTTTACTAAGGTTCAAAAATATTATGGAAAAAAGTTTTACTCGGTAAAAAAAGTACCAATAAGTGCTGCTAAAATCTGGATTACTTAAATAACTGGGCTGATAAAAGCATATCATATAAACAATGATATCAGCACGAAATCTCATTAAGCAGATAATGCTCCTTTCGCACTTGAACCATCTGTTAACATTTTGTACTTATTAAACGGGGTCTAAGTGACATATGGAAAATTGAGATAAAAAAATATTTCTGTCTTATCAAGTGAATGTTTATGAAATAAAAATTATGACACCATATAACGTGAGACTAAGAAAATCCAAAATACAATCCGAAACATGTCATTGCTTAAGGATACAAAAATATTTTTCACGACCTTGTTAAGTATTTTTCTACTATCAAAAGAAATTACTAACAATTATTCATCTTGCAATACATAAAAATCGTTCTACGTACGTACATAACTACGTATACATATTCATTATACTTATAAAAACAATGCATATATTCGGTAATATATGTGTTATAAGTTATCAGTTTCAAGTGGATGTTTATTTTTCATATACTTGTTTAAATGTCTTTAAGCGATATAATAAATTATTTTATTTTTCAAAGTTTTTCTCTCAATAATAAATTATCATTCTGTGAATCTAGGCGTAAAAAAGAATGTATTTAAAATATTTTTTTTAATTTCAATTACAATTTAATTTGTTTAAATGTATGATCGAAACTTGTTCTAAATTTATCACAAAATTAAAACCAAATACATATATTCTACATACATATATATTCTATCCGATATAAAGGTCTTTAAAGTGCGTTGGCATTAAGAAAATACTGTAATTATTTTAAATTGTAATCCATAATAATTGTTGTTAATCATAGCATACGTAGAATAAATTCGATTTCTTGCATTACTCACTTTATTGAAAATGAAGAGAGAAACAAGAAACCTTTTGACAATATATATAAATCATCACACACACAGTACTTTGTGACTATTATCATCGATCTATAGTGGAATGAAGTTTTCCTTCATCGTACTACTGTACATCGAAAGAAAAATGAACAGTGTGTTTCAAAGTTAACATTTAAGCATTGAGGTTCTTACTGTGTGGTAAGTTAGTAGCAACACTGTACACACTTTAATTCTAAGCAGGCTTTAACGCAGCTAACATAGCTGAGGATTCTCAGAAATTCATAGATTCCTTAAAGTTCCATCTTATCAGCGCACATGCGAAGCTCGATAGTTAGCAATGTGGAGCGCAGATTTGCAGAACACGTGCAATGGTTTCGGTGCACATGTATTTATGAAATGTTTTACAACTATATTACGGCTTTCTAAAGAAAGGTGATCGCCAAATGTGTTGGCGGAAGCTTCTGATAATCGTTAAACTGTACAGATGTTTTGTTGCTTGTAAATGTTTTGACTAGCACAAGTGTGGAAGTTTTTGACTCGTTTTATGGATCTATTTATTACTTTTACAAATACGATAATAAAGCACTTCGTTAAATTTTTACATTAATGGTGACAGAAATACACACAATTCTTATATGTATAATTCATCGCCTGATGCGCGAACCAGTTAAGGCTTTGAGGTGATTTGGAGGTAGTCTATTTGTTCTGCATGCTTCCAGTCTCCTCTCACAAACCTTAACAGCAGCTGAAATCTTCTAAAATTAAATTTGGGTATGGAAAGATCTTGTCCCATATGTCATACATTAACAATAGTAATGCTATTACACTTAATAGCATGAAATTCCTTTTCTTTAAAACGATACAGTAGTGGCTTTTATATTAAAATCAGACGAAGATTAATAACCGACGAAGTGAATCTGCGTATATCCCTAATCAAGTGTCTAAAAAATTTATTGTTACGCGAACATCAATCCGGTCCTTACCCGTTCCTTTATTCAGCTAATAAAATTGTCTTCTACGTTCCCCTTTGAATATGCATATATATCGCATCATTTTTCATAGCATCAATCAGAGGTCACTTGTCCTTAGGGTTGTTACTTTGATGTAAATATTTGGGTCATTTCATGCAAGTAACATGGTCTATACGAATTGTGGCATTTGCCATATAGATACTGTGTAAAAACAGGCTTTAATCAAGAAGATATTAAATAATTGGACATATCTTTATATCTATATGTATTTATATAATGAGCGCCTACGCCATGGCTACGGTCTACGAGCTACGTTACTATATTAATATGCAGAAAACATATAACAATATGTAACTTTTCAGTATCTCTACAACATCATAAATACATAAAAGAAATCAAGTAAAGAGTGTGAAAATTATTTTAATAAATGATACAAATCACATCCCTGAATATCACAACTTCAATAAAGTGTAAACCAATGAATATTTTTAATGTCCAGTGTGAGACTTACATTTCATCTCATCGTCAAATCTCTTAACAGCCTTACTTTAATACCACGATAAATTTATATACAGAGCATTTTGAAATAATGCATCATTCAAATTTGTATTCTGTATTCTACTGAAAGAGTCGGGTTTCCTTTGACTATCTTCAAAATGCGCATCAAAGTAACAGATCTCCGCGCCAATAGGTTACTTTCTTGTCTTCTTATGCAAATATTGACATAATGTTGCCATCATTAATCAGCCAAAGGGCCTGGGGAGCTTAACATTCACGTGCAACGCTGACCTATAGTGTATTCAATAAAAATGATGACAAATGATGCTGGAAGTTTGTTGCTTTGTTTGTTCTACTGTGTTCCAGTGTCATGTAACATTTAATGGAATATAATATCACCAGTGTTCAATGTGAACACAATTGGCATTCACTATATGATCACTTTGACATCCCAATTGGTTGTATTCAGGATATATTTTTATTTTCAAACAAACAATATACACATATATAAAAGGTTTAAATTAAAAAGTTAATGTATTTGATTAAGTTGTAATACTCCAACAGGCTCGAGCTATGGACAAAAATATTCAATGATTAATGAGAAATGGAAACCGATTTCATTCTATTTCTTTACAATTTAAAAAGTCAAATAGACTTCATAATCACCTTTCTATACCTAAAACAAAATTTAGTTGCTTTTTTGATCCATGGCACATAAAAGGTAGCGCACATAGAATGAAAATCGTTTATGCGGTATTTTGCAATCTTACTAAGTCACTGCCAATATCTCCTGCATAAGTAATGGTAATTAGATATTTAAATTAATTTCACACATAAGGTGGATACTAACTTTTTTATAACAAGTAAAAGATTATGTAACTTTGTAATATATGACAAAATAATAAGATGATTAAATTTTTTTAATAAATAAGACAAAGTAATGAGACGTAGCGTGCTTAAAACAGGGCGGGCCGCCCTTAGCCACGTGTGCAGCCAGATATAGGATCTAGCCTCGCACAAGGATTCTTTGTACAATCACATGTGCTGAACAAATGGACTTGTTTCAAAGGTTTACATACGTGTAGATATGTAGTAGTATTAAGTCGAAATACTAGATTTGGTTGAACACGTAACAATTGTCTCGTAGAATTGAGGAAAAGATAGATATATAGATATGACATAGATATCATTTACTGAGAAAATTTTTTTTGTAATATGAAATAAAGAGTTCCCATGCGTTTGCGCTTTTGGGCGGAATTTGATTTAAATTATAGTATAATTGTCATATTATTAAAAACGTCTATCGACCATTTTGCCATAGTTAGGCAATAAAAAGTGTTAGTTTATTAGGGAGTTAGGGAGTTTGCATACGACAGCTGTTAGCTGGCAACATCGCAGCTGCGCGTGTGTGAAAAGTTCAACGCTGAGATTCACATACGTCACTCGCGGACTTATTGGGGAGTTGAGGGTTTCCGTAGAGCGTTACTTTCAATCACAAATTTCTAGGATTTTCATTACTTTTCCATTAAAAAAAACTAAGACATCATTTTTTTTTTTAATTGACGTATTTGAATACACACAAAGATCAGGAAGATTTTGTCGATAAACGATAATAAGAGCTTTTTCAAAGCTATAATCACATAAATATATTAGGTACCAGCATGCGAAACAATTGCCAATCAACAGTGCATTTCAAAGCGATAATGGCTAAACAAACTTACAAAATCCAAACAGATGCCAGAAGTCGGTGAAAAAATTTAAAGACCAATAGTGCTGTCAACTCGACAACAATACTTATCGCATCATCTACAATTAGGGTCACGAATAATTGAGGTCTAAATAGAGCCCTCATAATCAAGATATTGAACTACACCTGGCTTTCACCACTGCATTGTAGTGTATACTATTGTGTAACCACTCGAAAATTAATAATGCTTTCCACAGTTCATTGGTTTTTGAGTTGCGATTTTGCGATTTCCGTTTCTTGTTATGCAAAAAAGTTTGATATTGATCGCTTTCAATTGCTCGGATATGTATGAACTATAAAAGAACCGTTATTGGTCTCATTTATAGAGGACAAATATTTTATTTATACACTCTAAAGCGTTTAAGACGCACAAGTTCTAAAAAGTTTCTATATAGACTCTATGAATAATAATAATCAATGGCACAAAAACATTATGTCTGTATTCTTGTATCATGATAATTTCTTTAGACTATTTCTACATTTGTTTTAAAATATTCTAGTATATATCGAATATTGTTATACTTGAATGTACACATGTAAATATGGCAAATTTTCTAAGTTATCTCTAGCCAAAAACAGGAAAGGGGAGGAGAGAGTAGAAGGTTAAGTTAAAAAAAAATGATTGACATCGGTTGTTGGAATAGGGTAAGATACATACTACAATTTTCCATAACTTATAATTGCATTTGAAATTAATAAAATATCTTAGTTATTAATAATCTTTTTTTAATAGGGATGAACTTCACGGAGACAAATAATTTAAAAGACTACGATCTAGCCTAGAGCAAGACTAATGAGTATGAAGATCTAATTTAATTTGCTAAAGAATATATAAAATAAGAAATCTAATAAGTTCCTGACACTTTTTTAATGTGCAATTTAAATATCTTTAAATATAATCACAGTACATCACTAATGACACTAGCATTAAAAACACTAACTCGAATGGTATTATATTACAACAAAATACGTTGTATTTATTAAGATTATACTCAATATGCAAAAGCTATGGGTGTTCTCATATCTCTTTACGTATCATAATCCAATGTCCATTCATCAACAAAGAGGAATGAGTAAAACGAATCCGGCTAATGGTCCTATAGTTCCTTTATCAGAGTCGAGTTAAGTGCTCCAACAATAGGAACAGCTCCCACGCCATGTCACAACACCCTATATGCATTTACACCAGCATATGAAGACCCCCAGCGCTGCTCAGTAATTTAATCATCCCTACAAATCAGTGCAGCTGCATTCTAACCCAGGGCTCTTATTTTACTGGATTTATTGTGATACTGTACCCTATACCGCTTCAACCCGCTTTGATCCGCGTTCATTATTACGTTTGTGGGAAAATCAGCAAAGTTTTTATAACAATTCTGTGGGAGTTTCATTTTGACTGCGCAATACATTCTCTTTGTTTGAACGCGTGACCAATGTTTTCGCGTGACTTGAAAGATACGTATATTGCAGCGCAGCAACAGAGCAAGTAACATTATTTATTAGATATGCATTTTGCTGCAAAGCCAATTACTCACTGTGACTCTAAGCATTGTATTTGTTTACTTTTATTTTATACAGTATATAATTTTAAATATATCCGAGAGAGCACATTATCGCAATTGACAATTAATACTACGGTTAAGGTACAAACATACATATATACAAAGACATATAAAGAGATTCAAATGATGAAAGAAACGGCTGCAATCTACAAGGAATATACTACTATTGGATGCAACATTTTACTTGTTTAAATGAATGTGATATCTACCATAATCACTGTAATACCTATCTGTACATGGATAAAAACTTAAACGTATTACTTTAGCTACATAGTAATACAATTTAATGGCAATAGCACCCCTCCCCTAGAGCATATTAATGCTGTCACGTGACTGGCACGTGACCCCCCCCACCACCCCCAACTTCATTACTTACTATTGCTGTATTTCATATTTGTAATTTAGGACACACACGCACGGACGTCTGCATTATTAAATGCCTTTTATACTTATTGCAAATTAAAGCCCCTATCTTTTTAAATTGTGTTTTAACCGAATGAAACGAATGTGTCTATTAATGAAAAAGATAGGATATCCGTTTACTATAGATAAAATTTAATTTTATATAATTTGGTTAATCTTTAGATCAAGCTCAATCGTGCTAGTCACCCACTATTTATTTACTAGTCACATTATTTAACTCAATGCCTAGCTAGACAAAAAATCTACACGGCAATAATAACATTAATATGTAAAAGTTAAAAACTGGTGATAAAAGCGTACAACGATTCCAAACCGTAACATACATAAACAACAGAAATCAACTTAACAAAAACTGGATTGAAATTAATCTAACCAACCTTACACTTAGTCTGGAGCAAAAAATAGGCTAAACAATTTATGGTAATGAGCTAATAGATATTTTAAGTCTGTTTAGTTAAATGTTAGGAGCCAAATATTATCAGAAATTGAACTAGAATTGTATAGCAAATGTCTCTATATCTTCGGAAGAGTGAAAATATAAATCGATAATTCTGGTTATCGTAATAATTCTGATTCAGATATGTCATAACTGATTGTCTTGTATGTAACTCCAGTATATTACCAGATACCGCTAGTTTCATTGATTATTTATCTTTATTCGTGATCACTGTAGTGCGTAGTAGTGTCCAACCCGTTGTCTATTTTTTAAAGTAGCCCCAGCAAAAAATCCATCAACTTCTTACAGCAGGAAAAATACAGATTTAACTGCTCACTTTCTTCGATAAGGGTGTGAAATTCATGCGGACTGTGTCACGGACCCTAGTATCTAATATAATATATGTTTAAAATTCATCCTTATCTCTGGATTATATAAAATCCTGAAATAAATCTTGCAATTGTGTCGATCGGGATGCGTGCGCAGACGATTTCTTGGCCCGTAATTATCCAGCCGACCTGTGACCCGGTGCTTCCCACGCCAGCCAATTCACACGAGAACTTAAGCATTCCCATCGGATTCACTGGCGAGCGTACCTTCGATTGAGGTCTAACATAACTGGTTACATAAAACGAACTGTTCAAAGAAGAATAAAATTCTTATACTGCCTTATAGAGGTAGAGTCTAACTAATTGCACTATACTTTGGTAAGCATAAAGTTGTGTGCTTAGACATGAGTCATTATAATACGCACATAGATCAATAGTGATAGCTGATAAAACAGAACTTCGATCAGCAAAACGAAGTCGGCACGCGCCGCCACGCGTCGGACAAGCGCGTAATGAGCCTGCACCTGCAGGTCACGTATTAAGGGATTTCTCGCGCCCTCCCGTGGGACCCGGGGCTAGCTGTTTACTTATTTACTGAATAAATATACTGTAATAACAGCAGACAAGAAGAATGGTTTAATAATTGTGGGATACGTAATGAAAAATCCCACGTTTCTTAACTGTTGTTTTAAGTTTTATACAAGTCATGTTTGATTTTCTATGTGCTACGCTCCTATATCTCGCATCCTCCTCTAATATTGGGTATATAATCGATAAACAATATATTATGAGTTATAGTGCTGCGCTTCTCGAACCAGTCGCTCAAGAACACTATTACCAAAAATTCGTCCAGTTGCTGGAAATTTAAGCCGTCGACATCGCTACTTAGAGAATATTGATTTTTAAAAACTGATATCCAATCATACCAATTAAAGCGCGAAACTCATGCATGATTGTATTACATAGTGCATTTGCCAAATGAATGGAACAATATCGCTGATCAATCAGGGTGTATCACGTGATGGGAGCGGCACGCGCTCGGCACTCCCACGCCGGGGGGTGAATGTAAGCACTCCGCCCTGTCACGCGTTTGATATAGCCTTAATTAGAGCGAATTATTAGAAATTGGTCTGAGGTAGTCTTAAGCTATTTAGAACAATCTTAATGAGACTATGAGTTACAAAAAGATACACTAACTACACTTATTGAGCGTAAGTTATGCAATTCAGCAGTAAAAATTAACTAACCAACAGACTAAAAAACAGTTTATTAATTTATTCAGTTGACCGTTAGATCCTTTCAAGTTTAAATAACAGTTCATATCAATACAAAAGTTCATAAAACTTTACAGAATAATATAGTTTTTATGGCAAGTGGCAAGTTCGTATTGGCTTGCAATGTCTTTATAAACATTGGCATGTTTGGTAAATAAAGCAATTATTATTATGGATCGCACTAACTAGTTTGTGTTTGGCATTTTTGGTATGAAGCAATTTTGTGCTTGTATGAATACATTCCCCATTTATATTTAGTCCTTATTCTTAATTAACTCATGAACATTATTCTACTACTTTCCTGCGAAGTCGATCTTTGTTTGAAGTTATTATTTTCATTAATAACCGACTTCAAACATTACGAAATTCAAAAGTTTCCTGTTTTCTTTTGTGGTCCTGCCTTTTTTTTTAATAATTATATACATTATAATCAAAGTGTTGAGATATATTTTTGCGCAAATTGTAAGCAAAATTGGTTCAAACTCTAAAACGAAGAGTGTATGTACAATTTTAATATCATGTTATACTTCTTTAATGGTCTTCTTGATAACGCCCCGAGATTTATTTATATAGATGACACAGATAACATTTTATTGCCAGTGAATCGTGACACAAAAGTAATTAATTTAAACCCTTAAACGTGACGTGAAACTATAAGATTTTCACAGTATCTATAATAAACAATTTACACCTGCAAGAACAAATATTACGGAATCATTTGTCTGTCAGCAAAAAAACCGTGTCCTTTCCACATACAAAGGTGTTTTTATAACGCCTTTGTCTTTTGACAAAGGATAGTACCTGTCTATTTGAAACAATATCTCAACAAATTGCACTGCAAGGTGCTTTTGGGACAAATACGTGACAAAATATATTTTCATTTAAATAATTCTGTCAACAATATAAATTCTTAGGTAGCCATGAGAACGCGTTATTCGTAAAGGCGCGTTACCTGGACATTTATTGCGATCGTACAAAACCTAAAACGAAGTTCTTGGCACGCAAATTACAGACGGAATAAAATACTCTTGTGACGACGGTGTCGTGCAAAACAAACAATTAAAAAATAAAACTGCGACTGCGTCAAGTGCTACTATTAAAACGTAATAATATACAATTCAAATACACATTATCTTATATTAAGACCTAAATTAAGCTGTTGAATAATATCCTGATCGTATAGAAACTCAACTTTTTCATATATTATACATATCCCTAACCTAAAATCATACTAAAATCGGGAATATGTGAAGGTTTTATATTCACAAATGATGTGCCTTTTTTGTATATTATTATTTTTGATTCCATATAGAGATTAATTTTACAACAATTTTATTGTTTATTTTTAAATTATATAGTTATATATGCAGACCGCTCACCACATAATTCGATACATATAGTATATGACATAACTTTGATAAAATACATCTTTTATCGTATTTAAAGTATTACAATTTTAGCCCAATAACTAAAATGATTTCTAATAATCCATTAATTGAGTAGGTGGTATAGCAATTAACGCATTTTAAACCTCTACCATATACGCCGACAATAAAGCAATTCACTACCTGGATTTCACCCACCTCCAAGGTGACTTTTTGCTTGTCTTTTTATTTTTGTGTTTGGAGCCGCTTTGTGTGGTCGAATTTTTTAAAAACTTCCTAATTAATCAATAATGGCATTTCTTGGTCGTTTATCACAACTCTAATTTGAATTACTTATTACATTTTTAGCACCGAGTTTGTGAAGTTTTGACACTGAATATAACCTTGATAAGGAATATATAAATTTTTACGCATACATTACAGCCAGTGAGCCCGAGCGCTTGTTTGTTTCTTAAAAAATGCAAAGTTAAGATTTGTCACAAAAAAATATTGTTTTGTTTTATTTTGAATTAAGAATCAAGCATTTTTCAAACACTTTCATACTATTCTCTGAATTATAATAAATTGCTAACATACACAACAATATAGAACCGTTTATCGTAATATACCAGCTATAGTCGTTGCCTTTTTGATTTTTAGTTCACTTACATACGACTGTGGCCAGTTAAAAGCAGCCTCCGTTACCTGGGAGTTGCGACAAGTGGATACCATCACGTAGGGCTATTGTTCCCAGGCGACCCCCTCTGCCCACTTGATTGTTCGGCCAACTCTTATGTTCAAAATAAATCGCCGGTTGCCTTTGTATGCCATTTCGGTACGCGTTCTAAAATATTACTTATGTCTTGATAGCTCCACGCAACTATTTGCGGATTATATTTAAACGCGTTTATATAAAACCAACGTAAATATGGATAAGACCCGTGATCAATAAAAAATACCGCGAGACTACACAGCCGTGTAAATTTTATGAATAAAAAAATATATTTTGTATTCTTTCCAATTTCTAAGAAGGATAACGTAACAATGTTTTAAGCAGATCTTTTTCAATATATTTTTACAATGAAACCAAATGAAAATGTGTACTACATAATGCTCATAAAATTTAATAAGGTCCTACATAAATTTTATCAAACCACACACTCTATCGATACATCTCGAATGTTAAAGTTGATTGTACCAAAAGTAATGACAAGTCTTAAAACAAACAATAGTGGATAAAGTGCGCTTCATGAGCGCAACGGCCTTAGCCAGGGCCGCCCAGAGCAAGGCAGACGCCACTGCTGCGCCGCCATGGGAAAATCAGGCTTTGCCGGCCCCTCCGAGCCCCATTGGTCCGCCTGAAGCCGCCCCGCTCCCCACCAATGCCCATAAATACGACGCCGCACCGCGCATCACTTCATTCCTCACTCGCTATCCGTTCGACGTACGCGTTACGTGTCTCAGTGTTTGTTAGTGTACGTGTTCAGTGACTATCACGATGAAAGCCATAACGGCGGTGTGCGCAACTGGAGCGTCAGTACCGGCAATCGCCAGCGGTCGGATTCAGAGGCACAGGGATGGAGAGAACGCTGAAATTCAGATGTACCTATCCAAACTGCAAGACCTGGTTCCGTTCATGCCCAAGAACCGACGGATTTCAAAACTGGAAGTAATTCAGCATGTGATTGATTACATTTGTGACTTGCAATCGGCTTTGGAGAACCACCCTGCGGTTGGTCAATTCGAGGCGGAGGCTGCATTGGCGCCTGCGTGTACCTCACCCCCGAAGCCTCGTCGCCGCCCGCTCGGCCCCAGACCTGCCCCAAACACAATTCTTCCCGCTGATAGATCCCCCGTAACATCAGCAACACATCAAATTAGTCATACGGTACGTCATTTTTTATTTAAATTGTATAAACGGTAATTATTGTTCTTCAAGCATTAAAATATTTTAATGCATCTTTAAGGTACTATGCTATAAATAGTAAGACGAACAGAATAATAGTTGTTAAATGGTTTAAAGTCTATTTAATTTCCAACTAGCACAACGCTCAAATAGATGTTGCATAAAAAGTTAATGAAATCGGCCGAGTCGGTGTTTTTGCTGCGCACACCTGCGTATTTCGCAAGCGCCGCGAGAGACGGTAAAAGCGGAGATGCTGATAGTTTCACAACAAATCGTGACGTACGTTATACGATTTTTTTTAATAACTTTCTGTTAGTGTCCGATAACAGCCTAAAGACTGTGAATAAAACATAATGAACACTAGTCGCTTAAAGCGTTTCGACATTACAGTAATTTCACGGGAGCAATAGATATACAAAAGCTAAAAGTAATAGTTATGAATTCGTTAGAAGCTATATAGTAATGTAGAAGTTTATGGAAGCTATATAATTTGATGTAATAACTGTAAGGTAGGTAAACAAGAACTCAATCTAGTCTGCTATCCGCGTTCGTGACTGTTTTGAATTTCAGCCTTGAAATGAGCCACCTGCGCCGGCGCCGCGTAAACGACCGTGTACTGACACAATCTGAATATTCAATATGTAGGTACTTATTTTACCTACTCGGTTTAACATTCTGCATATCAGCTGTATGATATCCATTACTCTACTGTTCCTAATTACCTACCTCTTGATCTCACTAAAGACTCCATATATCTACAAAAATTATGGCATCGTCGTCCGATAATTAGATTCAGTAAATCGGTCGTGACTTTAGCTCTCGAATGACTCAGTTCTTGAAGCAATAAACGTTCTTTTAATATATAAAATGCAGCGCAATGAGATTGCTATGTCGCAGTCGGTGTCTGAGCAGGTGCATCTCGAAGGATTTATATGTACGGCTTGCTACAAAACCCCCGGCGCAATGCGTGCTCGTTAATACTTGGTCGCGCCACGTAAATTTTAATCACTGCCAGTTGCTGGTAATGTTCAAAACAAACGTGATTTAGGAGACACAAGCTGCCGCGGATAATCTAAAAAGAAAGTACAAACAATTCACATGTGTCTGCATAAAATTAACAGCTCATAAGTTTCGTACTACCGTAACTTATAAATGAAAGATTTAAAATTGGCTATAGGCTAACTTATTCCATAAAAGAGTAACATAAATTTGTATTATGGTATCGCCGCAGGCGCCGGCTTCGCGGACGGCGTTCTATTTCATCGAACCCGATATTTACTAATACAACGGCTCAAGGAACTATCGGAATGTCGACTGCTCTAACCACATTCTTGAATACAAAATCAAACCCACAAGGACAACGTACACGGTTTGATTTCTCTGTATCGCGATCGACGACGGAGCAAGCGGACGGATCATGTAAAAATATGTATAAAAAAACGAAGCTTAAATCGTGTCAGAATTTAAAGTAACGTTGTAGTCGTGATGTGGCATTTCACGACGATATCTCTGAAGGCATCTCTGTGCCACAAACCGCGGTCACGATCATACACCACGGGGCACTATCGCGAAACAAGACCGTAAATTGTTCCCCGCAGCTGCCTCACGACCGTGGGACTTTACAAACAAGTTAATCGCAAACTTAAAATTTCTTGTATCTCCTTTGTAACTGTTCAAAATTTCAGATATTATGTACAATTGCTCAATTTACCCTTTCACGACCGTAAATGCCAATACAAACGTGCTCAACTAAATTGACTTTTCGCTCCGACCGTAATAAGTAGTTAAGTACCAATAATAATGAATGCTAGGCGTGTAATCCGTCGCAACACACCCTTTGTACAATAATGCTTACCACCCCATTCGGTTATCACAACCCACAATTTAAGGGCACAATAATATTCGCGTTATTCGATGAGCTGTCAACGCTTTTAGATGTATATCTAAATAGGAATCGTAATATTCAAAACATGACATTCTTAGAAGTTTGTTCATATACTATAGCAATGTCTTACAAATTGGTTTGAAGGCACTGGCCGCCTCCCACGCACCGCGTCTCAGTCAACGATCAAGACAAGCAACACTAACGCCAGGTGTCCACGCCCACGCTCGCTTACTCGCTCCTCTGAATAATATCTTTGTCTCCTAACCTCACGCATAAATCGCGCACGTGAAAGTTTTACGATCACCTTTATGTTTCTCCGAACGCATAAACTTAAGAGGTCTGCGAGTAGACAATGCAACACGGCGAAATGGGTTTGCACGTGCATCAATTTCTCCGATCACGGATTCCATCGGCACGATCGATCGAGGGCATTGTGCGGGTAACGGTCTCATCACAGCTGCGTGTGACTACACGTGACGGCGACCGCCGGTGGCGGATAGCTAAATAAATGCAATGTACCTATTCATTATCCGACAATGCTCCTCTCACAAAAGGATTTCACGTGTTCACTCGCAAAGTCCCGATCGGGACATGTGTGCTCTCCCTTCGGTATGTCCGTAAATAGGGTTTGCCCACGTGCAGCGGTTGCTCAGCTGTGCCGCGGATGTGCAGAGACGGGAAACGGTAATCAAACACTTACCAATCGCGATATGTGAACTGGTCACAATGCATCTGACTGTTACCAACAAACCGTATCATACATTTTTACACCAATTTATAACATGTGTCCTCGGCACGGCATTTGTCAATTGAAGCAAATTGGGGTAGAAAAGTAATAGGCTTATTGACCGGACACTAATGAATTAAAACAGTGTTGAAACAGCGCATATGCGCTGACAGATGGCCGGACGCGGGATGGGCATAGGCCACCCGATACATAACGCAATACTCAATCAGTAATAACTCTAATGGAACTTAATTGATATAGGGGCCAAGATTCATCCTGACAATTATATATAATTATATTACCTACTATGTTACTTATATAAGTTTTCTTTGTTACAGACTCCTGAAAAGCAAGATCAGTTGGACAGGCCGTCGTGCTAAGTTAGATTAAGATCAATTTAATTTATGAAGATGAAGATATATTATACCTCGAAGTGCTTGCACTTTGGAGGTGCGGTTCGAGAGGCCACTCCCTTGACGCCGTCAACCTCAACTATCAGTTCCAGTGAAAATCATCTCTCGATGATATCCTAAGTTCGATCTCGTTTTGATCAATAAATAATAACTTAATTTCGTGGCATTACGCAGAAGACTAGAAGACTTAAGTATTGCAATGCAAAAATCGTCACGCACCTGCGAGGTGGCGATTTGTTTTGTTATAATGTTTTATGTAAAAAGCTTTACTAGTTATTAGCCTAGGCGATGTTTGTGAACACATTTGTAAATAATGTTATGTTGAGTTGTTCACGGCATTTCTATTAAGTCACTTTCATATTGGAAATCAGAAACAGCACGATATATTCGTACAAATTCTTGTCTGTAGCGTAAAAATTTCAGCTTCTCTTATTCTTAAGTTTAAAACGATGCTTCCATTTATATCAAAGATGTAAATCGATTTTAAGTTGATTTACCTATATTATTTTATTTTAAGTTAAAATTTTGAGTGTGATTTGCATGGCAACTTTGTTGCTTCATAGAATATGGGTTTATTGGTTGTACATGACGCGAAAATCTATCCTTAATTTATAAATATATGCGTGATGTACATAACTGATATGTAAATAGTGTATTTAAAATTTAAAATATATTAAACATTTAGCAGAAATTATAAAAATTGAAGACCTTTTTATGATTTATTGAATATAAGGTGAAAATGCTTTAATTATCTTAAATGGTGTATTATGATTTAAAACAGACTGTTGTAGTTTTAGTTCTGGTGGGATATGTTTGCTAGTGGTCAAATATATTGTTAAAAATATATCGTGTGATATTTTGAGAATGGCACTCGCTGCTATATAACATTTTGTATTCTGCAATAGTTATGTAGTAGGGAGAGTCAGTTCATTCAAGAGCCAGTAATATTTGGCAGCTAATATCGTAATCCTGTCACAAAATGTGTTTATTGTTATTACATCTTCGATTTCCATGTTTCTTTTAAATCTCGCACTGATTTTGTATAATCTACATGAACAGAAAAATATAAAAAATATTACAATATAGCAATTCGTTTTCTTTACTCCCTTCAGATTTTGTTCTAGAACTTGAAGCTTTGAGATCGATATATATATATCATACTTATGTAAAGCTTTTAACGTTACTATATAATTGCATATACTTAAAATTAAGCTGTTCAATCCTTTTTCCTTATTTTTATTTGGGTTCTTTGATCTGGCTGGTTATAAAATTGAAGTTTTTTAATTTCATTTTTGTCTCCCTTCACACATACATAACCTAGAAAACGTAACAAATATTTGTTACAATGATATACTTATGCCCATAACAAAATATTGCAAAGCCGAAGTTTTTTGTGTTGCTAAGAAACTATTTCCTTTTTGTAATAATCTAAAGGGGCTTATATAACATCGAGCTACTATCTTAAAATTAATCCTTTTCAGAGCTGCTGCGTAGACAGAAGAACGAAATTGTGTCTTCTAAATTTGAGTTACTAGAACCTTTTTCAAGGTTATCTCATTTGTTCTTAACATTTAGTTACATGCCGAGCGTTTCTATGAACTATATTTATCCTTATCCAAATAAGTAAAATATACACGTATTTAATTTAACTGAATAACTTCATGTTTAGTAGTGGAGGTCTTAAGATATTATAGGAGTCTTAATTTAAATATAGAATATATTTAACTCCCAAGAAAATTGTAAAAGTTGAAATCTAGTAAAGTGGAAATAAACGGATGCAAAGATCACGCGATTGCATCACGGCCAATTATCGCGACTACAATATTTGGTCAGCTGCGCGCTAAACATTCAACATTATTCATTAGCCATTTCAATACCAACCTACATCATACGTAATAAAGGCTAAAATCCAAAGTAAATGTTATTCGGGTATAACAAGGAAATCTGAACTATAATAGTGAGACAGAGCGACTACTTTTCTTTGGTGTTAAATGTACAAAATTATAAGCGTTTGCTAAACATTAGCTTAATGTCGTCAGCGTCAAACAATACGGGTAATTGCTATTGTAAGGTAGTTGAATTGAGGTAAATAAAAAGGTAACACGACCCTGCCAGGATTCGAACCTGGAATCTTCTGATCCGTAGTCAGACGCGTTATCCGTTGCGCCACAGGGCCGACGGTGAGCAAGTACAAAATTATCTATATTCTATACTTTGACTTAAAAATAAACTTTTGATAATTTCATTGAAATTCTTATTTAATACGACATTTTTAAAAGTTGTTCTTTATTCTATTATGAAACTAAGTACCAAAGTTAATACAGAAACTTTGTACTACATACTTACATAGATGTTAGAATAGGTAAATTTTCCCGATCGAAATTAATGTAATCTATATTTATGGAGTTCCATTTTCAAATGTTGTAATTACATTTTAAATATTATTTCTATTGTGTACATAATAGTAAAATGTGAATTAAGAGACCTCAGTAATAAACGTATTTTGTCTATGCGATGATAAAGCATATTCTTTCGAAATATACATTGCATATTCAAAAGTTGTATTTTCAGCCAGACTTCTTGAATATATAAATTATATGGGAACAGCGCAAGTTCATTATCATAATCTAGCGAAGTATTTTGTAGTCAAACGTAAAAACAAACGAAGGCCACTCAGAACTCCGTTATTGTGATTAGCCTCGGATCGAATCGAGTGCGTTTTCGTTATCGTCGTGATAAGGCAAATACGATTACACAGGTGTACCCGCACCGGCAGTCGACCTTAGAGTTTACTACATAATCGGAAAATTCTTAACAGTTAGAACTTTTATTTATGGCAACATTAACTGCATCTATTCCTACTTTAATATGGCAATTTGTGGTATTTACAAATCGGTCAACTGTCGCGTTTGAAACCGACCGGTCTGCTGGAAAGGAAACTCAAGGTGTGATTCACGTATTTTTTACGATATTTTTGTATTTTGAAAATAGTATCATGATTTATTTATATGACGGGTTTCACGACTCACCAAATCGTCCTACCAATTTCACGTTAAAACTACTAAACAGATTTTAATGAAAATTTATAACTATGCATCAGAATAACACATAGGCCATAATTTATAAAGATATTATTAAATATACTGGTATCAAGCGCGTAAGTAGGAAAAAATCTATCTGAGATCTGTTCGGCCGTGCGCAGTCAATATCGCTTGAGTTACTTACACAATAATGTAATGTACGATGAAAATCTTTAATAGTCCATCAAAAAAACAACATAATTTATCTATAGACTATTACTGCAAAAATAGTGAACGATATAACAATAAAAATTGAAAGATTTAACGTAAAATAATGTCGATATAAATAATGTCGTGCACTTTATTAACGCGCGTTAATCTATATATGTACGCAAACTAATTAATAATTACTAATGAATCTAAAATAAAGCAGCATGAATTTGAGTAATAATCTGAATGTATATTAACGTGACTATAAAGAATTCTAGAAAGTAGGAGGGCAATGTGTGTTACTGAAGGAGTAGAAAGTTGACTTTTAACTACCCCAATTTAGTTACCGTACGTTACCTTAGACAAATCCCAGCTGTAAGGAAGTGAATGATTAACATATTACAGACAATATGCTGCGTAACAGCACAGGTGTTACTACTGGCTTCTATCATTGCATTATAAGTGCGGCCGTATGATACATACAAATGTTTATCTGAGAAACAGCTAAACCGCAACTAAACTAAACCGTGAAAAATGGAATTCTTTTCTTTTTCTATTTGTCATATTTAAATATATACGTATATGCAATAATTATTACTGCATTTTATTACCGATCATACTTGCAGTTAGTAAATCTAAACTTTGAGGGAAATATTTGTGGAATTCGGACACAGCACGCTATGTTCTATTGGTTCGAAATCCCAATAGACCAGTATGAAAGCAGTACTCCGCGAAAAACCCCGAACGCTGTTCGTAGAGGCAACATCTCCTGACGGTGCTCCGATGTCGGAGCGAAACGTACGTCGAGTGGGTGTGGGGTTTTTCGCGGAGTAATGCTTTCATACTGGTCTATTGGGATTTTGAACTATGGTCTTCCGCAAAGTAACGCCTGGTTCAATTAATTCTATTGGTTCATCAAATACATAAATCAGTCAACGTGATGTATAAGTACTTATACAACAAAAATAATGTACAGAAATAATCAATTATCTTTCTAATAATTTAATTTCTATTATCTTTTCTATTCTTTATTACTGTAAATAGTTTTACTTTCTTCTAAGAAAATTACTGTTTGTGTCCTGCTCTAATTTTCTCTTTCCCCTGTGCTTAATTGTGTAACATTAGGGGAAGTATAATATCTTAAATCTCTCCTTATATGTTTTGTAATTGGTTAGTTTTTCCCTTATAAATAAATAGCCTAATATAATCAATCATTGAATATCAAAGAATATGCGAATCAACGCGTTACGGTTCCGCCTCAATCGCTGTATATTATGTTGATAATAATTTCTAAGATATTGCAATGGAACAGGTGGTAAGGCAGGTGTTTGCACTTGCGTAGTATGTGTGCACTGACACTGATAAGAACAGTGATAAGAAGCTTTGTAATCCTTAAAGTCCTCTATCATGTTTATAAGATATCGGTGCTCTATTTAATAAAATATAGTGAGACGTAAACAACGATAAATGAAGAATTTGCAATAGCTTTGTATACAGTTGGACATAGAGGCAATACTGTACATCAAATGAAACGTTTCGTTCTCTATTACTGTTTAATTTCACTAGTTGGTGGCTGAATATATGTTAACTATTACTTAAAGAGTATGTAAATGTTTAGTTTTTCTTTATTACTCTACGCATAACTTAATATATCACTGTGCATACAGTCGTTCATACTCTTTTGTAGCTCTTTTTGTTTTTACGTATTTCCACGATACTTTAGAGCCGTATTCTTTTTAATTTTTATTTAATATATTTTCTCTAATCATATAAATCACCTTTAAAAGGGATGTAGAGATTTTATATTACCCATTCTTTTCGTAAATAAGAGAACTAGAAAACAAACTCGCTGCCACCTACAAATGTAATGATTTTTTATTATTTTCTTTATAAATAAACAAATAAGACTCTTACATCAATTTAGCAATCATCATTAATTAGATTTTAAGGTATCAAGTGGGCCTCTTCCACTGGCGATACAAAACCAACTTGTATTGATAACATGTTATCAGTCAGGTGTACGCACCAAAAAAGTACTTACCGGATGCACTGCGACACTCCTTAATTACTTGTACTGAATTCACGATATATTCTTAGAACGTATGTTTATCAGTAGAAAAGAGGTCATATACATGTATCTAGTTATTCTTGTCATCGCATTCAATATAATGCACCATTTTTATCATTCTTAATTCGTCTGGTTTTATACAATTCTGTAATCAAGAGCATAGCTCTCACAATTGTAAATTTCTATGCAATTACATTGAGACTAAAAGTCAAATTCACATAACAAGAGAATAAGATGCGGTTGAAAAAGATTTCACTTCACAGGGAAACAATTTGTCTTAAAATCTGAGGTTTTGTTTTTTGATTCAATATCGATTAAGATGACCTAGAGTTTAGTGCGTCCCTCTGTTTAATTACAGATCACTCTTAAAATCATAACAATTTAGAAAATTATCGTACGGGACATTCTCGTAATAAAATCTGAATGTTAATGCAATTTAGTTATTTCTTACATGATTTCAAGTCATTTAAGCCGCTAATATAGTTAACTTTCATGTTTCAAATATTTAAGCCACAAAGAATACGTATAACCTTGATAATTATTTGCCATCAACTCTTATAATCTTTACACTATTTATTTATTTATTTACTAACCCAAACAGCGTTATTAAACATATAGTGTAAATTTTAAATGCAATAACTAAAGCCTTATAAAATAGATTTACATATAAAGCCTAGATAGGAATACAAAAAAAGAAGAAAAATAGAGTAAAACCATGGAAGCGAAGTGTCATGTGAGTGTGCGTAGTGTGAAGGTAGTGTACCCGAATTAAGCAGCCTTGTTAAATTAAATAAAACGAGGTCTAAAAAGTCTTGATTATACGTCCGGGCTGCACGAAATCTATTTAAAATAGATGGAGCACTAATGTATTTCAATGTGAAAGCCTCAAAAGCAATAGTCACTTACAACATAACGATAACCGCGATACCAATCGTATTGGAAAAGCTTAGGAATTTAATACCACAAGTGTCGAAACACGGAATATAAGATTTCGATTTCAATAAGGTTTTGGCCTAGTCGTACTAAGTTAGGCTTTTAAATATTCAAAGGGTATAAAGGGCAACAACGTGTGTATTTCCCAAGGGCCTGGGGCATGCCCTTTCATAACTTCAATCCACTAAAATAATATGAACCGTATAATCAATATTAAAGAAGAAACTTATCAAATTGAATAGCAAATGTCAAGGCATATTAGGATATTCATAAATAACTAAGCTTACATTATAAATTGTAGCTATCAAGAAATGTATTGTGACAATTTCAAATTTTGTAACAACGTTGACAACATGGCTTAACAGCCGCGATGAAATTTGATTACTTTGAATTGAAAACTATAAACCGACATCGCATTTGCTATAAAGCCAGAATAATCACAGGTTTACCCACCAATTTACATAACCATAGACAATACCAAAAATAACTTTTATATATCTGTTTTACGTTGGTGTAGTGTGTTAAAAAAAACTATTTAAAACACAGAAATGTGTTTGCACTATGCCGTGGCGTGCTGAACAACACAAAGCAACATCTTAAAGCAGTTCAGTATTTTATTTTATGTGTATGCCAGCATAGCTAAACGATACAGAAAGCTCAGTTTAATTAATGCTTTTTGTCACGCGCAACATTGCCTTTTTTAGACGTTTTCACTTTGTTATCTCCTGACCTAAGTTCCACTTTAGATAGTGATCTGATAACGATGAATTTTATTTTGAGCATTGCGAACGAATTGCATACCGGGAATAGTCTCTTCATAACACTTAATAAATCCAATAAAGATATGAAACTATACATTTTTGCGAATGCGGACGATTACAACTTTTTGTTTCTATTTGAATATCTTCACTATTTATAACTTTTCTCTTTGTAGATCTATTATATATCAAAGATCGTAAATACTGTTGCTAGATTCACACATTCTTAATTTAAAATATGAAACGATTTCAATATTTTTTAATTATCCTAGTCCTCACCCTCGAGAATCGTGCTCGCTAGTAATTGTTTTATTAAAACAGAACTTTTTCTACAGATTTTAAAGCACATCAAGCTCAGACACACAACGATGTACTAAGTTACTTTAAATAGATCAAAATAACTTACGATCACATGTGTATTATGTGTTCGTAACAACAATGATTTTCCGCACGTTTTTATTACAACGCAACGGTGATGTAACAAGCTTCGATACACTGTTTTGAGTTGTGTTTAACCATTGTTGGTCGCACTCGTAGACATAACACACTATGTCATATAACACTTCCGTAATAAGATGCATAATAACATTTTTGTTTCGACCTCGTGTTTGGAACAATTTAATTATTAATTATCTCGGGCACTTCTTGAGATTGCAATTTTAATGGTACGATCGGATGAAATTACGTGACAAGTATTTTATAACAATTCAAATCTTATCGAATATCTTTAAAAATTTTGCCATCACTAAATATTAGAAATCTATGCTGACGATTAATGTAAAATTATTATTCCATTGATTAGTATTAAAACTATTACTACGAATACATAAACCAATGTCTATCACGTCTCATCACATGTGACAGAAAATCTAAACATATGAATTACTAGTATATATGGATACATACTATCGCGATTGAAGACCTAACTTAGAAGCAAATATTACACCTGGCCTTGTTCAGCGGAAGTGATGCCCTAGTCACCTCGCCCATTGTAAACGAAATACCTATGTTAAACAAATGCAACCAGTACCTAAAATGAATGTTACAAAGTTTATTTCGTTTTCATGTATATGTATTATATATATTATTATTATGTGTATTATAATCTATATGTATGTATTGTTTGCAGTTGTGACTGACATCTTTAAAATTTGTTTTATATACGTTAGAGAAGTTTCGTTTAATATAAAACTAAAATAGTAAATTAGCTAATCACAGTGTATTTTAATTGTATCACATAGTAAATATCATAAATCCAGATTAACATTAAATATAGATGAGAATTCTGAACAAATAAATAATTTGTATTCAAAGTTAACCATATTTAAGTTCACTATGTTATATATACAATAAACTTCTTAATAAAACAATTGACAATATTGTTATCTATACTTTTGTATAACTGTATCTTACTTTTGTTTAAACCTATTTAAAAAATAAACCCTCCACTATATGATATATATTTTTATTCATTTATATTATAAACGGAGAATGTTTAAGTGTTGAATTATGCTGTGTTATTTTAGTAAAACAAGTTATGTTTTCCTTATTTAAATGAACGTAATTTATACCTTTAGGTTCGTTCAAGTTCTTTTCCTGTTCTGTTTCCTGGATTTGCAATGTGTCATTAAGCGAAGACCTGCTGGAGCTAGGATTCATATTCCTTATATGCTGTGGAACATAGTTTACATGCTTTGATCCAACACAATTAATTCATCTACGACTCTAGGGTTGAGTTGTTCTAACACTAGAGATGAAGTAGAAAAATGAATATCATACATAAGTCAAACACAGCGAGAGCTTACGTCTTACAGCCTTAAAATAAATTGTGCACAAGGCGCTTTGTATAAAAATATCCAAACTAAAGTTTACCTAAGGTCTATCGGTAGACTCTACTCTACTGTACGGGAATACTGTAGTTACAAAATAATAAATGATTGAGAAAATCAACGAAATGACTTTCACGCCTGACCACGATTTTACACAGTACATCACAGACCACCACTTCCTTATCTAGCCCGTATTTTTGATCAAATCTTTCTTTAAGCTACGCTAAGAACATCTGCATTTAATCAGATTAGCAATATATCTTCGTTTCAAGATGCATGTCACAAATAAAATGAGTTTTGAAGTTCTGCGCAAGCCGAGATGCGTGTACGATGTAATTAACAACGTTTATTTACACATGGCAACACAAATCAATGTAAATAGCCAATTTGACATGACACATACTATGTCGACGGTAAAACGAGCAATGCTAAACTTAAGGATAAAGAAAAAGGATAACTACGTTGAAGTTAGTGACGCACTACATTCAAAGTCCGATATAATATTTAATAATATATTGATATATAATCATGGTTTTTTTTCAAACTACTTCTAAAAACTTACAAAATAAACTTGAATACCACAAGACAATATAGTAATGTTGACTAAAAAGTTTATAGTAAAGATGTAGTGGTAAAATCCATTAGAAAAAAAAATATCTGCAGTATATAATGTATAATTTCAGTTTAATAAGAGTAGCAGTCGTGGCCGAGCGGTTAAGGCGTCTGACTAGAAATCAGATTCCCTCTGGGAGCGTAGGTTCGAATCCTACCGACTGCGAATTCTTTTTATAGATATTTCTTGAGTTTTTTTTATGTAAAAAAATATAAATGTCTAACTATTATATTATAAAGTAAAGATATATTAGGATTCTTATTATAAGAATAAAATTTATAATCGAGCATGTATACATACTAAATTATCAGCCAAGAAACGCAACAAACATGATAAACGTTCGATGTTATAAATCTTTAAAGCTTTGCATGTTTCTTAGAAATATTTGCACGAACACTTTATATAATGTACCAAGTAATTTTTTTTTAAAATAAACTAGAGCGCGTCGTACTAAGCTTGACCATACTTTATGATTTTGAACATATCATATCATGCATAAAATACCGTCGAATTATTAAGTTATACAAAAGTTCCTCTAGGTATTTGGAAAAAAAATGAAAAATACTAACCGCCTCATTCAACTTTAGTAATGAAAACAAAACTGTTCGCTTGTCGATATTAATCATACGTCTACCTCCTCGCTCGGTCTAATTTAGGTTTTTATCATACATATTTTACTCATTAAAGCTTCTTTCGCCGCCAAGAGGCCGGAGAAATAAATCAGCTAAAAATATGAAAGTGAACACTTCCACTAGGAAACTCCACTTCTATCTGTATCAATTTGCTCTCAATGTTAAAAATAATTACTCTAGAAATATTTAAATTATCTTTCTGTATTATGCTTATATTTAACCAAGTTTGATTGTTCCATGTCGTATTAATCTCGCTCTATAGATTGTAATAAAACTAACAAGCGTCCCACTCGTTGATCGGAAGATGTCTGTCTGCCAGGCCCAGTCTCATTAGGTCTGCACGTGCGTCGCCCACGGCCCTCGGACCATAGTCTCACATTAACGACTTAGCGGCGACCCAAGATATCGCTCACGGCATTTTGTGAAAGTTGCGAAACTATTATGTATAGATTTTTCGTTCCTTGGACTATTACATAGACTTGAGCTGCCTTATGTGCGGTTCATGTGAAACAGTCATATTACATGTGATAGCAATCATTTTACTTGATTTTTGAAGCATATGAACAAGTATTTTTATATTATTCAAATTACTTGATCATCTATATCAATACTGTAGACCCATTTGTTTGTTTGGTCGTACGGGTTTAACTCAATAACGCGGTGCGGTTGAGGAATTATTTTATATAAATATAATCAACGTTTGTTTTTAACAAACAATCGGATAGAATGTAGACACAATTTGCACGAAATGAAACAGTAAACCACATTATCTCCAACCAACTGGCACTTTGGACAAAATAACTTTTCGTCATGGGATTACGAGTCCGTACCAGGGATTTAAGGTTTCATTACTGTGGCCCTTCCTTTTGGCTTTCCCCTACTGTTTGTTATCGAAATTGGTAATCTTTATTCTCGATCTACCCGTTTAGTTGCTTGCGAAGTCGCAATGAAATGAAACTGACATAAAATGGCTTTAACTAATACATTTTTTTTTCTATTTTCAATATTAGTACAGGTGAATGAGTTGATAAAAGTATTTTTCTACGATACTATGGTTCATGTACCAAGAAAATACTGCAGCCTAGTAACGTATTTCGTATTTCGTACGTCAATTTTATCTTTGCATGCAAAAGGTGAGATGAGCCTCCCATTTTATAAAAAAATATCTTTACTGCCCGTTACACCAATCATCTTATTCATAAACTATATATTTAATAATTTCAATTAGTGACAAGCTGTCTCGAGATGGATAATTCAATAGAGGTTTATTTTATGTTTCGATTGAAATCGTGAAATTATCGAAGAGTAACTTGCGAATCGAGTTATTCATAGTATATAGGGGTCCCTAGAGTCAAGTGAGGGTGTAGCTAGGGAGCGTAGCGAGGCGAGACCTCTAATATACAAATATTGCGGGCGAAATGAATATATTCGGCCCCCTCGAACAAGTGCAACACTTGATTACGTCGATGTTATGAATGTATGGGGAAATTTAATGAGACGCCTTAAGAAGTTGAAGTTTCCTTAGACGTATATAAGTAATGAAAGTCTTCCAATACATATATTGTTATATATGTGTTGATTATTACTGTTATATTAAGGATTATTGCCTAGCGGTAGCCAACTGGCTTTCAGACGCATCTTCAATATGTTTGACTTGGTTCGATTTTTAAGAATTTTCAATGACCTAGCAGACCTGTCACTGCCATGATTTTTTATAGGTACTCCTATTTTGAATGGCTTTTGTAATGAAACGATGATAAATTAAACGTATTATACCCGCATAGAATCTTAAATTAATAGTTAAGCTTATAAATATCTTTATTTTATTATAGTCCATAAACTTTCGCAATTCACATGACACATACAATGTTAGGCACCTTTAACAATTGTCTGAAAATAACGATTTTAGCAACTTCTATAATTTTCCAAAACCGATTCGACACACTTGCAGTTTTAAATGTAATAAAAAACTTATTCGAACTAATTCGCTCTGCAAATACTGGCGACCAATCAAGATTCTAACAAACCTAACAGTTGTTCCCATTCGAAGCAATCCTTCCCGCAGCCCGTCCCAAGTGTCCCGCTAATACTCCATATGGCGCTACACAATGTACAATACATAAACAACCATTGTAGCCTGACCTCTAACGGTAGCGGTATAAAAGCGAGTCGCAGATCATTCTTTATTGGTATGCAAAGCATTGTAAGGGCGGAAAAACTGATGCAATGACATGTGCATGCATTAGGGATGATGGCACAATCACCAGTCACTTATTGCTTGCAACTGGCCTCATTGACGTCATTGACTATGGCTTTCTCCTTGCTTATAGGGCGTATGAAAATGACTCATATGGCCATCGGAACGTATATGTAGTGATGAGCAACACCCTTCGAAGTAGTATCCAACACTACAAGACTTATATGTTGATAACATACGTATTGAAACAATGACTTTAACATATAATCGGCAGGATTTTCAGTTTTTCTATATTAGTATTAATAATAAAATATTATTATCTTATAACAAGACCCATAAGATATGATTCGCGAGCTTAAACTTAGATAAATACTGTTGTGTCGCATATGACGCTAGTGAACTTCAATGTTTGGCTACGATATGATTTAAAGGACGTCATCATGTCCGAAGGATACCGGTGTCGAGTTCCCATTACCAAAAGTGTATGTGCGATATTCCGTAGCAAGCAGTTTTCCAGGCTCGAGTCGCCTATGCGTCTTCCCTATCAAAATATTTATTTATTGAAAGAGAGACCAGACAAGGAAGTTACGATCATAAAATTTGAACTTAATTATCATGTCGTTGATACAAGGATTTGATATTTTGTATGAGACGAATATTGAAATAGGAGTTTTATGAAAAATCGGTTACTCAACAACATTTTAATTAATTCGATTAAGGATTAGTCATTACCTTAGATCGATCGTGCACCTGTTGTCAACATAATAACATATTTTGCATTTATCAAGTAATAAAATAGCGCAGTTCTAAACAAAACGTTTGACGTATGAATAATGAAACAACTATTTTGCAGCAGAATAAACAAGTTTAAATTTTGAGATATAGAATCTTATATGTTATGTTCTTTGCGTATACTCACAAAGAATTTAACAATGAAAAAGCGTTATCCATGAGGGTTAAGTAAGTACTACGTTAAGTCATCGAGTTTCAAGCGACTAGTGTATGCTTAGTAAAGTAAACTTATAACGTCGGATTCTATAAAATACTCTTACATCATACCATACAAAGTGTTTATTTACATAAAGCCTTGATTTCTTAACAATAAGTACATAATATCAAGTGAAGTGCTGGTGTCATATACTGTCAATGTATGCACATTCTACCAATATTCTCAAATTCCTTAAGAGCCGGCTTTCCGGCGCCACAATGCATACTTCTAAGTAATATAATCTTAATGACAAACGTAGCTAGACTGCATATTATTACAATCACGCCGAGTGCATACCTAATGCATCGTTTTATGCAAAATAATGAACATAAAAATGGTTCGTCGAAAAATTATTAATAGTTCATAGTACATAGCTGATTTCAAAGGTAGATTACCTACTATTGTACTATCTATTATTTTTATAAATATTTTAATTCTTATAAGTTAGCAGTAGTTTTAAATTTTTAAAAATTTTTTTTTTTTTTTTTAAAAAAAAAACCCTATTAAATAAAGATTAAAAAAAAATATTTTAATTCTTAGTAAGTTAAATTGGTAGTATCTTTACCTAGATATGTGTCTCTAGTAGAAATATATAGATATATGTATTATATCTTTTTAGGACATAAGCTTACAGTTTAGTGAGTGTTTTGGCTAAAACGACGCCTGCTGACGCAGTGGACATACATATTACTCCTCATTACTTAGTATTTTACTATTTTTAATAAGTTTTTCAGAATTGTAATAAACATATTTTTGCAGAAAAATCTGGGGAAGTTCGTATTTAGTCCAAGCCCTTCCGAGTTTTTTTGTATTAACAATACTAAATTACTTTTTTAAGCTTTAAGTCTTCTTGCCGGACACTTTCCGCTTCATAAGTACAAACACTTCTGTCCTGGGATGTGTCCGGAACCATAGTGTAAGAAGAAATTTTTGTATTAAGTTTGGGTCTTACGATTGATGGAGCAATAGTGTATTGGCATTTCCATGTACTTGTGTAGTCACAAGTACATTGACCAACGAAACCAAAGAAAAAACCAAATATACGAAAACCCATTTATATATAATCATCGTATCAATTATATACAACGACGCCGACTAAAATTTTGAGCCGTGAGCTGATTCATACTAATCACGACCGGAACCTTACTATCAGCAGTTCATAGTCAGTAGAACACAGAGCCTTTGTGTTTAACTCCAAATCTCAATATTTGAGATTCTCACGACCCACGCACTTCACACCTCGACGGCTTGACAAAAACGACGTTTCATGCTTCATCAATAAGTTTGGAAATCGTCGTAATGACTTTCATAAATCTGTTTTCTTAAATTATACGTTAAGATGTGTTTAAATTCACTTAAGCTTATTTCCCATAGAAAGAAAATGTTTCTTGATAAGCTCTATGAGTGTAAAATATAACAAATGTGCTGATATGGTCTCTTTCAAGAAGCTCTTGAAGTACGACACAATGATGACCTTTCAACACTTTGGAATAAAGTGTTTTTATTTATTTCTGATAAGAATAATATTTACAAGTGTTTTAGAAGCTAAGACTCGGATGCCATGTATTTTCGAACCTTCGATAAATTTTTATTCATATTGAACAATAATTCGCTACATTAGCGCAGCATTGTATTGTTATTTGTCAATGAGAACGATAAATATAAATAATGTAATACTGCCTTTCAGTAACATAACTTTTTAAAGAAAAACACTTTTTTTAACAGATGTAAGTTATGTATTTTTTGTAAAAATTTAAACATTAAATTTCTCCGACGTTTCGCGTGCTTTTCGTCAGTGTGTGAAATAAATATATATAATAATGTATAAATAAAAATATACATAAATAATGTATTAAATTCGTAGCATGTATAAAATATTAGATATGAATTGAATTACTATCAGCAGTTCATAGTCAGTAGAACACAGAGCCTTTGTGTTTAACTCCAATCTCAATATTTGAGATTCTCACGACCCACGCACTTCACACCTCGACGGCTTGACAAAAACGACGTTTCATGCTTCATCAATAAGTTTGGAAATCGTCGTAATGACTTTCATAAATCTGTTTTCTTAAATTATACGTTAAGATGTGTTTAAATTCACTTAAGCTTATTTCCCATAGAAAAAAATGTTTCTTGATAAGCTCTATGAGTGTAAAATATAACAAATGTGCTGATATGGTCTCGTTTCAAGAAGCTCTTGAAGTGACGACACAATGATGACCTTTCAACACTTTGGAATAAAGTGTTTTTATTTATTTCTGATAAGAATAATATTTACAAGTGTTTTAGAAGCTAAGACTCGGATGCCATGTATTTTCGAACCTTCGATAAATTTTTATTCATATTACATCGCTACATTAGCGCAGCATTGTATTGTTATTTGTCAATGAGAACGATAAATATAAATAATGTAATACTGCTCTTTCAGTAACATAACTCATTTAAAGAAAAACACTTTTTTAACAGATGTAAGTTATGTATTTTTGTAAAAATTTAAACATTAAATTTCTCCGACGTTTCGCGTGCTTTTCGTCAGTGTGTGAAATAAATATATATAATAATGTATAAATAAAAATATACATAAATAATGTATTAAATTCGTAGCCTTTTTATGTATAAAATATTAGATATGAATTGAATTTGTAATATTTTGTGTTTCTTGCTATATGTGTTAATATCTTGAGTACAAATGTACACATATAAAGACTTTATGCTATGTATTAAGATTTTAAAATGGCGCCTTTGGCATTACATTTCCCTTTTTAAATAAACAAAAAATACCATTATTTAAAAGTAAATAACCTAATGAAAACTTCATAGCTAATTTTCGTATTGAAGAAAATAGCGGAATGTTTCTCTATTAGAAATGTCGTAACGTATTTTTACGCGGGAAATGTAGTGTCGACAGGTTGATAGGAGCTGAAACCTTGTCACATTAATTTATAGTGCGTGATAAATATTTTCCAAAAATTATTTCAAACTAGAATTTTATGAGATGTTATTTTTTAAATGTTATTTCTTATAAAAAAATTTACATATTTGTAATAAAAATAACATACTCGTAACAAACGTATAACGTAACGGAAGTGGAGAGACTTTCATTGCCCAGTTAGATGTTTATAAGATAAATTTGTCTGTATTATATACGATATGCATATCATAATAATAATAATACTTTTATTAACAATAAGTAATTACACCATACAATAGAATCCCTAGCTTCTCAGCTAGGTTTGACCTATGTTTGAAAAGCCAGTTCTTCCCTTGAAACACTAGATACAGACAGTTAAAAAAGTAACAGAAAAGTTTTAAAAATAAAATATTAAATAATATAACCCATAGCCCATTTATGGTTTTTACTATGAGTACTAAGACAACTGATAAAAATATACTTACAAATATATAAGAAATGTTTATAAATACATAATATATACATACATGCAACAGTTATGCTCATCTGTGTGCTCATCGCACAATTGTGAGCATAATTTACTGTATCGGGGTTCGAACCCCGTTGTTCGGCGGTCCGGCATAGCAACAATTGCGCCAACTGGGTCGAAATATACAATAATACTGTTCATAAATAAGATCACGTTTTATTTTTTGCTACTTTAACAAAATAGGTATCAAATAAATGCAAACTAAGCAATTAACTTCAATTACTTATTCACAGCGCAATTAACGCAGCTACGCGGACGAAATGAGAATTCCGAATCACACTCGTTCAACAATACTGCTTTATAAATGAAGCACTTGTTTTGAAGAAGTAAATTGAATAATTCACTACAATGAACCAGTATATATTTCTGTAACGCAATCATATGTAAATGTGCCTACGTACAAAAACGCCACGTGGCCTCAAAGCGAACTAATGAGGACACGTGACCTCACGACACACTTCTTGCATTAATTAGTGAAATGTTTTATTGCTTCAACGTAACAAGCGGTACGACAGTGTTAAGCCATTGCAGCAGTTAATATACATTATTTGTGAGTAACGAAAATAATTATTTTATTTTAAAAGATTAATGAGGAAAATATTGTCATTAACATTTGATATATCACGGCTGAGATAGTTTAAAAAATAATATTACGTTATTCTTAATTTAAACAATAGTATCAAAATTGTATATGTATATAAATTAGTAATCAAACAGATTTATGTGGATGTTATGTTACATTTTCAATTTCCTCGCCATCGGCCCTGTGGCGCAACGGATAACGCGTCTGACTACGGATCAGAAGATTCCAGGTTCGAATCCTGGCAGGGTCGGCGTTGTTTTTTTTTGTATATAAAATTTTCCCAATGATTAGTGCTAATAATAAGTTTTTATAAAAAAAAACTAAATATAATACACTAAAATGTACCTATTAAGTGTTTCCTTACTTTTTTACACATTACAGAACTAAGTGAAGTGTTGACTAAATAAAATCAAACAAAGTTTTCATCCATTTGTAGCCAAATGTCTCCACTTGTAAAACTGAAGTGTCAAAATATTACACATTTCAAAATCTTTCGAGATAACAAGGGTAACGCATCGCAAAATCCACCCGAGATGACAGTTTTAATATACAATGATTTCTTGCTACCAAAATAATACGCGTATCATCGGTGTTTGTTTAACATATTATATATCAAGTAGGTGAACTAATATAGGCTTGGTTGGATTTGAATGGACGAAGTTCGCCTACAGGTAAGTCTAAACAAACTATAACATTTCTAGCAGTAACATACATTGACAACAAATAACATCTGAATCATAAAAGAGAATTGAAACATCTGTAAACTATTTATATTTCTTATCATCTTGGGGTCAAGAGCGCGCCTTCCGGCTGATAATATATTCAGCATCCATGAGCCTTTATTTAACTCCACAAAAAGTCCACAACTGTCACAGATAAGCACAATATGTCACTTTTGTTGCTCTGATAAGATATGAACGTTTCTGCGTCATAGTACGTAGAATTCAAAGGAATATATGCCCCAGTATAAAAAAGATTCTCTTTCCTAATATATATAAAGCAATTTTGTTTTTCTGTTCTTCTAGGCAAAGGTTATGTCACCGTGTGGTAAGGTCTGTAAGACCGTGAGTGTTCACGTTAAAATAACTGTAAACTGTTCTTTCAACGATCAAGAAAAGTTTGTAAAGGAGCTTTTAAATAAATATAACTTCGATATTACATAGATATCCATTTAAATTGTCATAAATAACAAACATTATAACTTTAAAAACGTTATCAGCTTTTAAAGACAGTCAACGCCTGATTTGTTGGTTCGTGTCCAAGACGTCGCGTCGAGATAACTTTTTGTTAACCTATAGAATGAAGATTTCGAATTTAAATATTATCTTAGCTTTTAGCCCGTTAACGTTATTCGTGGAGCAAACATCCTGCCTCTAAACAAATATTGGTTTGCTCGTCACTCACAAGATGGTCCGGACATCACGGACATGTGCTAAATACTATCTAGTGTAAACTCATCTTTGTATTTAGGTTTTACATGTATAAATTATAAAAAATGACACAGGAAGAATTTTTATTGAGTTGAGTCATTAATAAATTAGATTCTTCGTTACACTGTACATACATGTAAGTTACACTGTACATACAGTGGACGGTATATATGAAACATGTGCCATCAACCTAGAGGTCGCAGATTTAAATCCACTCCATCGATTATTACCATCCTCCTCGATACATTCAACACATCGTATAGTCGTTGCAGGCATCGTGAGAAAACGTGCATGTTTACGAAAATCTACGAAATTTGTTATCTCCTTATAATTATAAATAATAATAATCTACAAATGAAATATCATGGATATGCACAGTGTGATAGTGCCAGTGGATAATTATTGGCACATTTACTATTGATACATTCAACAAGTCGTAAAGAATTTGTTGCAGACTTACATCGTGAGGAAACGCATATTTTAGATGGAAATTCAGCGAAATTTGTCATCATCATACTGCATAATACTGCAGTCCACTTTCTTGGTAAATAGACACCATGACACCTACACAATAAACCTATTTATAGAATCAAACAGGCCATAACAAGCCTCGAATCGATGTACGTTTTGTCACGGCTATGCTTGTTATCTAACGCTAATCGGATGATATTCGCGCCATAGCACTTGAAAACCCATCATGGAACAGAGGAGGGTTACCGATACGGTACATTAGCTGAACACGATAATATTGCTGACACGTCGTAATATTTAGTAGGAATAACTTTCCATTGTAAAAGAAAGATATCTACAAATATTTATATAAAATTTATGTTTAACAGCTTATAGGGCACTATAAAGAAGCATATATAATAATAACGTATTATTACAAACCATTCGGTTTTACCAGCTTTTTAAATTGACATTTTCCAAGTTTGTCAGTGTCCCAAATAATCATCACCGGAAATTATTGTCAATGAAAATATCAGGAACGATTATAACTCACAAAACTCAAATTTACTTTCGGAAATACAGGATAATCTTTAGTAAAAGGTTCAATTTTATATAACCATGAATTTCACGTTTAAGTAAATGTTCCATTCCTTCTTACATACTCAGGTTAAATATACAAGATAATAATGATTGGGGGATATTGACGCGTGTCTGTGACAATGAGTGCTATCGATACACGTGACCGTGGGATGGATACAATCTACAAGGGTGACATGTAAATATATTTTCGTTTACATTTGTTATCAAATTCTACTACCTAATACTTCATATTCTTCATAAGTAGGTAAAACGAAATATTCAGCTCAAACTTGTAACTCCTAATACCTGTACCTGTGTAACTCCTAAAAGCTTGTTCACTTTGAAGAAACAAACTCTGCAGCTTTAATATATATAGTTAAATACATATATTTATAATAGAACTCACTTCTTTGTCACTTCAACATAAATCAAAGAGTGAATTGAGTTATATGTTTTAGAATACATATTTAAATACTGAATATTTCTTGTGTTTATGCTTTAGTTATGACGTTTCTTTTTTAAACGCAATACCATGTCTAAAGTAGGTATACTTTCCAAGTGATATCATTAACCAATGTTGCGTAACACCAAGAAGTTTTTTAGTACACAGAACACAATAGATATTTGAAATATGAGTCAACGAAAATCCTACTTCCGGTAGAGCACGTGAGCCCATTTCCGCTTCAGGCGCACGCGGCGGGAAACAGGGCTGATATACGCGATATTTGTGGGAAAACTTTATTGATTTTTGAAATTCGAACCCAAGTAACGCTGTGAAATAATTTATTTGTGTAATCGTTCGACACGGACATAAATGATATTACCGAGTATGAACACGTAATAAACGATTTATAAGTTACAGTAATTTGTTTTAAGCTTTATTTTTGATAAACTGTGTATATATCAGATGACCTAGCGTAATTATCTAGAGATCTAGGTGCGTCCTCTCTTTAATTGATTTTTTCCTTTAAGTAATTAACACTTAACATGCTAGATTACTCTTATGGCTAGCATCCGATCTGCAACTAACCCATAAGGGGTTGGTGGACCAATTAAGACTGGATTGGATTGTTGAAGTTGTCATTGAACACCCAATTCTCCCAATATGAGAAAAAATACTAATTATGGAATTCTGAAGTTGTATATTTGTGTTTGTTTATTGAATAGGCGGCATGTGCAAACAAAGTGTCACTATAGCTCACTAATAGGCGACATCGACTCTTTGCCCGCAAAGACTGACTTTACTGTTCCTTATAACCGGACTTCTCTTGAAGAACTCTAAGAGGTATTAGTAGTAGTAGAAATACCTCGACGGGTAGATACATAGTTGTGATACGCAGCAGCAAAAATGCTCAGAAGAACAGGATGTAATTTCGTTTTCAAAATCGTTGCCTGATGATGGAATTTAAATGTATTGTTGACGCCTTTCGATATTTTATTTGGTAATTTAAATGTACTATTTGTACACTATACACTTACATACATATACATCATATACTCTTTGTCAACGTCAGCGGTTTCACCCACAGCCCACGTTTTGAAAATGTAGCACAAATATATTAGCATAACATATTAGTTTCGTATAAATACTATATTATGCTAACATAATATATTATATTCTACTATGTTATGCTAATGCGAACAAAATACTACTTTTCTTACTACATGACAGCTGTAAGTGCCTCATGTTAAAATTATCATACCTTACTAAAACATTTACCCAATTATATGAAGATACACTATACCTCTTTAAATATCCATGAGCTCATTAATGTAAAAGCAAAACTTTGTATTGACATGAGGTAGGTAGGCGGGCAAACAAATGACGACTGATGGGACGGGCGGGCCTATACCCCATGCCCCAGGGTAAAGGGTTCCGCGTAATAACTCCGTATGGCGTGTTTCGAATAAAACATAAAACAATCTGTATTATTGTAGTGTTTACGGTACTCTGTAGTAAGCCAACTCTAAAAAAAATCTATACTAATACTTATAATATATCTATAGTATTAATAATTTAACGTAAGATTGATTGCAGATTCTCAAAACCCAAAATGTTTAAAAAGAACAACAGTAATTACAGTTTTATTTGGATACGGCATCAGATGCTAGGAGAAGAAAAAGTTATGAAAAGTAATTTAACCACAATGATTATTCAAGTTGGAAGGATAAATGTTTAGAGCAAAAGCCTAGAAACCAAGGAGCGAGCTCACTGCAGTACCTAGATACGTGGACCAAGGTCACATCTGAGGATATGAACAACGACCATATTTAATTAGCTTAGTAGTAAAAAAATAAGTACTCAATTTGTCGGGATCTTTAGACATGTGGATTAATTTACTATAAAACAATAAATATTATATGCTATACCAGTAGCCAGAATCGCTAATATAGTAGTAAAATCTTTTCTAAGTTCGTTGAAGGCGTACAGCGGCTACATTTTATCCGAACACTACGTAAAAGGCGTCGCGTACAGTACCAGAATGCTATAAAGATCAAAGTGATTCCAATCTCGATATGCGTGCATTATGAAGACTCGGAACGCTTACACAGTTTTCCACTTACCGGCAACTCGAGTTTATAGCGCACGTGACCACAATACTCAAAATATTCTTCCCCGTGCGAGAATCTTTATCGTCAAGAAAAAAATTTAATATAAAGAAAAACACTTTATTAACGGATTTAAGTTATGTTCTCTTGCAAAATTTAAATATTTTTACATTATTTTAATTTTTTCCGACGTTTATGAGTAACAGTTATGTTAATAGAAGACAATATTAAATTTAATATATTTTATATATCGAAGAGGATTGATTTAAGTGAGTATTAATGTAACAATGTTATGTTTCATCATATGATATTGTAAATTTCTATGTGCGTAATCCTATGCATTAGCAATCCTATTTTACAATTTTCTATGTATTGAAAGAGCCCCTAAGCTATGTAGGATTTCTTCCAGGGTTGATACAATTAAGTAAATTAGATTAATTTAAGTAAATCAACATGAATAAATCATACGGGTGAGGCCGTACAAGTCAGCCAGCTGTTTGCCGCCCTCGTCCAATTTAATAAAAAGGTTTCCCGTAGAGCTATCTACATGGAATAGTTGCTTAATGAAACCACGCTTTCATAGGGCTGCCATAGAAAGAAAGTTGGAATTAAGAAAAAAAGCTTTTTTCTACTTACAGAATTTTGAAAATGAGTGAAACCTAACACAGATTATAAATATATGTTCAAATAAGTATATAAAATATTCTGTGGCCAATGGGTATGTAATAAGTAGGTCGATAAAACATAGGAATTATTTAAATTCTTATACAAGAACTGAATACTACTATATATCATTAACATTTGCAAGGTTATTTTAATGTTAAGTAGAAAGTTATATATTTTGCGCTAAACTTCTATCTATCAAACCGTAGAATGTGCGTAGAGTTCGTAGCCCTGTCTGTGCACGTGCGCTGCTGACTTGTTATCGATTAAAGATTCTACTTTCATTTAGTTATGTAGCCCCAGCCTTCTTTTATCTAGATTCCATACAATTTAAAAAAAATCAAAGAACGTCCTAAAATAAAATCCATTTATTCAAAATAACTTTAATGTCAAGCTGTATATAAGCACTGTTTGAAACGTAATTTAAACAAAACAAATTCAGTTGCTATTTATATAATTAAATGAGAGGGATGAGATACAGCAAATTCGCGCACGATATCATCGAAATAGAGGGCCTTGATTGAATTATTCGACATGCATTAACCAATTTGTTGCAAAGTGTCCACCCTCCTTGGGCTCCAAAGTCTTTTGCCAAGTTTTGGTATATGAATACCATATATAATAAAGTATCTAGATATAATAGTCAAGAGTTGCTTTTCGAATAATATTTGCACCAGATGTTATACTCAATAATAACTACTAACTAAAAAATTCGAACATCTAAAAAACAGCATACTTATTCAAAATCCAAATGATATCTACAATTTATCAAAGTATATAGATATAAAGTAAGTATACACTTTTACTTATATCGAATAAATTATTAGAATACCAGATATTATAAAGGCTTAAATTTACTACTAACTTTTAAAACTTAAATTATATAACTATATAAAAAATTTAAGCAACAAAGAACACTACTTATTCAAATCTAAATTATCTAGAATCACAAGTCCCATGAGTTTATATAAAACATATGATTCAGTCAGATAGCTAATGGTATCACAATATTAATAACACTAAAAGCTTCTATCATCAACGTCTAGTTCACATATCGTAAACAATAACATTGGAAACTTTTTAACACTCTTTACATTACCAGTCGGCAAACGAGGCGAATAATTCGACTTGTTAAGAAAATATACGCACGTGCATCGATTGAGTGTGGCTCAAACTTTATCATTGTTCTCGGCTATGTTATTAATTAGTTTATAAACAGATAATTGAGGCTTCTCCAAATAATCGTTTTCTATTTAACAATAATTAATATTGGGTCCAGTCTCGTTAACCATCAATATCATTTGTCGTTTTTGGTACCAAAATATAAGTAATATAAGGACATCTGCAATATCTATATGATGTATAATGATTAAATTGCTACTAAAAAATATCAACGTTAACTCTTAGGTCCATATTCCATATTCCTTAATACTAAATTCCGTCTGGTAACGTACAAAAAATACAAAAGTATGATTGAACTTTTACTCTTCGCTAAATCTCGTAGTATTTAACTTGTACCAAGCAGTTATACAAACAGAGGGCGGCGCCGACGCCGGAGATTATGATCGGCGTGATTAATAACGAACTAGAGTCTTGAGCGTGCGTACGCGCCGACACTTCGCTGGAACATTAAGCTCTCTTGCGGATATCTTAAATCTATTTACTGTACGAAGCCACTACTTGCAGGGTGTTCCGTGAAATTTTGCCACGTTATTAATTTTGATTATAAGTTTAAAAAAACTAGTCCCTTAGTACATTCATAGTAATGTTACAAGGCCTAATTACATCTAGTCCCATTCCAGTCTATATTCTGGAAAACTTAATACCTTGTTAATAAATGAGTACTTTAAAGTAAAATAATCTTACCATTATTATTGTCTCGTTAGCTATAATAAAATAATGTAACTGATCACATTAATTATGGTTTGTTAACCACCTTAAATACCAGAAGACGACAACAAATGGGGGACCAGCATAACTAACACAGGGTTGAATCGATAAAAACCTACTCGTCAACCAAGCTACAGATTGTGTGTCCACGTCTTCGTTTGATCTTTTGTTAGTAACATTTTTTCTAGACAAAATAAAATATGAACCTGAACAATGTACTGTTTATAGTACGTCACAAGTGTGATGTATAAATCACGTGTGCGTCGTCTGAGCCCGCGACGGCACGCTGAGTGGCACACGTCGTCTTAATGACTCATTACCGATGAGAAGTTACTAACTCACAATAACACTAATTAATTAATTCTAAGTATATTTTTATACTTAGTTAATGGTTTCATCGTGTTCTAAAAGATAAATAATCACGTTTCCAGTTACAAGCTACTCACATTTTTACAAACATTATTTGCATAGTAATGCGGTAAACATACTCTTTTCAAATAAGACTATCTTCGTTACATTTATCATGGTATCGAACATCAAGCGTTTATATGTGAACAACAATCAATTTTACAATCAAAATCGGTGGTCAGTTTAGACTAGTTTAGTTTGAGCTAAAAAATGTTGTTTTACGTAATTTCATGCTAATAAATATTGTCTCGTTGAATTCAGAGCACCAGTTGTTTGAATGTTTCAAATTATAACCCGTGTAATTTTAGATTTTTGCTTGTACAGTGGAAATATGGTGGTGGACGCAGCTGTGACGAGCAGACACCAGTTGTTGCGAGTTGTCGACTATATGATATCCTCGCACGCATGGAACAAACAGATTTATTGTAAACTATTTTTCATATGATTTCGCATAAACCAGTCCGATATTGAGAGCATAGTCATTAATTTACATAAGTGCGTTGTCTTTTTTTTTAAGATTACATTTACTTTTAGTAAAGACGCAGTAATAGAGGTATGTAAACATAATTAACTGAAGCAGGCGTTACTTTGCGGAAGTCCATTGTTCAAAAACCCAAATAGACCAATGGAAGCAGTACTCCGCGAAAAGGGTTTTCTGAGCTGTTGAGGGTTTTTCGCGGAGTACTGCTTCCATACTGGTCTATTGGGTTTTTCGTATGTAAACACTCTGATGCAGCTGTAGTTTAAAAAAACCTCAAACAAAATCACCACACAAAAGAACAAAACATATTTATTATAATATAAATTGCGAACAGATATTGGATTATGTCTAGGAAGGGTACTGTATACATGTTTATTAATTGTATTTATAAATTGTTCCATATATTTTTTCTTTTCATCTTCAAATCAGGTGACACGAGATCCTTGATTCGATGCCCTGCGAAACATAGTCCATTAGTTCATTACAGCATAGCTCATAATCACAGGTTCACAAATAAAACATATCCAAATTTAAAATATTTTTTTAATTAATAACACACGTGATTTTGTTTCTAACTCTCTCTAGCTAATAAAGTAAGCATTTGGCGAAATCTACTTATATAATTATACGTGATTTATTACCCACTGTATTTTCCTTTTAATATATAATATATAGAATATAAATTTCACCTTTATATATAAAAATATGTCGTGGCCCGAACGTAGAATTGATTAATGATGTGGTTGTATATCAATAGCCACTTTTTTCGGACCATATTACATCCACCGACAGATAACTGGATAATTGGCGTATAAAGATGTAATCGACATGGAGAATTCATACAAGTAGTATAGGAGTATATTTTAAAGTTCAATCAAAAACATAGAATTGTTACATTTCAAAAATTAAAATTAAGGAATCATTCGAAGAGGCAATAAAAACCAAGTACATCGACATATTTAATTAAAAAATCGTCACATTGATCACTATACAGGATAATGCAATATGTCATTGGCATCACAGATAATCTAGCATTACCTATTTCACCAGACATTCTTTAACAATTCTAAAATTGAACAGATTGCACTTCCGTATAGACTGGAAGCCCTACCATCTTCCTATTTTTTCCGTGATTTCCTTTAATACTGTTAATATTTGCCAGTTTGGATGCCCAAAGGCCAGGTGAGCCATCTGTTGTATGTCCTTCCATCTAAAGTATTAATATGTCAACGGAAGCGGGCTATATTATGCCCATGATTAAACAAACAAGTGGCGTGATTTAAAAAGGAAAAGCGTCCAGATGAGCGCAGTATCTTGTGACATGAACGAAAATAATTTGACGCAGCCGCTCCACGGACGACATACGGGGACACGTGGGTACGATATATTACACGCGAGCTGTACACTAAAAATATTGTGTTGGCAAATTAATGGGCATTCCCGACGGTAGGTTGTGGGATGAAAGGAAGTGCCTTTTATATGTGAAACGTTGGTTTTATATGAAAATGCCCGGCAGCCGCTCGCACCTGTCCGCACGCTTTCCGTCCACGATTTGAGCAACTTTGACGCTGGGGTTGTCAACAGAAAATAAAAAGAGTTCATTAACCTAATTAAAACATTATATATATTTCATTAATTTGCAGTAGAATCGATTTTAAATCATTAATATCGCAAGGAAGGAAAATGCAAACACGTAGTATATAATATATATATTTATTTGTATAGCTATTGTTTCAGCCTATTTTACAGTGTTTATAAAAGGTATCGTGGTATGGCTCTCAGCTAAATCCCTCGGTGGTTTTTGCTAGAAATGTATTTTTTTCTATAAATGTTTTTAATAATACTTAATAGTATTTGCGCTACAATATAAGATCGTTTATCCTGATAACCATGTGGATGACCGTTCTAATTTTGGTTTCTGCTGCATGTTTCAAAATTTGAAACGTTTTTAATTTTGAACAGCCCTATGATTAACGGATGTGACAAAGAAGACATATGTAAGAGTGTGCGTCAGTTTCGTAATAATTGAGTAGATTAATAACCCTCCAGGGTGTTCATATTTCGCTGACATCTCTAGCTGGACCGATAACTAGTCTCCATTATAAAAACCACATAAAAATATCATTTACTTTTCATAGATAATGCGATCCTTCGTCGAAATTCTTCGACCGACGTCTCTTAGTTAAAAAGTTTACATAATATTTCTGATAATATAAAGTTCTTGGTGATTTTATAAATTTCATTTAATATTTACTTTTAATTAATTAAATTATCACCCTACTATTTGTTTTTCAGTAAATCTTTAATATAATAAAATGAGTATTTTGTATACCTAGTACGTAACATACTTTTCATAAAAAGCTCAATATTCGAAATACATCGAGATTTAACATAACTTACAAACTTAGGTACCGCAGTGAACCAATATCACCACAGTCCCTTCAGGAATTAACTAAACTTAGCCAATACAAAGTAGTGATAGGCAAAATAAGAGACTAACAAGGGCATTGTATCATATATTAAGAATAAGTATCCTGAGGAAGGGCGGGCGGTATAAATACATGGCACGTGCGCGAGCGCAGCTGCCAGCCACGTGGCCTCTTTACGCATTCCCGTAAAAATAGATCATTGTCTTAACTCGCGGACACGCCCACAAAACATATTAACCACATCAAAACGCATAAAACTTTAATCGATCTGTTTGCCTGGCTTTCACGAGTGAGGATTTTATAGGTGCTGTTTTATTCTGTTTGGTGTAGTTTTATTTGACTCTGTTTATGATCTAATCTCGCCTTCAGTCGTAATATGTGATGAGCTCGTTTTGTAGAAATCGTTTTGAATGATGGCAAACATCTCGAGAGTCCGTCACAGATAAATGTAGTTAGTTTTAAAATGGACTATTGTCCTCGTGGTTACTATTATACTCGTACTTAAGACTGTGAAACTAGTATTTCATTTCAAAGAAGATTTTTAATCAGCCCTTTCGACCAAAATGTGCTCTAAATAATTTATCAAACTTTATTATGTAAGACCGTTAGTTATTAAAGTCCATATTTAATACATAGAACATGTCAGTTATACTTGCATAGTTAAATTGTCATAATAATATACTTAGGCGTCCTCAATATATTCAAAGTTACTTCCTAAAAATTTAGTTCCCTTCAGTGGCTTCCTTTAGGATTTCTACTTGTGTGCACTAGACTATATAAGAGTACTTCAACACGTCGGGGGCTTTCATAAAAATATGATACGTTGTCTTTAAAAAAAATATAAGATTAAATTATAAGTAGGTATTCTTTTGGTTAATTCACAAAAGCAATAAACAAACCTCATCTTTTTACGAGTTTACAAGAGTACTTCACATTTCATAAAACCCTAAAACTACCATTAAATAAATTTGATTATATAACTTATAAAAGTAAACTCAACGATAAACAATAAAAAGTATTCTTCCCGCTTCAATCCTGTGTAAGATTTATATTTGGCCATTTAAATCCATCCGGTTACTAGAAAATAGAATGAATAAAATGTCTTGTAAATATGATTGTCAGCAATTGTTAAAAACAATATATTTCAATAGTTATTTAAATACAATAATCCTTTTGAACATTGTTAAAGACAATGACTTATTCAAGTATCTATCATTATTTGAGCTCATAATTGCTTAACAACGTCTACCTGAGTTTGTAACGGACTGACTTAAATGCTAAAAGGGTAAGTGGCGTAAAGTGCAATTTTAATATGGAGTGGGGAAACTCTCCCCTTGGATCGATATGCATCCGCCATCTTGAATTTTCCGACCAATGCCCGTCTCCATGGAAAGCGGTTTCCATAGCAACGCGACGCTTCCGCCTGAAGGGGAAAGTGAAACAGGGTAGCTTCTATATTTATAGCCTTAACTGTCTACCACCAATGACTACCTCCATCCACCCCTATATGAGGTTTGTTGTATTATGTACCTCATTATATCTATTCAAACACTATATTCAGACAACGGAACGAATGCGATTTAGTAAGCGACAAATAATTTTTGCCTGATTTAACCGTATCCGTTCATAACTTTTTACGTTTCTACTAACAGCACATTGTATTAAAATGTTGTGCCAACACCGTTGCTTTCTTAGCACTGATCTTTGATGTAAAACTCTTGTGCGAACAACTTCCTTAGAAACCGATTCGGTTACTCTTTGAGTACTTCCATTGTTTATAGACTTGTTTACAACTCTAGTGGTATAGAAACACACCTGCGACCTACCTGTACTTAAAGCGAAATCTTTGAAACTCAACTTTACTGTTTCCTGCGTTTGTTCGTCAACAATAGGCTATAAGGTTGTAATGCTTCAGTGCGATGGGCTATTCAATGCCTCTTGTTACTCCACCGTTTATAATCATGTATTTGCTCAAGAATCCCTGCGACACCTCTATTACTTAGAAATGTACAACAAAACGCTGATTCCACCTTTGTTAAAATTCCGACTATTACAATATTTGTTAAACATCCTCAACCTAATGAAGTGTTCGATGTTGAAACTGAAATAAACGTTAATCAAAGTTAACATGAGTTTGTTATGTTAATTTGATAACAATCTGGAAGCTTAACTAAATATACTAAGACTGGTTCGATTTAAATTTTATTGAGTAATCTAATCTACATTATTACGGTGATAATTTTTATATGAGTGCTATACTAACAGTTATAAAGAAAACTTAATTCTGCCTATTGACTTCGTAGAATGATATCATAAGTATAGAACATATTAAGTAGCTCCAGTATGCAACTCTTAACGCATAATACATACGTATTAACGGCTATGAATCAATGGATTTTTTCGTGCAAAATAAAGTTTACTTACTTGCCTATTAAACTCATACAGAAATCCCTACAATTCTTAAAACCTTATAACGCCAATAGGTTTTTGACTTTTAAGAACATATTAGTGCTGGGTAGGATTAGTATAATAAGTATCCTGTATTGTTATATGGCTTGTAAGGTTAATAAATATGTATAAGCTTTAAAAAATGTATTAAATAACTTAGCACATCGGTAGGGATTCAATTAACCTGTCAAGCTGGAACAAACGAAGTGGATAATTTATAATGAGGTGAATTAAATCAGATTCTCCATGACCTAGCTGACATAGAATTCTTATCTTAAACAAGGCCACAGCCCACACACGAACCAAAGATCATTGACTCTGCAGGTGTCGAGGCGCGCATCGCCAGTGACGTCATCGAGCATTGCCTTACAACCTTATGCGGAGCGGCGCCGGCGCAAGCGCGCTCATTCCAAGCCCAGCTATGCGCATTATGTTTTGATTTACGTTTCTATGGCCATATATGCTAAACGATACTCAGTGGCTTTTCTTTATTCAAACTATTGTTCGTTTCGATTGTCTACAAAAATAAATTATTCATGACAATCCTTTAGTTTCGCTTGAGATTTTAAACGTAAATATTGTAAAATCAATTCACTAGCATTTCTTCGAATAAATATTTGCTACCATACACGAACACCTGGATAAATAAGGTGCTTATAAAAATTCACTGACCATTTCCGATATCGTCTCGAGGCTCTCGCATTTTGGTTTTCCATATTAAGCCGTTCCACTAAAGGGCTGGCATTTGTTTTTGCCTCTAACTCAGGATGGAAAGTTGTTTCAGCCATATACCAACGACACAAGTTAAGGACCCTATTAAAAGAAATCACTGCCTTCCTCCGCATGCCGTCCGCCTTATTCGGTTTGATATCAATGCGTTTAATAAGAAAACACAGGTGCGCTGATATGTGAGATTTTAACGAACAAGAAATCTTGTAATTGAAATGCTCGTAGAATGCCTACAATAATTAATGCTTGATTGGCGCAATCACATCGCCTTCCCTCTTCTATTAACGACAATATTGACGACGTGCGACGTGTATTTTACGTTCGTATAATAACGTAAGGTAACGTTATTATTGTTTTATGCAACATATTTTATAGCAAAATACTGTTATTCTTCTGTAACTCTCAAATTATGATTTGTAACCTTTAAAACATTCATATGTATATGAGTTACAGGGCGACGTTTCCAGATACGCAGGGTTTTGGTTATTAATCTAGAAATATTGCATGAATCTCAAAGATATATGTGAAAATTTTGATCAGAATTCCTCGAAAATGTGAAATAGCACATTGGTCGCAGGTTATCACTGTCAGCGACACCGTGGCGCCTCCTTATCAACCTGCTGCGACATACAAGAGACATTAGTCACCGCTGTCGATACACTACCGCTATTAGTTAGAACCATAGACGTATAGAGCTAGACCTGCCCGAATTCAAAGTAGTTTAAAGTATTCCTAGTCGATTTAGCAAAGTTTGCAACAAGAAAATGACCCACTCCTCCATCTGGTTAAATTTCATTAGAACTGTATGCGATACTATTTCTTGGATTCATTAAATATCCACAGATAGTTATTGAACATTAATATATTGCATTATATTTCTATAATACTACATTTATATACACACTCATATTTTGTCTTTATACTTATACCTACAAACTTTGTTTCAACATATTCGACGCGTTGGATATGGCTGTAGATAATTGATTTTCCTTATGGAATTTGAGAAAGTTAATACGTGCCAGAGTAGACTAGTTACTAAATGTCTATTAAGAACCCCCGTAGAGCTGTAGTTCTACTGACACCTGACAAGCTACAATGACAAGAAACTTTAATGAATATTTTTTATAGTGGCATACGTACAACGTACCTGACTTTTAAGATTTGTCAGTGGGCAGCAACGCTTTTTCTCTTGGAACTGATGATAATAATAATAATGGTCTTTATTTCAGGCAAAAATGCCAAAAATACATAAAATTACAACTAACTACAAATAAACATGCATAATAATTATGAACTTTCCTGTGGGAATACTGAAATATATTATCTATTATACTGTACCCGTGTTTGTGCAAACAAATATCAATATAACGATTGTCTTTAAATTAAACTAAGTATTCTAATTGGAATTCAAAATTTTAAATTCTTTTTTATCTTTATAAACGATATCAATAAATTATTGATGCCCCATCTAGAAATGTAAGATTATCTAAGTTCCATCGCATAACAATGTACACATCTATAACCGAGTGGTTATTGGTTGATGTGTTGCTTACAAATTGCATATTAAAATCACTGTGCAGGTGTTTATGGCTATTTCCAACGATGAATATCCCTTTAAAATGGATATTATACATCTACATTATTTATGACAAACGCCAGCTATGTTTTGTAAATAAATTTTATTGTTTAGCCATTTTATATTTAAAAATTTCTTACTGTTTTAGTAACTTTTTTAATGGCTTTTAGCTTATAAAAGTACCGAGATATCTATGCAAGTCGACATCTTTCTCCAATATATAACTGAGGCCCGTCAATGTCGTGGTGAATTTCATAGTTTTAGACATATCACTTATCGTATTTGTACATGTAGATTAGAAAAAAACTAATAAGCGGCTAATTATTAATCTCGTTTTGGAGACTAAAACCCCCATTTCCCAGCGTGAGTATAACTAACTAATAGCACCTAATAGGATTAAAGCAACCATTCCTCGGAAATTAAACGGTCATTCAAAAAAGTTCGAACCCAATTTAAATTCCAAAATAATCCAGAAAATTATTATGACTTTAAATGACTGTCCAAAATATGTAGACAAGCAGAGTTTTACGTATGATTTAGGTTCCGTATGTTTACATTGTATGTATAAGAAAAAAATATTGGATTTATTTTCTGACTCGAGTATACATACTAACTACGAAATAAAATTATAGGAAGCCTAATATTTAATATCCAAAATAATTACCTGTCACAAATTAGCAAATTAAGAATTACAGCACTGAAACAGATAGGGACAGATACATTTATCTATCCATTTTTTTACGGGTATTTTTTTTAATATTTTTCACCTAACAACTAAAAGCAATAGTTGTTCTATGAAAATCAAAATACTGGTTATATTCAATAGTGTGGTTTGAAAATTTAACCAGTGTGGTTTGAAAACGGTCAATCATTTCTATAATAACTTATAATTGATAATAATATGTAACCAACGAATTGCGCAACGTACCCTAAAATGACTTATTAAAAAATCTTGGGAAAATCTCTAAAGAGACGACACTGTGAAGGCTTTTAAAACACAATAAAAAACTTACAAGTTCCTTCAATACAAAAATGCACCTGAGAATGAAGGCGGGACCACTTGACTAATATTTCGAGGAATATGATTCAAAAATTAACGATCTCATTCCAAGCTTTTCATCCATTAACAGTTACATCAAAAACTATACACTGGACTATGTGAAAAACACGCAATGGACTACACAACATGAATAACTGACTAAAAGTTTTGGATGATATACGGGAGGAAGTCGCAGGTAGTGGTAATAATTCGTTTAGTTGAAGGTGCGCCCACATTTTTTTCCTATTGTTGGGATGGCCCACACAGGTGCACTCATATCCTAATTTACTATTCCCGATACGGTACAGGATCTCGGAGATACGAAGGACTTAATAGCTCTTTGTAACTAGTAGGTCGTGATAGGATTTCGTTATCGTTTATATTAATATTAATGCCATGGAAAGAGTATAATTTGTCACCGTCATTTTGATGGATGTTTTATCGCAATGATCAGATGGAAATAGTTTCTATTGGCAAAGTAATATTTAATGCTGCCTTATATCCTTGTTGTTTATAAGCTCAAATAAAGTTTATTTATTTATTTATTTATTTAATTAGAGCCTATAGCCAAAAACATACTTAAAAACTACCTTAATCTAAACTTATAAATAAAAACTCCTTGCAGGCTTCACTGCACTCCTTAACAAGCCTCTCACAAATATATCCTGCTCTGGTGCAGATTTAATAAATTTATTAACCAGCGACATTGCGACAGTGGGATCGCTAATTTCTGGCGAAGCACAGTCCACGAATTCCATTGTGTCAATTTTGAATGCCCTCGCGACCTACAGTAGTTGTCCGGTACATACAGCCGGAGTAAGGCTTGTAGCAACTCCGGACAATCTATTTGGCCCCAATAAAGTTAATAATATAATAAGTAAAGTTTTCTCCAACTTTTATTTTCTTGTATTCCAAGTTTGCATTTTTCTAACAAACGCAAGTAGGTCGTGAATAGCCAGACGAATTTATATTTCATTTCTGTATCTAATTTCTTCTTTGAATAGGCATCAGAAACGCCTTATAATTAAAACAGTATAAAACTAATTCGGCACGCCGACTGTCGGCAAAGATACTTGGCAATTAGTTGAACACCCGGTAGATGACATCAGAGTAGAGAAAAGATAATTGAGCAAATTGTTAGACAGAATTCGTGAGCAATGTTAATGGATCAGCATCTGATAAATTAGTTACGATTGTGATTGTGGCTAGTTTTGACGCTTAAACTCTCTTTCGTTGCTCCTTTATAAGTTTAACTATTTTTAACTGACCATAACGTAGGATACAAAGGTATATCTATTGAGTATACGTTAGTACTACATGTTGAAATATGTAGTGAAAATTTGTGATTTTTTTACTCAAGTGATTCTCCGCGATTGGTCTCTTGTCTAAGTATCAAATTCTATGATTAACCTAATACTTATTGATGTTTACTTGCGTTAAATAAGTTTTTCATGTGTTATATGCTATAACTGTATAAAGTGAATCTTCTACACTAGTTAATCACACACAATAACACAATAATAATCTGTTTTATTACATTCATGGTAATAAAGCATAACATGAAAACATTCATTCATTTCATTTCAATTTCACTACTGCTTTAACTCGTTTATAAAAAAACAATTTTAATAGAATATTTTCCGAATATAAAAGCACAGGATGTAAAAATTAAAAGCTTGCGTACAGTTAATATATATTTACTTACTTCGATTTCCAAAAATAACACATATTAATAAAAAAAAACATCTGTAATGACCTTTATTACCGGGCCTAATAAGATTCGAACGTGCGGGTCGGTCATGGACCTTCAATCAAACGATTTGAAACGTTTTCGACGTGATATCATTACTTAGAGAATGTGAGATATTTTTTGAGAAACAGTGATTTGCTTAGGCAAGGCTATAGAAATATGCTTTGTAGGCTTTAGATATAAATAAAGCGAGATGATTAGAATTTACGTGATAACCGCCGTACTGAGGTAAAATTTAGTTTAAGAATCTTTTTCTTTGAATTCGTATTGGAAAAAGGGCCTTTGAATATATATAGGAAATAGGGATCCGCTTAGAAATTCAAAAATATATTTTACGTTTAATAAAGCAAGAATAGAGCAGTGGAAAATCCGATTTGACTTTCGATTGTTATGGTGGCCTAAACTAAAACTTTTTTATTTATTTTTCTGGTTAACTTCATGATCAAAAAAAAATATCTTCCCCAAAGTATACAAGAATACAAAACAAATTTATGTTAAACTTATTCATTTCCGTCATTTCCACACTTGTATTCCGCCCTGTAGGTGTATCGTCTTTTCTTTAAGTTTTAAAGTACATTAAAGCGGAGTGTTTGAAGTAAAGCCTTAACAGCACGTTCGTTAAGTAATAAAAGGAGGCGCCATTTTGGATTCAATCCGCTGTCAGGGCTTGGGAGGTCCATCCGGCGCCGACCATTTGCAAACGCGACGAGAATCTATTATTTTATTTAAAATCAATTACTCCTCGCATCAAACACAATAAGAAACCTTACACTTACAAAAAGTGTTTTAGTTTTCCATTGTTATGTCACTGTTATCTTTTGAAATATTAAATAGCCTGAGGTTAATATAAAAATAAGGGAACTGGTAAGGATTACAAGGCACACAATATAATCTAGATAAAAACTTCACAAATTCCAGACTGCATTCATTTCTACCGGCAGCATGGTTGAAGCCTATATGAAGCTCCGTATTCAGATGAGATACAAGAAGACTTTTACACTATTTTATTATAATTGGTACACAAATTATAAGTGCAGAATCAACGACAGGTGGCCAGCGCACGTGCTGCATCAAATAAAACGCAATGAATGTTAAGCGTAGGAAGTGGATTCTTATAAAACAGTCTACAATCTTAAACAATTTCACCAATATCCACCTTAAGTTATAACAAACAAACCACAGTTTCCTGAGCCAGAATTCATTACTTACGACTGTTCTCATATTTGGGTTACAAGATACTTTCTGATTCCATATCATTAAGATATTTATTGCAATCTGTGGCTTAGTGTCATTAAGTTTTGATGAATAAGTCGAGGTCATAAAACTTAGTTTTGCGTGGCCGTGCGTCTGATCTCGCTGAGGGCAATCCGCCACCCTCTCTGACTGCCTGACTTTTCATTATCGAGATGTTTTATTAAAGAAGGGCTACGTGCGCTGTATTGAGGGTAGAAATAGGGTTATGTCTATTAGAATTTTAAATTGCTACGTCTTAAATTTACAAAGAGATTATCGAACTATATAATCTAATAAAGAATCTACATATGGATACAATACTGTTATAAATGTCTATGCTTTATGTCAGTTTTACATTTGTCGGTAATACTTACTCAATACTTTTAATTTTTATTGATATATAAGTTAACAGACAGATTGGAGCTACTTTTAAATAAAATATATAAAGCTTTAGAAAATGAATGTTTCAGCCCTATAAGAGATCAATGCAAAATATTAAGTTACATGGCCTGGTGTGTGTGTGAGGGTGGAATGTTTACACTGGGATTTAGGGTGCGCAATATTGCATTCCTATAGACTATACACAAAGGGCATAGACATCGTTTCGCATTTATGTAATTTGCTTTTTATGACTATGGTTATGGCTTTAAGGCTTTACAAAGACATACTATTATATCAAAGTAAAATTATCAGCAATAAGTTATGCAGCTACTTCTATGACAGTGATTTTCCTGTATTTATAATTAAAACTATATCAAGATGTGCTAAGACATACAAAAGTAATAATGATAATTCATTTCCCTATTCGACTACCAAAAGAAACTTTAAAACAAGAAGAAAACGTCTACATATTTTTCTATACACGCCCAGTATAGTCTCATATTCAACCTCTTTTATAAACCAACGCGTTCGCATTTTGTTTGGTCGAATGTAGAATATATGCTTTGAATAATTCCATTTATTCTCATTGATTCCTTATGTTGTCATATTCCGATACGATTCGACTTTATCAACATTCGATGGAACAATCACAATAGTCATAATTTCTCGCAACAGAACAGACAATGGCACGCGCTCATTTAAAACAATTGACTCATTTTGATTCAGATTTTGTATCGTATATCCCACTTAAAACCTTACATGTAAAAAGAGAACAACAACACAGTTACTGTCGTGAAACGTAATGAAATCTAATCCAATTCAGAACACCTATACATATGAGATACAGCTATCCTACTTTACCATATATTTTTAGTTTCCAGACTTCATTTTGTTATAAATGTCATTAAATTCATCAGATTTTTCAGGAGTGAATTTATATGACGGTTTAATTACGTAGACATTTAACTTTGAAAAAATGTTATTTGAATGTGATAAGCCTTGTAGGAAAAGAAAGTAAATGTACTAATATAAAACATTGAAGAATTTATTACTATGTTTGGTTCAACAAAGTAATTTCGGTGTCCACTGATCCGTATTAAAGTTCTTGCTTTATATAGGCTAAATATATCTCACGCGCGTTTTCTATTTGGTTTTCCTTCACGTTAATTCAGAATGTGAATGAAACCGTTGAAATAAGTTTAATATAAATTTACGGTGCATATAAATGTACAGAAACTCGGGACTTTGTATTTAAAGTGATGTCACTAACTAATTAGTTTTAAACAAATGTTGAAAATGGGTTTATTCAAATATTTTTATGAAGTACTTTAATCATATTCACGATCACGAAATATACTTTTAATCTTTCTTATTTTGCTCATTTTGCTTATCTTGTCAGTAACGATTATGTCGGTGAGAAATGTATCTACATATTACATTATTATAAGGCCCACTATTTGTAAAAAATTAAACAGTCTAATTGCATCGTAACTAAAGAACAAATCTATACTCTCTCTTTGGATATGTCAGCTTAGCAACCTAATATGTTGCTTCAGACCGTCCCGTGTAAGAAGACAAAAATGTGACACGCTGTTCTACACTGTTCCACTATTGAATGATGTGCGTAAGAAAAAAAGCGTAAAACTTCTAGAATATTCCCATAAGGAAGGAATATTGATATGTAGGTCCAACCTCGACCTAGAAATGTCTCGAAAGTTGTTCCCGAATATTCCTAAGAGCACTTGGCTTGGTTTACAAGCTCTTTCACCTCCAAGTACCGCTAAAACTTGTTCGTATCAACTTAATAAGAATAATAATAATACTTTATTGCACACATAAAACAAAATAAAACTTATAGTAGACTTAAAAACATAAATAAAAATAAACTTTTTTTGAACTTATAATTAATGTCTGTGTACAGAGGGCGGTCTTATAGCTACGGTAGCTTTTTCTTCCAGACCCGGGTTGGGTTGGAGGAAATACTAAATAACATAAAAAGGAGGTGCGCAAGTACTATTATTAAAATTAAATTTATACATAAAAAATTAATATCTATAAAGGTACAATACAATAAAACTTCTTGTCAGATCGTGCTATGTGCAATCGCAAGGAAGGAAATCTTGTGTTCCCCCACTGCTGAAAGCGTTTCTAGGCTGCTGAAAAATAACTTTAAAATCGTTACCCGTCTTCGGGTCAATAGGTACTTATAGCCTATACATGCCACAATAACTCGAAATATTTTAGAGCGTATTATTAAAAATTGTGCACTCAAAATATACACAATTCAAATTCATTGCAAATTCCCATTGCAGATAAAAACCACAAAATATATTTAGTTCACGACTTGGTGGTATTCCACATCTAGACATAACATTATACAACAGATTAAATTTAACAATATATAAAAGCCTCATACACGTTCGATCACAGTGAGTGACCAAATCATTACTTTAATAATAAAAGTTTTATATGTCCAGTCATTATTATAAGTAAGATAAATAGCAATAAATCTCTCGGAACTCTGAATTTACGATATAGCGAATTTTTATACTCTTAAAGTTAAGCCTAAAATCGCTTGCAGCCATACACTTGATGTAATTATTGGGTGGACTTGTAAGACCAGTCTACATAGCATACAATTTTTCTCATAATCTCAAACGTGAAACGCACGTGCACCAGTGAATGTCGACGCTCGCCGTGATTCATGAACGGGCACTTAAACGCAAAATGTTAAGTATATTTTTGTTTTCATTTAACAGTAGGTATCTTGGTAGGCGACATCCTCCTTTTCAAATATTATTTAAGTATATTATGGGTATTTTGCTATGTACGCAATTTCCTATAGGAAACATATTAACAATAGGTATTTATGCGTCACGAGTTTATTAGATATTTCTATAAACCTTTGTCTTACTTCATCTATATAAAAGACCCTGTATATTTGTTTATTTAATATGATTAGCTTAACAGTTCGATGGCTAAACTTTAAACTTCTTTTTATGTTCATAATATTTCTATCGTTACACAATATAATTTTTAAATAAATGTTTATCTTTAGATCGAAACGTGACTCGTATTCGTTATCCAGTCGCAAGATTAACCAAAAAAACACTCGGTTTCTTGTTGACTGATGATCCAATAAAGAACGCGGCGTCTCAAAGTGAAATGGGTCCAAATACTCAGGTGCGCCTCAAAAGATACAATGTGAGCCGCGCGGCCAGAAAATAGAATTAAAAGACACCACAATGGACCAAAGCCCTTTTAATGCATACAAATACGAAGGTAAAATCCCACCAAAACAGTTCAGGTGTTCTCGTACAGTAAATGCCAAGGTCTCACCGTGAACAATGTAAAAAGCTACCAAAACTTCATTTTTATTAAATGAATCATGGTTCCGTTCCTTCTATCGCTATTTTGGGAATGTTAATGTAATTCAGCCAATATTACTGTGATGTTTCTTATTCACCATAATATAGTGTACGGTGTGACATGCACCGTTCAGTAAAAAAAGGTAATAACTTAACCCTTCCATAATTATTTACAATCATTTCATGCATTTCGAAATTACCAATGAACACATACACCACCTTAATTAGATAGTATACTAGCGACATCTAACTAAACTATCATTAAACAAAAATAACCGGTAGATGTTATTTTACCTTTTACCAAACGCCATCTGTTGTCGAGTGGTCTAAATGTGATGTCAGATGCTATGTGATGAGTGCTCTGTGGTGTTACTGTGAAAACTAAATTTATTTTTTATTACACATGGCTACCCTAAAGTTATAAAAGCCAGCGCCATTTCTATATTATCTCTATTTTGATTGGTTAGTTCCTTGGCGCCGGCTTAGCTTCACGATGAACTCAGTTTCACGTCACATTAGTTGCCGTCGGCCATTTTGGGCGCTGTCGTTTGGCAAAGTGAGATTCGAGATTATAATCTAGCCGCGTTGCGGCGATCGGTGATTTCTTCCGTTAAGGTATGTTAAAATACAGTTTAAAGTAATTTGATTGTCATTTTAATTAAAATATTTTTTAATTGCACTGGGTATCTCCACGATGGATTAAATATCTTTAGTGGTCGTTTAAAAGGTGCGAAATAAAAGTAGATTGCTCACCCATTCGAAAGCACAAATCTATTCTGCTTCCGTTAGTTACGAGCCTCACATTGATTTTTGTTGCCTAAAGTAGTTATTTAAGTCGCTAAGTTTGTTTTAGCATATTCTCCATATAATGCTTATTTCAGGTTGGATAACACCGGTTAAAAATGTTCTTATACAATCTTACGCTTCAAGGCTCCACAGCCATAACCCATGCCGTACATGGAAATTTTTCCGGTACTAAGCAGCAAGAGATTGCTATATCACGTGGGAAGATATTGGAGCTCTTGCGTCCTGACCCAAATACAGGAAAAGTGTATACCTTAATGAAAGTAGAAATATTCGGGATTATACGATCCATGATGGCGTTTAGGTTGACGGGAGGAACTAAAGGTAAATGATTTGACCACCACGTGGTTTTTATAATAACGCCGGCCGGTATCTTAACCTATAGCCGGAATGCCTATCTATAGGTTTACTTGCGTTGCATTGTCTTGCTCCATGGCCTTTAATTTCTAAGGGTGTATGGTATAACTAGATGCATAGATAATGACCATCACGTCGCACTTGGCAATTTCACTAATTGCTGGGATGTATCATGTAATGGAACAAATACCTATACAAATAATATAAATGTCTACAACTTGTATTTTATAGACAAAAACCATTACTTACTCCTTTCCTTTTTTTAGATTACATTGTCATTGGATCCGATTCTGGAAGAATTGTTATATTAGAGTACATACCAGCTAAAAATATTTTGGAAAAAGTGCATCAAGAAACATTTGGTAAATCTGGTTGTAGAAGAATTGTTCCAGGACAATATTTAGCAATTGATCCTAAAGGAAGAGCAGTTATGATAGGTATTTAAAAGAATTTTTTAAAAATGTATATATATTGCATAATTTCTCAAATCATTTATTATATTTATTTTTTAATTTAGGTGCAATTGAGAAGCAAAAGCTAGTTTACATTTTAAATAGAGATGCAGAAGCTCGTCTTACAATTTCATCCCCACTGGAGGCACACAAATCAAACACCTTGGTGTATCACATGGTTGGTGTTGATGTGGGATTTGAAAATCCTATGTTTGCTTGTTTGGAGATTGATTATGAAGAGGCAGACTCTGATCCTACAGGTATATTTTTTATTTACTGTTGTATTGTTCCTCGTGTAAAACATTGAAAGCCAAACTGTATAACTTATTAAATAGGTTTCATATTATTTAGCATTTTTAAATGATTATTAGAGGTCCGTGTTTCCGACTGGTAGTGACGTCAAATCCTCTTTTTTTATGATACTCTAATAGATATTTTTCAATTTTAAATCTTTAGGGAACAGATCTAATATAATTATTATTTGTAGGTGAAGCAGCTCAAAAAACACAACAGACATTAACATTTTATGAACTGGACCTGGGGTTGAATCATGTTGTGCGAAAATATTCAGAGCCATTAGAAGAGCATGCAAATTTTCTCATAACTGTACCTGGTGGTAATGATGGACCTTCTGGAGTATTAATTTGTTCAGAAAACTATCTAACATACAAAAACTTGGGTGACCAACATGACATCAGGTGTCCTATTCCCCGACGTAGAAATGATCTAGATGACCCAGAAAGGGGAATGATTTTTGTCTGCTCTGCAACTCATAAAACTAAGTCTATGTTCTTTTTTCTTGCCCAAACTGAACAAGGGGATATATTTAAAATCACAATAGAAACTGATGAGGACATGGTAACTGAAATTAAACTAAAATATTTTGACACTGTACCTGTTGCAACATCTATGTGCGTGTTGAAGACTGGATTTTTGTTTGTGGCTTGTGAATTTGGAAACCAGTAAGTATTTTTATAAATCATTGCTCACAGACTTTTGACCACTGAAGGCCTATCACATGCGAGTCCCTTTCCAAGAAAAAAAAAGTTCAAAAAAAAATTAAGATTTTAGTCTTGTCACCTCATTTAATACATGCATGTTAGCAAGAGTCATATAGCAATCTTTATGTCTCAAAAGTAATTAACATGCTATATAAAGTATCTCAGAACCAAGGTCCTTCTCTTATTATGGGGTGAGTGCACACTGATGTGAGATATACATATGATATATGAAAAAATTTCTATTATACTCAAAATTCTATGATTAACATGCATAAATAGATCCTTAATGATTTTTATTTTCAGCTACTTATATCAAATAGCACATTTGGGGGATGAAGATGATGAGCCTGAGTTCAGTTCTGCTATGCCTTTAGAAGAGGGCGACACATTCTTCTTTGCACCAAGACCATTGAGGAATTTAGTTCTTGTTGATGAATTGGACTCGCTTTCACCTATTCTAGGTAAGAATTTTCATGTGTACTAAATTTTACAAAAGAGCTTAAGCACATTTACAATGATGTCAACTTTTGTTCCGTGTTTCATCTGAAATACATTGACGAAACAACAATACTTTATCTGAGCTAACATAAAACAAGTATTCAATCTTATAGTATTAGTACATTATTAACCAAAATGAAATGTTGCAGCATGCCATGTGGCTGATTTAACTGGTGAAGATACACCTCAGGTGTATTTAGCGTGTGGACGAGGTCCAAGATCATCTATAAGAGCCTTACGACATGGTCTTGAGGTGGCTGAGATGGCTGTATCCGAACTGCCAGGGTCTCCTAATGCCGTATGGACTGTACGAAGGCATAAAGATGGTAAGCTACACTTAATAATTTTATGATTTCTCTAGTGGCTTTTAAGGTTTAATCTTCATTGAAATAAAAGATAGGTCGACGATTTTACATCTATTGGGAACTCAATGTAATAATAGGAGCTAATGATTATACAAATTTGGTCCGTGTTACTGACATGATCTGACGCTACCCCTAACCACCTATGAACGCTCCTTATTATCAACAAGTTACTAATAAAACCCTGGTTGTTTGTTATACATAAACACCAGTGGTTTTTATTTTCAGAATCTGCTATCGGCCGTTGAAGGAATGAGATGGTTTCCTCATAAACAAAGGTAGGCATCAGGGAGTCTTTTCGTCATTGGAGCCAGGCAGCAAGAGGATTGTTTTTTCTAAATCAGGACACATTTCCTAGTCCTATATGTATTTTTCTTTTGGTTGCAGACGATTATGATTCTTACATCATAGTGTCGTTCGTAAACGCTACACTAGTGCTCTCTATCGGCGAGACTGTTGAAGAAGTTACGGATTCTGGTTTCCTGGGAACTACTCCAACACTTAGTTGTCACGCACTCGGAAGCGACGCGCTAGTCCAAGTGTACCCAGATGGCATCAGACATATCCGGGCGGATAAAAGAGTTAATGAATGGAAAGCGCCAGGAAAGAAATCTATAGTCAAATGCGCTGTTAACCAACGCCAAGTCGTCATTGCTTTAACTGGTGGGGAATTGGTTTACTTCGAAATGGACCCTGTAAGTATACAATATTATATATTGATTACACAAATAGTTATATTTAATATTCACAAACATAAGTTGTTAGTGTGATATCGACGTGTTTGCTGTACGCGGCTTTCGGGCTGCGTGCAGTAAGAGTGGTACGTAGCTGTCCCATACAGTGAGTTAGCCACAACGTCGTAGAACATGTCCAAACTCCTGCTTGCAGTTGAGTGCGGAACTCGGCATATTCCATAGCCTAACTGGAGCCGCTCAGGCCGTGAAGGTGGCAAAACCATGCCGTGGACAAACTATAAAATACTTGTATTCTTATTCTGAAATTACGTATTTTTTAAAAATAGTAATTATAAAATCGATATGTTTTTAGACTGGCCAACTTAATGAATACACAGAGAGAAAGAAGTTATCATCAGATGTTTCATGCATGGCCCTAGGATCTGTTGCTACAGGAGAACAAAGAGCTTGGTTCTTAGCAGTGGGACTTACTGACAACACTGTTAGAATTATTTCATTAGATCCAGCTGTAAGTATCAAATCAATACTATAACTGTCTGCAACCTATACCTAAATTACATACTATTGCCATTATATTTTATTTTAGTTATTATGATGATACTAGGACACCACTGAATGTATGTGATTACATCAACCTTAAAATGCGTTATTCTTAAACATCTGAAGAATATAGTACATAAATTATTAATAAATAGTACTTTGTACAGTGCATTACATCTGCTTATTTATTTTTAGGACTGCCTTTCACCTAGGTCTATGCAAGCCCTACCAGCAAGTCCAGAGTCCCTGTGTATTGTAGATCAACCATTTGAGTCTGGCGCTAAGTCTGCATTACACTTGAATATTGGTCTTAGTAATGGGGTACTATTGAGGACAACATTAGATTCTGTTAGTGGAGATCTAGCAGACACCAGGACGAGGTATGAATTAATTAAATTTAAAACAAACTATTTTTCTGTATTTTCATACAGCTAGATTTATAAGTATTATGAAATTACATTTTACCCTCAATGATGACAAACCTTTATCGCTCCTTTATCAACTGATAAAAATGAAGATTACATTAACCAGAGCTGAGAGACTTGTAAACAAAAATTAAATGCATAAATGTTGATGAATCTTTGTTAACATACATTTTTCTTGTTAAGGTATTTGGGATCTCGGCCAGTGAAACTGTTCAAAGTCAGAGTGCAATCAGCTGAAGCAGTGCTAGCTGTGTCTTCAAGGACATGGCTAGGATATCAGTATCAAAACAGATTCCACCTCACGCCACTATCATATGAGTGTTTGGAGTATGCCGCTGGTTTTAGTTCAGGTAAGCAGAAAAAAAATCAATGAGTTTGTATTTGTTAAAATTATACGTTTGATATTATTGATTCGACGTGTTTGCTGTACGCGGCTTTCGGGCTGCGTGCAGTAAGAGTGGTACGTAGCTGTCCCATACAGTGAGTTAGCCACAACGTCGTAGAACATGTCCAAACTCCTGCTTGCGGTTGAGTGAGGAACTCGGCATATTCCATAGCCTAACTGGAGCCGCTCAGGCCGTGAAGGTGGCAAAACCATGCCGTGGACATACGGCTTAATAAGAAGGATCATTCTACTTGACGGATTTTTCTTTTTTGTAGTATGTTTCTCATGCCAATAAGTTGTAATTCTTTACAGAGCAGTGTACTGAGGGTATAGTCGCCATCTCATCGAACACTTTAAGAATTTTGGCTCTAGAAAAGCTGGGAGCAGTCTTCAATCAAAACTATGTCCCACTAGAATACACGCCACGGAAGTTTCTGATCAATGGAGAAACAAATCACATTATTATTTTGGAGACTGATCATAATTCTTATACAGAAGAAATGAAAAAACAGAGAAGGTTTGTTGGTTATTTTACAAAATGAAATCACATAATTTTACTCTTGATTCATCTGATGACAAAAACACACTAACTGAATTAATTGTGGATACTCCTGCAGTACTGATTATTATTAATTATATAAAAGAAATTTAAATTTGTATGTAGTTTTTTAAAATTACTGATTTTTAACAGGGTTCAAATGGCACAAGAGATGCGCGAGGCTGCCGCGGGTGGTGGACCAGAAGAGCAACAATTAGCCAATGAAATGGCAGACGCTTTTTTGTCAGACATACTCCCAGAAAACGTTTTTTCTTCACCCAAAGCTGGTGCAGGTAGGCATCTAAAACGTCTATCCTTTCAGAGAAGAGCTCTTATATATGAAAAATATTTTTTACAATATTTTGCCACATTCTCTGGGCAAGAGAGGTTTGCATAAAGCAAACTATCTCTAATCGATTGTGGCTACATTAATTCTGTGTATTAATCCCAGATGATTTCTGTAAATCATTTGATTCAAGCATTAGAGACATTTTAATTCTCAAAGATCTATAATTATATCACTATCTTGTAAATGATATAGGACGCCAGAACTAAAATATAACATTTGTGTAGGTATGTGGGCGTCACAAATCCGCGTCGTGGACATGAGTAGTGGCGAGGCTAGCACCTTGTGCAAAGTGCAACTGGAGCAGAACGAAGCCGCGGTGTCGGTGTGCCTCGTGCGTTGGGCAGCCCACGGAGACCACGCAGTCCCGCATTTGGTTGTAGGAGTCGCCAAGGATATGGTTCTCTCGCCTAGGACTTGTACGGAGGGCAGCCTTGATGTTTACAAGGTACTAAATTAAATAAAATTCTTGAGATGGAATGATACGGATCTATAGAGTATGTCTATTATATCTGCCTGTTTTTAAAACAACTTAAAATTCCATATATTCTGGTACTATAATGTTGAATTTGACATCATTAATGTGATTTTATTGTTTCAGATATACAATACAGGAAAATTAGAGTTAGTACATAAAACTCCAGTTGATGAGTATCCCGGAGCATTAGCTGCCTTCAATGGGCGGCTTATAGCTGGAGTTGGTCGGATGCTTCGGTTATACGACATCGGTCGGCGGAAACTGCTTAGAAAATGCGAAAACAGACACATTCCTAACCTCATTGTAGACTTAAAAACAAACAGGCAAAGAATATTTGTATCAGATGTACAAGAATCAATATTTTGCGTTAAGTACAAAAAGCGAGAGAACCAGTTGATCATATTTGCTGATGATACAAATCCTAGATGGATAACTAATACATGTATCCTGGATTATGATACAGTAGCAATGTCTGATAAATTTGGGAATGTGGCTATTATGAGATTGCCACAGTCTGTTACAGATGATGTTGATGAAGATCCTACTGGGAATAAGGCTCTTTGGGATAGAGGTTAGTATTTATAGCATTTTTTTATTTGTTTACTTAAATTTAATGCTGGTCATGCTAAAAGCATTCAGATTGTTGGAAGAACTAGCATATAAATTTCAAACATTTGACGTGATGATACCACTAAAATACACACATGCTAGACTAATGATAAGAAATGATTATTTTTTTAAATCTGACGTACTTCTTTACGTCCATTCCTTAAAATAGTTGTGACTTTTTTATTAACTAAAGCAATTCTTCAGGTTTATTAAATGGAGCATCACAAAAGGGAGATATGGTAGCAAATTTCCATGTTGGGGAGACTGTGACGTCACTGCATAGGGCAACCCTAATTCCTGGGGGTTCCGAGTCCTTGTTGTACGCTACCCTAAGTGGTTCTTTAGGAGTGCTCCTGCCTTTCACCTCCAGGGAAGACCACGATTTCTTCCAACACTTGGAAATGCATATGAGAAGTGAAAATTCACCCCTCTGTGGCAGAGATCATTTGTCGTTTCGGAGCTACTACTATCCAGTCAAGGTTTGTTTTTTTTTTCTATATTTATTCAATTGTTAAAGTATGATAGTAGTTAAAGGTCAAAGTAGATAAATTTTGTAAAAACACTACATTTTATAGATTGTCATATTTCCTATATTAAAAGGATGCCCAGATATGAGTGTCCAACGCTTAAGTCAGCAGGCCAGCCCAGTAGTCGGTATGTGTTAGAGCGTTGGTATAGCAAGCGCCGTGGCGCGGACCGCGAGCGTCGGCGTTGTGTCGTCGCCTGCCTTTCGCCCACGAACGCACGCGCCCGAGAGTGGGACGTGGAGAGTTTCACCTCCCTAGTAGTGGCTCGAATAGATCTAAAAACGCGTTTTTTTATACCGCTATGGTAGGCATAATAAGTGTTCATTATTTAAAACTTGTTGTTACAGAATGTGATTGACGGCGACTTATGTGAACAATTTAACTCTCTGGACGCGTCGAAACAAAAGGCGATCGCCGGCGACCTCGAAAGGACGCCCGCCGAGGTCTCAAAGAAACTTGAAGATATTAGAACTCGCTACGCCTTCTAATTTCATTGCTAGTATTATTTTAAGGAAATAAAGAATAAGTTACCTCAGTTTCTGTTTTAATGGATAGACCTTCCTGGACAAAAAATATTCAAACAGAATGATTGGTTTAGAGTTGGACGCGCTCATTTTAATTCTAATTGAAAATTTATATTTGAATTGGATGAATTTGTACATTCATCAGGGTAGAAGAGTGCAAGGGTAAGGCACTCGTGTACCTTTTAATAAATTGTCTGAATATCTCTACAAAAACGCTTCTCGCCACCTGTTTTAACCTTTTGACAATGGCAAGGTTGAGGCTGCGTAACCTAACCATAAGGGTAACCTAAAAACAATATTTTGCATCATGTTTTTAGAAATGAGTAAAATCGTACAGCTATAAATGCAAGAATACACGCAATAGCTTATGAGCGTGTAACCCCGTTTTATAAGGCTTTAGATCACTTTCGTGTTACAAATTCGTTCTCTAAATGAAAACGAAACCTGTAGAATACTTTTAATTTAAAAAAAAATTGATACCTTTACTAAAGGTTTTCCTGACTTACATTTTCTTCATTCGATTCGTGCATCGTAGTTTGTAATTAATAATTTTATCCAAGTCTAATAACAATTAACGCACTTTCATATGTTTTCATTAAATGAATTACATCGCGCATGATTCTGAACAATAATCATTGAATTTAATGCTTTCTCCCGCGACGTTCTAAAATGATTTACTATGTATATCATTAGTACAAAAGATAAACTGCTTGAAAGGAACGTGCCAACACGCTATGTTAGTAGGTTAAATTAATATTTTATAACAATTTCCTTTTCAAGACATGGTGGCCTAAATGCAAATGAGAAAAACCACACTTCCTTACGAGTACGTGAAAACAGACGTTTCCATGACTACTATATCGACCAGCGGCTTTTCCGAGGCTTTCGTTCAACTTTACGTGACATGCTGAAACAATGAACTGAATTATTGTATTCGCACGTATAGCGTCTTATGTACTCACCGCTCGGTGCGCTTACAACTTGTTAGAGTATTCATTTTAACGCGAAACTGTGGATTAAGAAGTTGTGTTATTTAGAATGTAGCATTTTAAGAAATAAAATGCAAGTGCATCAACGCAGTGGCTACGGACAATGAGTGCACGCGCGAAACGAACCGCGACGTGCGACCGTCGATGCGCGAGAGTCCGTTTTTAAATATCACTCTAAAGCTCTCATTAGCCGGTGCACCGTAGCTCCATTGCCGTTGGAGGAAACGTGTGCAATAGGGGGTATTAGAAAGTGTAATGTATGGTGTGGTGCGATGTTGTCAGTCGGGAAGCCGGTGTCGCTAGTCCAGCAAAAGAAACAGCAGTGGGCGCGAGAGAGAGGTAAGTGCTACTTTATGATAGCAACATCACGTCAGGTAATTTCTCCTTCATTAAAACTTATCCTAGTCTATTGACTAATAAGAAGGTTAGAGGTAGGTAACAAAAGTAAACTCACTTGACTTCAACGTTATTCTCATTTTAAACTTGGATATCTTCGGAAGGATAAGACAGGACCAATTTAATATTTTAAAAATTCATTGATACATTCACAATCTAATAAAAAAATAAATAACAGTTTAAGACTTACAATATACCGCTTGTCTAAACAGAAAACGCAAGAGGAGACGAAGTACCGCCAAATATTTTTTTTTTGCAGAAACATGAGTTTGATTAAATTATTACTATATGTAATAAATTGGCGCCATCAATCTAATTGGAACAAAATTTAATGACAGAATTTGCGAGATCTTATAACGAGGCCTGTATAATGGCATATTTTATTGCAACGCTCTCGTGCGCTTATAATCACTGACCGTAGTGTTTTTGTTATATTATGTTAACGGTACGATGAATTCTTTACGTAATGCAAAATTTATTACTGACTATAATCTCTGAAGACTAATTTCAAAATACAGTAAAAAGATTACTATATATAGATCTAGCATTTTGCATGTGTTGCCTACATTAGATAATACTGCACGTACATGTTTTAACACCCATCTCCTAAGTTTGACTCTCGGCCATACATTCCGTTATTCAAATTATTATTACTTAAATCAAGATTTAAAAATTCGAATGGTGTGAGACTAGACAACCTAAAAATATTGAAAGGTAAATTAATAGTTTATACGAGTGTTCATATTAATTTCACATAGAGACCTCCAAAATATTGACTTTTGTGAAGGCTATACGGTCAATGCTTTCAATTTTAACCGTGATGGTAATGTCTGGGGCATTTATTGTAGATATTGATCATGCGGTCGTCCAAAATAGTCGACACGAACATTTGTATTTTACGAAGATTCCACATAGTGAGAATCTCTGTAGATCCTTTGCAGACCAAATAAAACCATTTTGGTGCCGATCCGGGTATCCTAATTTTACAAATATACTTAAAAAGATATATTTTTTTAAATAATAGCCAATATATTATATACACCTGTTTGTGTTATTAAATTTTAGTTAATCTAATATGTTGTTTTACCGAGAAAACTAAAATAAAGGCAAGCTATCATAATATATACTTTTGGCGGAAATCTTTTTAATACATACTTTATAGGAAGCAAAATGATGTGGTCAACGTCAGTGGGTACATTGTGTTTTTTGAATAGGAAATTAGAATTAAGTATTATTAAACAACGGAAGTACCCATTGTCGTTCGCCAGGAAATCAAACATCAATTGATTACCGACAACTACAGTCTATTATAGATTTCGATGTTTCGTTTGTTTAAAATCCTGAAAAATCTCATTGAAGCTCATCGTACACGTCGAATTCTTTACAAGATGTCGTATATGACATGTGCGTTAACTACAAATCACAAATGTTAAGTTTCTCCCATTATTTAAAGCACGCGTATATATATACCTACATATATGTTAAATTGGTTTCACAGCTACTTCTATTTGCCCAACAAATAATTTGTCACAAATAAATTATTTGATATAAAAGTAGGACGGAGACGTTGACCGGCGGCAGGTATAAGGAATTTCAAATTTATGCTATTTAGGGGTATGTAGTAGTCGTAGTAGCCAAGCTATTATATTCCACCGTGTAGCGTGCATGGCTGATTGTGGTTCGTCATGCGTTATCGACAAAACTGAAAACTACAAATGGGGTAAAGGGGAATTTTTTTACATTTTTCTTTAACAAAATCTGAAAGTAGCTCATTATGATTTGGTTTACATTCATGGTAGGTAGTGGAATATGTCTTCAAACATTCTCAAACTGGCGTTTTTTGCTTAAGTTACGTTAATAAAACATAATGTTTACCTTTCAGAAGAAATGTCACATCTCTATTTACCCTGGGGATCCGGTGAGCGTTATACAAACCGCTTCGCTGTACGTAACCAATTCGCGAGCTCTTTGGATTTGCATAACCAGTCATGTGAATATACAGAACCAATTCAAAGACATAGAAGTCCTAGTCTACCGCCAATTCACAATATAGACCTAAGTAAAGCAAGCGACAAGCGAACAAAAGAAATTCTTAATAGAAATATTACAAGTGCGAAGAGATTCTCCTTCTACGACGAGGATCCAGAAGGCGATACTTCGGGATACGGGAGTGAGACAGTCAATAACATGCATCCTAGACCTAATGGAACACGTAACGTGAACTCAGAGGTAGTAGTCGCATGGCAACAGGAAGAAAAGTCTAATAGGTAGGTCAAAACGAGGTCAATACACTCATGTCTAGTTAATAGACTTCAAACAAAAGAGTTTCAATATCCTATATTTACACCGTTAGGTATAGTAGTGATTTTTAACATTTACTTTTATAATTGAGATTAAATAAATTTAAAGATCGTGAAATAGGTGACATCCAAATGACTATTAGTAAAATTTTTGGAATACTTCTTCTATAGCAAAAAGTTAACAACGGATGTTACAAGTATGGGAGATGGAACGTGGTCGGCACGCAGTTCTGGTGCCGAGGAAGGACGACCTCGTTGGGGTGATCGCGGGGTCGCTACAGGTCGCCTTTGGGAACCCACTGCACCCACCGCTAGACTGCCTCAGGTATTGCGACACACAGATATGCATCTTATTTGAACCTCCCCATTAGTAAATATTACTTGGGTATGACTTCACATTTTAGCTCTTATTTTCTTGTTATAGATGCCAAATCAAAATAAGGGTACTCCCGCTTGGGTTGAACGTGGACTCAATAATATTTTAGATAACTCATCCGACATATTAGCTATTGATCAAAGAAGCTCTGTTAATTCTGGTTTAGATTTTGATAAATCATCCTGCAACGGGAGCGATGAAGGGAGGTAAGAATATTCCAAAACATAGAGCAATTGACATTTAAAACTAAAGCAACATATCATAACGTCTTCTTATTTTAGATCATACCTCAGAGGGCAAAATGTTCCAATAGAACCGGAAATCAAAGCACAAAGGGAAACGAAAAGGCTAAAAGCATTAGAATTGCAAAATGTTATCTTAAGTCAATTAGAAGAGCGAGAAAAGCGTAAACAGGAAGAAAAAGAACATCGTCTAAGGGAGGAACGACTAGAAGAGTTGAGGATAAAAAGACAGCAAGAAGAAGATACTATAAGAATACAAGAAGAAAAAAGGCGAAACGAAGAACGACGAAAACTGGAACAACGTAAATTAGACGTTTTGAAAATAGCACTAGATGATGCAGAGAAGAAGGCAAAGCAAGAAAAAGAAAAAAGATTCAACTGTCACAAACAAGCTATTACAGTCTGCAATGACAACAAGAATATCGTGGAAAGCAGTAAAACATGTCATGAGTCTGTTAGTTGCAGCCCTTCAGAAGTTGTCAGCCCAACTAAATCTAGTCGAACATATGATGTACAATCCGCTCATAGCCAGAAGAAAGATACTACATCGCAACCGACATCTTCGTACAACTCACCACGGTCGGTAGCAACTGGAAATTTAAATCTTTATATTCACAATGTTCCTCCACTTAAATTGGCCGATAGTCAAGTTAACATAGTCCCAATTGCTATAGCGGGCTCTGGTGAAATTTTAAGTGGGCAATCAAATACAATACAATTAGCTGTATTAGTCCCACACAATCTTAATAATAATTATTTTAACGTCTCAATGAACTCAGGTGAAAGCTCGGATATTGGAAAAGTATTAACTCCTCGAAAATATCGTGAACTACGAACTAAAGATGTTGCCACGCAAACTGACGAGTTTCATAAGAATGATAACGATAAAACTATGTTTATTAATCATGATGAGAGGTTTGTGGAAAAAGACTATTCTAACATCGATGAAAATGCACCTCAAGAGGTTAATAGAAATGCTTTAAAGAAAGAGAAACGCTTACGATCTGAGGAAAGATACAAAAAAGATATAGAGAGCCGTCCAAAATGGGGTGCAAATAGACCACAAGCCCAGTATAAAAAACAAAGCGAAAAGGATCCATTTTATACACAAAAACGAAAAGTTCGCCAAAAACATAGGTCTCAAAGACAATATCTATCTCAATCCAGTGAAGATAGTCGGTCTCCAAGTCCACCTACAAGGTCTGATAAAATTTCGGAATCTAGTTTTAAACAAAGAAATTCTCTCAGCCAGTCTTATTGGAGAAGTAAGCGCATGTCTCTAGACCAACCTAAGACCGAAATTGAAGCGGAGAATGAAATTAATGTACGAGAGTTCATATCTCTATCACAAATAACGAAAAATGAGAGAAATGACCAAAAATATACAAACAAAATGTCTCCAACGAAACGAATAACACTAACACAGAAATTCATAAACGATAAATACGGAAGTAGAAAACTCTGGCAAGATGACTCAAATGAAAAAAGCCTTAAATACAGTGATATAGAAATGCCTAAGAAAACATTATAAGTATTAAAACATTATAATTATAAGATAGATACTAAACGACTGAACAAAAAGCTTTTATACGTATCAATTTTATACTATGCTTTGAATAATTTTAGTGCTTAAGTAACATAACTTTGTAAGAAATAAACTCATGTGCAGTCAGAGAAATACTTGTTTATCGATTCCACGATCCAAGGAAACGTCTGAATTTTGAAAATCAATAGCCTTGCGTTCAGTTCAGTGCGGTAATGTCATAATATATTAAGAAGTACTCAAACCATGACGTCTAAATTGGATGATTTGTTTGATAAAAAGAAGGACGAAGCTCCTATGCTCGATTTATCTAAAGTCGTCATAAATACAGCAGATGAATATAGAGCCGTATTGGATAAGGTGCCAGAATTTAAGACGCGACCCGAAAAGGTAAATGTGAAATAATATGTTTTTGTGATACATAAGTTGAATAAATATGTATTTATTTGTATTTAGTTGTTTTTGAGTAGTTTAAATTTTTGATAGGAGGTTGTTGTTGAAAATCGGTAGTTATAACGGTTGTTAATACCTAGATACTACCGTGAACCTTGGAAAAAGTGAAAGAAAGAAAAAAATACATATCATAAGTTCTTGTAATTTGTGTCATGTGTGTCCTAATTTTGTGGACTAAATAAAAAAACATATAATAGAAAATTTCTCGATTTCAGGTAAGAGTTGATGACATAAAAATAAAAGACAGAAAAGAAGACCAAAAAACCAAAACACCCCGAAAAGAGATTCGTGCTTACGAGAAATTAGGTACTCGTGGATATGAAGAGAAGCAGTTTACTTTTATGGATCCTATTCCAGTAGAAATGCAAGGTCTAAAGTTTGAAGAGCTTTGCCCTGTCCCCATCGAATGGCGCATGCTTACATCCCTTCGGCCAAAATCTAAACTTGATGAAGAATATTTTAATAGGTTGGTAGTGCTAATTATAATTCTCTTATATTAATGTAATTGTAAAAAAGTAACTTTAAATAAGAAACAGGTTCATTAGACGCAAAAACTGATGTCTTTCGGGACTAAAATATTAATTACCTCTAAATTAACTTTGTATATGACGTGTTCACGAGTGTATTTAATGTAAATTTCAGGTTAATTGAACTAGGCAAATCGGAATTACGAACGAGAGCGAAAGAGAAGAGAGAAAATGCAAAGAATAACATGGTGAAAAAAATAAAAAATCGGTCGGGTGTAACGGAAACTCGTGTTGTATCATGCGCAGAATGCGGTGAAGAGTATTGTAACGGTAATTAATGCTTACTTTCCTTAACTTTTTTACTCTATTAAAAAATATATACAATAAAAACATTTATAGTTTATGTTTATAATTATCGTTGTAGGTAAAATGTGTACGATAACAAACTACGATATGTTTGCACGTTTGAAGCTGGATGTAGAGCCAAAGACAAGACGAGCGCCGCCAGCGCCCTCTCAGGGTGGCAAAGTACGTCGTTTGCGTCGCAGGCCGCGACGTAAACCACGCAGTACAAGTGCGGCCCCGACTTATAGAAAGTCTACGGGGAAAGCAACAAGAAGTGATTCTGAACTTTAAATTTCTACATTTTTATATATTTTTCAAGGAAAATTATTCAGCTACTTTTAAAATTTAATTCATTACTATAAATTATCATTTCTACGCTGATCTTAGACGAACGATATCTCGAATATTAACATTAAAACTAATATATGTTAATAATTACACGATAAGATATTATTATGCCCCAAAATACCACGGACCAAAGTCCAAACTGTAAATTCCGCGAGCCGATTGTGACGTGGTTAGATTAGAATCTCAGTATTTTCTTAAGACATAAAATAGTGGTTGTGCTTTCACAAAACATTGTAATTCATTAAAATATAAACTTTATCTTATACTATTTCGTATAAGTGTTTCGTTTGTGAAATAATGTTAAGTTCTAGTCGATGTTTATACATAATTCTCAATTTTGTACTTTTAATTAAATTACTACGCAAATACTTGTTTTAATAGTCGTATATACTAATTTGACAGTAAATTATCAACATCTCACCGATTCACAAAATGAAAGCGATAACAGCTCTTATAAGAAAACGTCTTAAGGTATAAATGAAAAACCATTAATCAATATCACTCTTTATTGGATTTAAAAAAATATTCATTACACATTCAATGTTTAGAACCTATGAACAGTAACATTATTAAGATATATTATCTACTTTAATTTGTATTGAATTTTTCTTCAATAATATTATGTTCCAATCTATTTAAACAAAACTCGTTAAGCGGTATCAGTGTGCCCATACTCTCATTTTTGTAAAATATGTATTAGCACACCAAAAATAATCTAACCTAAAATATGCTAGCAAACTTAGGCCCTAAGTACCCACCTTAAATTAAATGAGCACAATTTTAGACGCATAACTGAAAAATAAAACCTTTCAAATTTCTTGATAAAACAAAAATAACAATATAAACGGTAAATCTTAAGTATGAAGAAATTCGTTATTAATATAGTATTGCAATTTCAGATGATGTAAATGACATAAATAAATACCTGAAGATAACATAAGGATTTTAAGATTAAAAAAATATCCTATCCATGAATAAATCCTCTTTACACATTTCTACTGTTGTCTATTCCAAGTTTGACAGAAACTGCAGTCAAATTACTGATTGCTACGGATTTGACCTTGGCATAAACAGTTATGTCAGATTGCAGTAGACAAAGATTTATAACTATGTTTTAAGATCAATTGTAGGCACTATGGAGTCAATGAAAGATGCGCGTAGGTAATTTAAAAATAACTTTCTGGTTTTCTTCGTACATATTACCCAACACGGCTTTCCCAAATTTTATCATCTATATTGACACAGCCGTCAATCCCAATTATAATAAACTTATTTTAAAAATTCGTATTCTTAGATATCAATGTATTACTAATGATCTCACTCGAACTATATCAGTATATCGAAATTAGACTTTATGTAATATTACAAATATACCTCTTGATCATTCATTTCTCTTATATCTAAGTATACAAAATAGGAATCTGCAATAAAACATGGTTGCTTCACGCCGAAAACAATATAATATATAAGATATGTTCGAAATTTTAGAAATATTAAGAGATCGAAACACCGACAGCGAAGGGCACATATAAACTTCAAACATTGTACAGTTAATTTTATTTTTTTCTGAAAATTAATAGTTACAAAATACAACTAAATAATTGTTTTAAGTAGGTCTGTCACTGGTCATGAAAAAATAATAGTGTCGAATTTGGTCCGCGAACTATTTGGCAGTATCAAGAGATCTTGGGTTTTCAGAAAGGAGCCAGTTTAAATATAGATTATATTATAGAGAATGGAATGGATAAGGATACACTTACTACTAGAAGCACCAAAAATTCTTCAACTTTTATAAATAGGTTAGTCACTTGTATCAACGAAATGTTCTTTATAACCAATTAACATCCAAAAATATTGCAGATTCCAAAAATCACTTAATGACTTATAACACAACTTAAAAAATCATAAGTTTCAAAGAAAAACAATTATTAAATTATTAAAAAAACAATGTCATAACATAAAATATGTAACTAAAACATGGACGTATGTACTATGAATATTATGCAATTATAATAATGACCACGCTTTATAAACATCACGCTATACAATAAATAATAAAATAAAAAAGAACATTTTTATCCAAAGCTTTTCTTTACTCGTTAAAGAAAACTTAAAATGTCATGTCGCTAGGAATCGAATGTTTACAAGCGTGGTGTTGGCATTCGGCTAACCTTGTCAATGTGACGCGTCTCACTGATCCTTACGCGCTTTCTTTTTGCTTTTTTTCGATACTTTCGCTTCGGACCAAGTATCTGTGAGCAGTTTAAAAAAAAATCAGTGGCAAGTAATCTAATAAATTAATACAATACCTATTTTGAATGATGAAACAGACTTGGCATTCGAGTGTATAGTCACATTGTATGACTGATCAGATTTTAGAAGAAATCAATGTTTACTTGATTTAATACAGCTTTGTATATTTAAACCAGTCATTCATCATAGCATTAAACAAATTTATGTTTTACATAATTAAAATAAGATATTTTATTTTTAAAGAAAAAAAAGAAACAACTGATTAATTTAAAGATAATTTTTTTTTAATAATTAGTTTTTATGAGAAATTACTCACCACCTGTCTCGTCTAACACAGGAACAGTTGACTTCTCTTCCTGTTTGTCAGAGTCAGAGTTATCTTCTGACTTCGGCACACTCTTTGCTACAACTGCCTGAAAATTAACAAACTCCTTTAAGTCAATAATAATATAATTGACAAGGCTAATAATTTTTTAAGCTATAAAGTTTATTATATAAATATACTTATATAATAGATACTTATATAATACAATTATTATTATGTAAATATTTGCCAAGAATACTTTATTCTTTGTTTAATACAAAGGTTTTTTATTGATTAAAAGTGATAAATGTTTTCAATTTCACTATTAATATAGTGAAATATTTTAAAATAATTTTTAAAAATACTCAGCCAGCACTTAGCTAGACTTAAGAAAGCATAAATCAAAATCAAAAATAATGGGTTATGTAAATAATAAAGTTGTATTAAGTCATTTGGTAACATACTTCTTTCTTCTTGTTTTGTTTTTCCTTGTTTTCCTTTTTCTTGGTGCTTCTTAGATCCTTAACTTCAGGGAGCTCATTCTCTATGGCCTCATCTTCATCTTCAGGGGCAGCCAGTCCTTGGTCACGACGTTCGGCCTGCATCCAATACAGTTTATGTTAGTAACATTCAGTAATGTAATTGTACTTGTCATACACAATATATCCTAAATGATCAATATAATAATCAAGATGATAAATTTAGAAAGTTTCTATATTTTCAATCTGAAATTCTATTACTGAAATTCTACTACTGAAAAACCTGCAGCTCAAATTGATTTTCTTCATCAAATGAGCTAGTTTAACTTACATGAACATTCAAAAGAAACATAATATCATTATAGGGTAGACACATTCTCATATGAGTTTATACTGCCTAAACCTTTCATTAACATGATTTATATAAGTTTTTTATATAGCATTTTTGTACTTTTAAGAGTTAATACTATTTTGGGATATTTTTTTAGAGATATCTTATTGCATCAATTTAAAATTTGTATACAGTACAGTATGGATATTTAATGGTAAAAAATATTTTTTAATAACTTACCTCCTTCAAGACTCTTTGCAATTCTTCAACTTGGGCCTGTAAAGCTCTAGCAGCGTCTTCATCTACATCAGGACCTACAGCACTGATCACCTTTATGGTTTCTTCAGGAGCTTCAACTGGTTCTTCCACTGGTGATGCATCAATACCATTCTCTTTAACCTTATTCTTCTTGCTCTTTTTAACAGGACTTTCCTTTTCATTACTCTTCACTTTCTTCTTGTCACTTTTCTTTGGCACTTCTTCCCACAGGCCATCATCATAATCAGCTGGTTTCTCAACTTCGACTACTTTATTCTTCTTAACCTTTTTTTCAGCAATTACTTCCTTCTTGGCAAGTTTAGGTTCAGCTTTCTCTTTCGGCTTGGGCTTTTCTACTTCCCTCTTTTCCTCTTTCTTTTCTTCCTTTGCAGGAGATTTCTTGCTATCACTTTTGCTCTTACTTTCATCACTTGATGTGAGATTGGGTGAAGCCTTCTGAAAATAAAGAAATTAATTAATTTAGATATACATGATTATAATACATACATGATTCATGCTTAGGAAAACATATTCATATTGACCAATCTACAAATAAATACCTTATGTTTTAAATTATACAGATTTGTATTGATATTTTGTCTTTTCTTGTCCTTAGGTAGACAGGAGCTTTTTATTACCTATGCAGACGTGATCTGTATTCTAATTTGCGTAAGTTATAATTTACTGCTTAAACTGGTATAGTAAACTGAACATGGTTAAAAATAAAATGAGCTCCACCTGTAAGAAAGATAGAAACCCACCTTTTCCTTTATTTTCTTTTTCTTTTGTGAAGATTTTCTCTCATCTAACACTAATGGTAGCTTATCAAATTGTGGCGGTTCTGCTGTACGGAAACCGAACATAAATACGAGAGCCGCACATACTAACACTACTGCAACAGCTGCCGCGGGAAAGAAAAACTGCGTGTTGGACACTTGCCTCAAAAGTTCCATTGCATAAAATTTATTTGAAACGGATATAAGTAAATTGTGATCATGCAGTGTAAAATTGAACTATGGATAAATGTCGATTAAATTAAAATCCCCAAGATAAAAGCAGACACGGGGACACGATGACGCGGCTGTGACGTGCCAAAAATCGTAATCAGTTTTGTTGCTATATCACAAAAAAAATGTTACAGAATACAGGCTATAATATAATTCTTAAAAGAAATACTTTAGTGTGATTTTTTTTCATATCAAAATTTTAAGGAATTTTGCATAATATTTACAGATACATTACGCGAACAGACAAGTATGCGAATTCTGCTGCATTTGTCAGCACCATTTTGTGTGATGGTCTTCTTTCTCATCCAGCTCCATAATAGCTTGAACATTGTCACCCATCACCTCTACAGTTGTAATTACATTTGCTATCATTGCCCTTTCTCACGTCCTTATTTAAGTACTCTTTTTTATTTTCTTCAATCTTAATAAATTATTTTATTAAGATGGAGCTAATTTCAGCTGGATATATATAAAGAGAACCTCTTTATTTTAAACATTTCTTATTTAAGACAGAGACACATGTCAATCATTCGTTTTTAATTTTTCTGTATTTAATTTTAATGTATTAATTTTTTGTGTAAAAAGGGGCTTTTAATGTTGATTTCCTTCAGGTCAGTTATTTTTATTTTATTATTTATTGTAAATAGTGTATATTTTATTATAAAATAAATGTATTATGTTTCAGAAAGACAAACAACCCAGCCTTTTTATTAATTACAAACTTTATTATGTATATTAAATGACTGCAACTTTATTCGTGGTTTTTACTTTTAATTATCTCTGTTCTCAACGTTTTAGTCATTTTCATACATATTCTCTTTCATCTGTGTAAAATCCTTCGACTATCAGGTCAAATTCAGTATTTGCAACATGGTTTTTAATGAGGATTGGGTAAGGAGCTATGAGCCAAAAAGGAAGAACGTGTGTTCCTTTAAAGCTTCAACGTGAATGATTAAATATTCTTTTAAGAGACGATTTCGAGACGGTAGAGAGTTTATTGAGGTAAAATTTACGAATGAATAAATTTTTTTTTTGTGGTAAATATTTTTTTTTTTATTAAATTATTCAGAATAACTAGATGGGATTGGCGTACTTGGAAGAACTACTATAGCGAATGTACAATGTCAAGTTACAGGAGAAAGTTATCGGGAAAATTACTTGCTGAGTTCTGTAAAACATCGGAACACTGTTATGCAGAAATCTTTTTTGATTTCTATAAAAAAATAATTACGGTCTCTAAATTTGCCGCTCCAAAAATCTGCCACTGTTCTAAAGATATTAAGTTGATTACACAATATAATTTGTGAATTATGATGTGAATGCTTTAATATGCAATTTCACAAATGAACAACTTTTAGAAACACTAGTTGGAAAAGATTATAGTAAATAAGTATTATGTACTCTTGGCGAGTGTATACACTGTACTTTTATAAATGTAGGTTTTGATAGTAATGTTATCAAGTTTAATCATTTCTCAATGATGACAATTTACATTTGTAATTTGACGTTTCACAGACGATACCAATTCCATATTATTTAAAATACAAATATTATTTCCAACGAGTGTACCAAACACATGCTAAGAGGTTATAAATTATAATTTGTACTTATTACTGGCCTTAGCAAGTATTCAATATCTTTGTATAATCGATGTAAGAAATGCAAGACTATCTGTGATTGTCCTTAAAAGTGACTTTGTTAATAAAATAAAATCATGGGAAAAAAAATTAAAAATAACAAGCAAAACAATACCGATGTTGAGAAATCGAAAGAAAATGAAGTGGAAGATACATTTGAAACAGAGACCAGTCCTATACCAGCCCTCCAAAATGAAGTCTATGGTAACAAGAGATCTTTAGAAGACCAAGACTTGGATAGTGATTCAGAAGTAAAGTCAAAGAAACCTAAGAAAAAAAAGAAACAGCCCATCCCATTGGAAGGAACAGTAGAAAATGGAAAGAGACAAAAAAAGTCAATACGACAGATGAAGAGAGAACAGCATGCCCTACGACAAGCTAAAGCAGAAGAGGCAGCAAAAAAACAACTGAATTTACAATGCCTCAATTATTTGTCACAGTGGAAGCATGACAAGAAAAATTGGAAGTTTATGAAAGCTAAACAAGTTTGGCTTTATAAAAATAAATTTTCAAAACATCATATACCTGAGAATTCATGGCCTCTACTCTTAGAATACTTTGAATCAGCTCAAGGAAACATAAGAAAAATGTTACTTGAGGATGCCAATAAAATAATAAAAGAAATGGATGACTGGACAGAGGCTCTTGGTAAAAACAGTGACAATGAAGCTGATGAAATAAATTTAAGTAAACCAGATGATGTTACTTATAATCGAGCAAGAAATTTAATACAATGTTTAGGAGAATGAAACAAATGTTTTATTTAAAATCTATTCATTCAAGTAATAACTGCAACAACAATATTATAATAATATGAATTATTAAGTGTTAAAATATTTACACTATACAATTTTCTTTTATGTTTTTACTTTGGCCTCAGGATCTTCAGATGTAAACTGGTTAATCCATTTTCTAAGTTTATCTGTATCCTGTAATCCTACTAAGCGCTGTTGTACTTTACCATTTTTAATAGCGACAAGAACTGGCACTGAACTAATTTCATAGTCTAATGCAAGATCTGTCTGTTCATCAATATCTACTTTTGCCAAAACAACCTTTCCTTTATTTTCCGTTATTATAGATTCCAGGCGTGGGGTAAGAAGCCTACATGGATTACACCAGCTGCAAGAAACACAAATCGTATAAATTAAATAATATAATCCACAACTTGTCAAATCATGATAATCTAAATTACTTATAGATAAATGACAAAAGTATTTTAAATATGACGCAACTTACGTAGCAAAAAAGTCGACGACGACTGGAATTTTACTGTTGATGACTTTATCTTTAAAATCTTCAGGACTTTGTATTTTCACGATATCCTTATTCACCGGGGTTACAGAGAGATGTCTGAATACGGGTGCTAAAGAGTTAAAATACCCATTCCGTGTTATCAAAGATGCAGCGTGGCGGGTAAACATCGTTTAATTTAAAAAAAGAATGATTAGTTTCCTGATACAAATTATGTTTTCAATGTTACAATTAAAGTAAGCACGCCGAAATATCAATGATTACTGAATTATTTTAATTTCCTTTACATCAAGAAAATTCTACAGATTACTGACAGAAGAAAAAGTAAATGTAACTATAAAATGTCAATGTCAGTGCTATGTGTGATCATTGCTTGCACTCGATATTTTAAAAATGTAAAACTCGTGTAAATTAATAGTCTTGAGATTTAGATCAACATTTATTGAGATTTTCATGTAATACAGTCTCAGCGTGTTTTTTTTATAATTTATAGTATTCCTGGATAAGTTGAACAGAGACAGGGATATGTTTTAATTCGATTTAAGTTTGGCACTTTAAATACAATTCACACTTTTCGGCTTTAATATTTTATTTCGTATATAATATTTTATTTAATATGTGAAGATATCATACACTACGCATATAGTACGATATTATAATTTTTTTAAAATTTCCTGATATGTTTCATCGACTGATATGAACACTTGCATATCTTACTGTAGATGTGTTGTGTGTGATACTTAAATCAAAAACGTAGCGTAAAGTTAAAAAAACATGCAAAATTCTCACAATCTATCTCAACTTATATAACTATTAGCTTATAACTGTAATCTACATCATCTGTGTTCACTTATTAACAACTAACAACTATCTGTGGTGTCTCTTGTAAATTTTAATTTGTTGGCAATTTTAACTAGTTTAATAATTATTAGTTTTTATTCCATTGAAGATTAAAAGAAAGTATTATTACCTATATGGTTTTTTGTATAAACTAACAAGGATTCAACTGGCATTAAAATGTACTCAAGTGACGAATATAACGAGGTATGAACTATCAGCTTAATTCCGAACATAACCTAGTCTCGGATTTTAAAATTATGCTAGACTGTAATGCATTTTGTTATCAAATGATCTATTTCATGTACACTATTCGTTCGCAGAAAATATCATTTCAATAAGTAAGATTTACATAAACTGAGTTTATAAAAAATACCTAACCTACCCAATGAAAACCTCTCAGTTTTCAGAACCTTTCTCATATGAAAAATAATTTAGATAAATTAAATAACAGCATTGTTAAAGGATTCTGTCATGAAATAAATTGATCTTTTATCAATTTTAACAATATTTTTCTATGCATTGTTACAGGGTGGCTATGAATCCCATGGTGATTATGAACCCCATACAGGAGATCCTCAATATGATCTTGATCATGACCGATCATATTATCAAATGCCAGAAATGGTATTATTTTGAATTGTTTAAACAATTATATAGACATTTTTTAGTATACATTTACATGTGCCAAATATTACAGGTACAAAAATTCCTAATCTACTTCAGAAACATGATTAATGAAGGTGTGACATATGAAATTCTGAATCTGTATGAAAATACCTTCCCAAAACTTACTGAAAAACATTTTGAGAACACTCCATGGCCTGATGAAAAGGAAGTAGCCCCAATAGTTGACAATGATCATGTAAGTGTACAAAACATCTTATTTTTAAATAAAATATAGAGAGTTCCTTTCAAATAGTATTAATAATATTGTGACACCATGCATCACTTTACATTGGTAAAGTAATTAATAATAATTCCTATTATTATATATTATGAATATTCTCTGTGTACTGAAGCTTTTCCAAAATTATGTTAAGAGGAACGGCCTGCCTGAATAAGTTCCATGTTATTTTACAATATCATACCATGAAGTAGTTAGGGTTAATTTATTTAGTTAAGGTTGGTTGTCTGTTTCAGGTTTTTATGATTCTCTACAAAGAATTATACTTCCGTGATATTTACGCACGTGTCCCCGGTGGTCCGAAACCAGAACAGAGGTTTCTATCTTTCTACAATTACTGTGATCTTTTCAACTATATATTGTCTGCAGAGACACCAGTTCCATTAGAATTGCCTGACCAGTGGTTATGGGAATTGATTGATGAGTTTGTGTACCAGTTTCAATCTTTTGCTCAGTACAGGTAATTTAAATAATTATATTTTTGATAAAAAACCAAAAAATAGCAACATGAGTTAATAAGCAAGTTGACAACCTTTATAATTTATATATCATTTTAGGTCTCGTACTTCAAAACTTAGCCCTGCTGAAATTGAAGCCCTAAACACTGATAACAAAGCTTGGAATGTTCTTTGCATTCTGAATGTCTTGCATTCTCTTGTGGACAAATCTAACATCAAACGCCAACTTGAGGTAATAATTAATAAATCATTGATATTTAATTAATCAATCTTTTGAAATATATACACTTTATGGTATATTTGAAAACATTTATTGTAGATAACATTATTGATACTATTTTGGAGGTGTTAAAAAATATATTCACTTTATGAAACTAGATTGTGACTCAGACTGAAGTGAGCTTAAACACCAGCTTGAGATTTTATGTTCAGAATATGCAGCAATGAATTTTGAAAATTTTTGTCAATTTAGGTGTACGCTGCAGGCGGCGACCCAGATTCAGTAGCTGGTGAATTTGGCCGACACTCACTATACAAGATGTTGGGATATTTCTCCTTAGTGGGATTACTCCGCTTACATTCATTGCTTGGAGACTACTACCAGGCTATTAAGGTAAATCAATAATATGTAATGAAGGTTACAAAGTTTTGTATATAAAATAGCAAATTTGAAGTTCATTAGATAATACTGTGAAAAGTGTGTCCATTTATTTCATGATAGATATGTCAAAATAAAATGCTATTTTGAAACTACTAATATTTAAAGTAATGCCATTTACACAAGCAATGCATCTGCCTAATGCAGAATGCATCTATTCAATACCTGTTGTGGATCCAACACAAATCTAGCATGCGCATGTCATTTTAAGTTCTCTAGTAATATCTGGTGAAATTAAAATAAGTTCAAATTATAGCCAAAAGTGAGTATGATTTTTCTTATTTATGTATTAGTTTTTGGTCCCATTAGGTAAAAAAGTAAGTTAAATTTGAACTTTAGTAATTTCCTATTTTCCTCTTCATATGCATATTCAGTTTGAATGTAACATACTCTCTACATAACATATATTTCAGGTATTGGAAAACATTGAGCTACATAAAAAGTCCCAGTACTCCCATGTACCGGCCTGTCAAATATCTACATCCTACTATGTGGGTTTCGCATACATGATGATGCGTCGTTATTCAGATGCTATTCGAACTCTCTCCTCCGCCCTGCTTTACATGCAACGTACGAAACAATTGTTTTCATCTCGTTCGTACCAAAACGACCAGATCAATAAGCAAACTGAGCAGATGTACCACCTCCTTGCTATCTGTTTGGTGTTGCATCCACAATGCGTTGATGAGTCGATTCAACAGGTACGATATATTTGACTAATACCTAGTATCTTACTTTTTTATGATGATTAAATTATAATTTATAAAAATTTGCATGTGATTTAGTATTCGCTATTTAACGAGAGTATTACAAGGGCGTTGAAATAAGACTTTACGTATAACGTAATAAGACTCTAATCAAAATATCGACGTAAAAATGTAAATAGTGTAATAAAGTATAATATGATAAAAAAGTTTAAATTTATATTAGAATTTCTTGCGGTTTGTGTGATACTGTTTATTACCTCAAATGCAATGTTTATTATGCAAAAGAACATTTGCTGTTTATAGGCATAAATTTTTCAGTATTGCTTGTTTACTTAAACATTATATGCTCCATAGGTACTCCGAGAGAAAAACTACCATGAGAAAATGTTCAAGATGCAGTATGGTGATTTGGGTGAATTTGAGAGTTGCTTCACCATGGCCTGTCCTAAGTTCCTTTCTGCCTGTCCTCCACCCATTGAGCCTGGTTCAAACTATGGAAGAGATGCTGTTAAGCATCAGACACAAGTTTTTATGGATGAGGTAATACATATTAAAATTATTTCATATTAGTAACTGCAATATCCTATAAGTGATTTAATTTTTGAAATGTGTCAAAAGACATTACTTTGTATTATTATTTTGGAAAAAATAAGAAAAGTGCAGTTTCTTCAGTATTACATACTAAACTTAAGAAATGAACACACAAATTTGTCAAGTGTTGAGTTTACACCGAATAAAAAATATATGAAAATTAAATTTATTAAAAAGTAGGAAGAAAACAATAATAATGTAAAATAAGATCTCACATTTCAAAATAATTATTTTAAGGTTCGTCAACAAAAAATGTTGCCAACTATCCGCTCTTACTTGAAGCTGTACACGACTTTGCCCCTCGCGAAGTTAGCTGCGTTCATGTCAGCTGCGAGAGGCGGAGATCGTGAAGCTGCGCGGGAGCAAGCAGCTCTTGCTATACATTTGCTTTGCTTCAAGCATAAGATGAAGAATGTTGTGTGGACTAAAGGACCAAGTGGTCTTGATGGAAAGTTCCAGAGTGGTTCAGAGGTAAAAAAATCCTAATATTTTGTTTTGGTGTATTTATGTTCAGCTATATTACCTATGAATTTCATTATTCTGAGTGGGCAAAATAAGTCCTAACCTTATACATATTATCTATACTTTATTATTGAGCTAAACTTATATTTATATCTTAAATTTACGCCATTAATTAAATTATAAAATATTTATCTGAAACAAGTGTTTAGTGTCCATTGACCATGGGAAATGACGCCAGCTTTGACTCTATCGGGTAATATTATATGTATTGATATAAATTCACACTGACATTTCAAAATATTATGTAACCTGTTTTGTAACCAATTTCAGTTGGATTTCTACATTGACAACGACATGATCCACATTGCTGACACAAAGGTGGCACACCGCTATGGTGACTTCTTTATTCGCAAGCTTCTCAAGTTTGAAGAACTCAACCGAAAGTTGCACCTCATTAAGATTTAATGTCCTTTTTTACATGAAATAAATCAAGTCATAATGTGGTATATTTTTAATTTATTCTAGCCAAGAAAGGCACAAACTTTCGATTTCTTTTATAAAATCTTTTAGGCTCAACTATTTTAAAGGTTTCCCTTTGCACTGTCTCTGGATGAGGTTCTCGGAACTGCTGCCAGGGATCTTCAATTTTCAATGCATCATCAATGTTCACTTCTGTTAACCATTTACTATAGGTTGTACTGAATCTTTCATATGCATAAAGAAATACACTGTTGACTTGTTTTTCTCTGTACTGAAAAAATAAAGTATAAATTAATAAAAATAGCCTTTGCATAATAATTTATATTGAATATATTTATAAAATGATACCTTTTTCACTATTGCTTCACATTTTTTATTGAATGATTCCAAATGATTCATAAATATATCATTTGGTTTCAAATTTTCCTGTTTTACAGTGTCCATTATATATAACACATATCCAAATTTAAAGTTTGCTGTTCCATGCCTAAGAAGAGTTCCCAAAATCTGTATGTTAACTCTGAAATAATTATTACTATAATTAACAGAATCAGGCATTACTTTGCAGAAATCCATATTATACAATTGTCATTAATAAAAAATCCCATATCACCCGTCGCACACACTTTCAGGGTAAATCCAGAAGTTTTTGATATCATTGGCTAAAATAAGGCCTCAATGCATGCTGTTCATAGTCGCAAGTTCCCTATTTTGACTAACAAATAGTATACTAAGTTTAACAAAATAACACATTAAAAACATTGTACATTAAACCATTTACTGTACATGATGTAAGTGCCTCTAAGTGTTGCAGCATGCAACTGGATCATTATAAATTGTTTACTAAAAATTACTAACCAAGTGAAAATATTTAATATCTATTTCAAGCATATAATGTGTTTACTTGTAATAGTCAGTGCTAATAGATGACGATTATAATTCTTAAGAACTAGTAAAAGTCTTACTTAAGCTGGTTTTCTTTCATCTCATTTAAGAGTAGTTCCCCATCTTCCTTTGTTTTGCAGGTCATAGCTAGAGTACCATAAGTCATTATATTTACTTTTAGTCTGCGTGCTTTGTTAGGATGTCTTGATCTTTTCTTGGATTCTTTTTCAATAATTTCCTTGACTGCCTACAAAAAATACATCCACACTATTATTATATTATATACTTTTATTTTATTATAATAAATAAGCAATACAAAGTAGCAGTTTAAATAAAAAAATATTACTCACAATGGCATTGTCATAATCTAACCGTATACATCTTTTCTTAATGAGCATATTGTAAAATTCTATATCAGGCAGTAGCTTCATGGACTTTATAGTTTTTAAAACTTTATTTTCAGCCTCTATACTGTCATCAATAACTTCTAGCATCTGGGTGAAGGTTTTTATATCTGGCTTTACAGAATAAAATGCCATTTGTTCTAAAAAATCATCTTGGCCTCCTACAATAGCAAATTTATCTTGAACAGACTTTACTTCTTGTAAGCCACATACTTGCTCCAGTTGTAGTGTTTTTGAAAGTAAATTTGGGACCCTTGCTTTAGGTGTAATGGGTGTCTTCTGTGTAGTAAAGCTTAGTTCTTTAGTCTGACTAGTAGTGAGCTCTTCATTTATTGGTAAAACTCGATCCTCACTATGATCATAATTATTATATTGTTGTATCTTGTTGTCGTCACACATATATGAAGTTGTCAATAATTTTTTACCATCATTTAAATACATTTCTTTATTTGATTCAATTTGGAGAGGCAAATTAGGATTTGTATTAGTAAGAAGAATACTATCTTGAATAACATTTATTAATTCTTGAATGTCATCTTTGCCTCCTAAATTGCATTCTTTAACACATTTTAATATGAGATTGAATGAATATATATTAGGTTTCTCTCTTAATGTTAACATTTTCCTCCATACAATAAGAGCATGTCTTAATCCTGATTGTTTATCTGTAATACATGCATGTAAAAGGTGGTTTAAGGTATGAACTCTAATCTTTATTTTCTTTGCAATCATTTCATCTACTATTTTAAAAGCCATAGGTATATCACCACACCTGCCAAATGCTTTAATCATAACATTATAATTAGTTAAATTAGGCTCAACACCTTTCTCTATCATGAGATTTCTTAAATTTCTTGCATATTTGAGACCATTCTCTTTCCAAGGACTATTAATACAAGCCTCAAATAAACATGTATAAGTATCTCCCGTAGGTTTCAGTGACCTCTTTTTCATATCATTGTATAATTTAAAAGCTTGCTTTGTGTAACCAACGTCTGCGCATGCACCAATTAAAATATTATAAATGTAATTTTCAGGTTTAACTCTATCTTCTTTCAGCATTCTTACTTCTAATACATCAAGAGCTTCTTTTATCCTCTTATTTTGTACATATTGTTTTATAATATCGCTATATTGTTTGATTGTTAATTGTTGTGACCTTAACGGGCGGTTATTTTGAAAGATTTCTTCTCTAAGATCTCCTTCATCTTCTTTAATTTCATCTTTTACAATTCTAGTTTTTGAAATAGTTCCGAAAGTATCTGGATCCTCTATGTAGGTTACATTATTCTCCGTTTTAAATGTTTTAACCGTACCGCCACATTCTTTTTGTAAAATATCTGTAGAATTATGCCTAACAAAAGATATTAATGATTTATTCTTAGAAATATTTTTTACAAAGATTAAACATCTCGAGGCCATTTTTTTAAAATAATAACAAACGCCAAAATATTTTTTTTTAAACGTCAAAATATTAAAAGGAGTCACAGATTAATTATGAAGTAGATTAAGGAGCTACACACTCGTGACTGCTGTTTTTAAAGTTCCGTATTTAATAAGTAAATTCCCTGTCAATGAGACTTCGCTGTCCGTCTGTCGGCGTTGGTTGTATCACTTAAAAAAACAGAATTAAGTAAATATATATAATAAAAGGGGGCATGCAAAACACGTAATTTTTTTTAAATAATGGAACAGATCAAGTAGAAGTAAAATTATATTTTGATCAAAGGTGTAAGTATTCAACATGGAAAATTAAAAAAAATCGTTAACTAATCTAGATGTCGACACATATTTGAAAACTGACAACTGAAAGCACTTTTAACTGTGGAGGAACTTTGACATTTACAATCACGTGTAGTAAAGGTGCTAAGCTTAGAATATTTTTTGAAATTTCTTAATCATTGTTTTATATAATAAACAAAGTTCTAAGAAATGTCAATGGAAAATGAAGAACCAATGGAAGCAAGTAGCTCTGAGAGTGAGGATGATGAGATGGACGAACGATCAGAAAATGATGATGATGACGATCGTCCCAAAACATTCCTTCCCGGTCAAGAATTAAAAGAAGATGAGCAGCTGGTATGTGACCAGTCTGCATATGTTATGTTGCATCAGGCTCAAACAGGGGCTCCATGTTTAAGCTTCGACATTATACAAGATAATCTAGGAAATGACAGACAACAGTTTCCGATGACTGCGTATCTTGTTGCCGGTACACAAGCACAAAGTACACACTTAAACAAGTAAGACTTTGATAGTATTTTATTAAATTGATTTCTTGATTGAATTCTAATACCTTGATATCTTTAGTATTCTAGTATTCAAAATGTCAAACTTACATCAGACTTCAAAAGGAGAGGATGAAGAATCAGAAAGTGAAGATGACGACGACGAGGAAGAAGACGAAGAAAAGAAACCAGAAATGACATTTGCAGTCATTAAAAATCAAGGCTGTGTGAATAGGATAAGGGTATGTTTACTTGATGGGATTGAACAATCTATCTTAAATGTCTTCTATATATGTGTCTATCTGTCTGTGCCTACATACATGCTCTGAGGAACATCATAATCTTTATTTTGCACACATTAATATTACTTTGAATTTAGTATTAAAAAAAATATACTTATATCTGTTACATGGAGGCTTTTTTCTTGTTCTAGGCAACTAATTTTAAAAATTCAGTTATAGCTGCCAGTTGGTCTGAACTGGGGAGAGTTGATGTATGGAATATAACACAGCAATTGCAGGCTGTTGATGAACCCACATTACTAGAAAGATACAATCTTGATACAGTATCTAACCCTGTCAAACCTATATATACTTTTAATGGCCATCAACAAGAAGGGTTCGGACTGGATTGGTGCCCAACTGAACAAGGTGTAAGTTTCCATTTTTTATTTTTAGGTTCTATATAAACTGTTGAAAAAATAATATATTTCATAAAAATACTTTAAATAGTTTTACATAAACTTTATAATGCAATAAATGCAAATGTAAAAAATCTACCATACTGAGTGGCTTGGAACACTACATAACATGAGTATGATATGACTAAGTTATTGTTCATTTTGTTATTTTTCTCAAATAAAAAATAACCTTTTTTTCATTGAGAATAAATTGTTTAAAACTAACCTTAGACTAGAATCATCACCATCTTATATATAAAATTCTTGTGTCACAGTTTTCGTTCCCATACTCCTCCGAAACGGCTTGACCGATTCTTATGGAACTTTGTGAACATATCGAGTAGGTCTGAGAATTGGCCAACATCTATTTTCCCCCCTAAATGTTTAAAATTTAGGGCCCTGGACTACCCGTCCAGCCCTAAATTTTTTAGACAAAATATTCAGTTTCTATTTTTTTATGATACAACATACAAAAATATATTAATATGATAGTATAAATTTTCACCCTTCTATGATCAACCATTATTTTTTATTTATTAATTGAAAATTGAAATCACATGTATGGTAAAACAATGTTTGCCGGATCAGCTAGTTATTATATATTAATCTGTAAAGATTATTTTTTCATAAAATTTTGTAGGTGTTAGCAACAGGGGATTGCAGAAGAGACATCCATATTTGGAAACCAAATGAAGCTGGAACATGGACAGTGGATCAAAGGCCTCTTGTTGGACATACAGGCTCTGTTGAAGATATCCAATGGTCACCTAATGAAAGGTACAACACACTACATTGTGTTTACACTTATTACAAATATTGAAACATTATTTCTTAAATACCCAATTTAGAAATTTTTGACATGCCTAAACCAGTAAAAAATGTGTTATTTATAGTTTTATTTCTTACTATGAATGTTGATTGGTGTGTCCAAGCATAGCAATAAAACTGAAGTCTGTGGCTTGCAGTGATGAGTGACAGTAGCCTGTTTTTTTTGTTTTGTTGCTTGTTATAACAAAGTAGGAATTTGTAATTGGCCATATTCTGTACCTTCAATGTGTTGTCTAATTATAAACTTATTTGGTTTTTGATTTTATCACATTGTTTAAATATATAAAAAATATTTTTTCTAGGAATGTCTTGGCAACTTGTTCAGTAGATAAAACAATTAGAATATGGGATACAAGAGCAGCCCCAAGCAAAGCTTGCATGTTGACTGCAGAAAATGCACATCAAAATGATGTTAATGTTATATCATGGAATAGTAAAGAACCATTTATAGCTAGTGGTTAGTATTATATTTAGTATTATTAAAGTGTATAAAAGTGTTTGTTATAAGGTAAACACGGCCATTACACCATTTTTAAACAGAGTGTGGCAGTAATTTTTTATTGTTCAATTTCCTTGATTTAAGGACTAGCCGTCAACAAATTTAACGTAATTGTAAGATATTTTCAAAGATGTACATGTATATTGACTTTTTAATTATTAGGTGGAGATGATGGAGTCTTACATATATGGGATTTAAGGCAATTTCCTAATGCCCCGGTGGGAACGTTCAAACACCATACAGCCCCAATTACATCAGTAGAGTGGCATTGGACAGAAGCTTCTGTTGTCGCTTCTTCTGGTGAAGACAATCAGGTTGCTCTTTGGGACTTGGCTGTTGAAAGAGATGATGACGAAGTTGTTGATGAAGAATTAAAGGTAAAAGGAAATTAAAAGGGAGGATATTCTTTTAAGCACTAATAAACTAAGAAATTATAATCCTTATTAACTGAAGTTGCTGAAATATTAAAGTATTTTGATTAACTTAAACAGTATTTCGGAACACTATATTATAAAGCTGGAGTTTGTTTGGTTGAACATCCTAATCTAAAGAGTTTCTTAATTGGGGGGAAATCTTCTGGTGCTGCATACTCAATCAAGAAATTATTTAGACTATATAAAATGTAGCTAATATCCATAAGTGTAGCATAAATGAAAATGGGGATTTTTTTTCTTTTTAAGCAGTGATAAGGTAGTTTTGAGATATATATGTATATGTTGTTGAATGTAACTTTTTTGTATACAGAATTTACCACCTCAACTGCTGTTTATACATCAAGGGCAAACAGACATAAAAGAACTTCACTGGCACAAGCAGATACCTGGAGTGATGGTTACAACTGCCCATACAGGATTTAATATATTTAAAACGATAAGTGTATAATAAAAAAAGAAAATACATTCAGATTCTTTTATTAATATCACAGCACAATGAATAGCAGGAAATATCCTGCTGCATATAATTTATACAGTTTTCATGATTTAACGTAAATATTAATAAATTAACAATTAGTATGAACCATTGCCAAATTAACTAAATGGCGTATCGTCGGCCTTCCGTGCGGGCAATTCTGAAATTAAATATAGTTATTAAAGCGCCTTTTTAAGATAATATTGCATGAATTAATACCAATTTTAGTGGGATGGATCCCATCATGTCAATGAGAATGACTGTTTAACTATTCATATTATTAAGATTAGGTAATGGCCATAGCCCATAGATGAGATTAAACCTGACATATCCGTGGTAGGTCTAGCTGTTACTTAGGAATCTCGGGATTCATATCAAAAATTGAATCACAGATTCAAATGAAAAATTTACTATGTTGTCGCCACATAAGTATGAAATTAATAGTCGAAAGCTTTTTTGATATATCTGGCCAGTACAACTATACGGATGTGAATCATGGACTACTAAAGAAGACACAAAAAGCGCGGCTCGATGCCGTCGAGATGTGTCTCTAATGAGGAACAAGGTTAAAATAAGGTTCTCCAACGAATTGGATTGGCACGCAAATGTATGCAGAATGATAAAATACGTAGTCGCATACCTATTTTGCGTTCAGACCGATACTATTACCTGGTAGGAAGAACTTTTTATGGAAAATTATGAAGTTTGTAAGCGTATGTGGTTCTATATATTTAATAGTTTATTAAATATTAAGTCGTAGCAACACCACTATAATTAATTATACCATATTCACGTATGGCGTTCTCGGCATAAGTGATAATAAATTTATATGAAAAACAGGGAGCACTCCAGTTTGGACCTAACACTTTAATATGCTATTAATGTTTTATTCAACTGCAAAATAAATACCCAGGGCTTGTCAATTTCTGACATATGATCAACCAACTGCCTCATGTCTGCCTTGCTGAGAGCTGTACCTATCATCACGGACTTTCTGCAAGCTCGCGACGCAAACATGGCTCTGACTCTGCTAGGCCTGCAGTATTCTGATGGAGATTCCTGTAAATTGAAAAAAAAAAATAGAACATTTTTTTTATATAAAAAGCTGACAAAGCCTTGGGAAACTATTTGTCTTAAAAAACTCATATACAAGTGATAACTTTTATAACATATACATACTAAGATTTAACAAAGCATCATTGCATAAAATATTAAATCCAAATTATTTATACTCATATAAAACATGTAATTTTTTTTCTTTGATAAACTGGTCAAATAAGTTAATCGCCTCTACAGTTATTGCTTTATTGTGGGTTAGTTTAATTTAATTTTTATACTAGGCAATGAACTTTTTTCAAACCTTTAACATAAATAATAGCTCTTCAATATCATCCTTGCCAAATATCCAGTTCTTAGACATTGGTAAAGTAATTAATTTAACTCTTTTGGTTGGCAGCGCATTTTCATCTATTTCAAATGTAAATCCGTTTTTTTTAAATATGTCTAAATTATCCATTAACACTTGTTCGTTCACACCAGTTAACTCAAGATGTTGAGGGCTAAAAAGTTCAAATTCAATCAGGTCAACTCAATTTATTTCTTATTGATAGTCTATATAAGCCTTCAAAATCAAGTGTATAGGGCAACTAAAAATGTTATATTTAATATATTTACGAGAAATAAAGATATCTTTTCTATGAGCAGACCAAATTACTTTCTATGATTTTCAGTTTAATAATGCTTATAACTTCTTTAACCTGTGTCACATCAATATTAGAAAAAAATAATTATATGATGTAGATGTTAACACAGTAATTACTTGATTCCAGTTTTAGTCTTGAAAGCAAATAAGCTGGTCTCTACTTGTAATCCTATTTGTCTCGTGGTCTCAGGGAGATATTGTCTTGTTTGTCCTTTACCACACTATAATATTATAACAAAACATACTTACATAACCAACTTTTGACTGGAGAGTTCAGTAGTTTTTTGTAAAGTCTCAAAATTATAAATCTCATCAGTGGCATGCTGGTCGATAATGAAAAGATCTTCATTTAAGCGGGTAATGATAAAGCCCAGATTGAATTGACCAATCACTTGCATCTGCTTAAATGACTCCTTAGATATTTCCCTATTTAATTCTTCTTCACATTTTTTGTTGAACACGGGATCAATGCAGCTGCTAAATTTTATTCTTTCAGGTAATACTTTTTCCTTTTTTTTGTTATATATTTCAGTTAGGCATTTTACATGTGCCAAAGAGGTCTTAAAGGGAACAGATCTCTTAGATATTTTTCCTATTTCTTCTTGGTCAGTTTTTACTTTTTTACTAACATTAGACTTGATTTCTTCCAATTTTTCTTTGGTGCTTTTTTTATCGGGATTTTTTGTTTTGCAGTATATGGTATGCATATCCTTTGATATCACATCTGATAGGGTTAAAATTTGTGTCTCTGGTATTTTGTCAGTAGATTCTAAATAAACAACATCTTTTGTTATTTGAATATTTTTATTTTCTAATTCACTACTTGTTACTGTTTCCATAAAATCACTTTCTTTTTTATTATCCTTACCTGATTCCAATAGTGTAGGAGAATTAATTTCAGAAGAATTAATATCTTCTTTTAGTGTTGCATCATGAAAAGTATTAAAACAAATGGCAGTAATTTCTTTCGATATTTCATTCTTTTCAGTATCGGTTTCCTGTATTCTTTTTGTTTTAGATATAAAACTGTCTAAACTTGGTGGTAATTTTCTTTTTAAATCATTACAGTTTACAGAATTTTGTGGAATTATTTCTTCATTTTTACTGAACTGTTGCATAAAGGAATTAAAAATCCTTGGTTGACTTAAATTGGGCATCATAACTTTGAAACCATCTTCACTATATGTAGAATTTAATTTTAAGGTACTAGGGATATTGTCAAAAAGTTTTACCATAGATGCCTTTATAACATCCAAAATAGCCTTCTCCTTGGTGAGGAAAACCTTTCTCTTATCTGGAGTTACATTAACATCAACAGCAAATCTGTCTATGTTTATATTTAGGAAGACAAATGGATATTGATTTGAATTATATTGTTTGTAAATCTCATTGACTAGTTTTATTATTTTTGTTGGCTCACATGGTCTTGAATTGACATAGTAAAACTGTCTATCAGAACTGGACCTTCCACTTCCATGCTCACAAGAAGATATAAAACCTTCTAATGCAATTGGGCTTGGAGTATTTTTATATCCATGTGATTTCTGAGATAGGGAAAAGCTATCACTTTGAGAGTTTTCAATACTACTTTCTACTTCAGCATCATTGGAATCTTCAGATAAGTTAATTTCAACGTCTTCTATTTCAATTGTTTCATTATTTTCTCTAACTTCTCCTGATAAACCCTTGAAAATATTTTCCTTAATGTTAGATACAATTTCTGTATTGATTTCAAGTATACTTTGTAGTTGTTTATGACCAAAAACAGATGCTATATTGTCTTTATATGATTGTGAACCTGTAGTTGCTACTACAAGAGATTTTGAGTTTGATGAAGTTTGATTACTGCAAGTGATTCTGAAAATCAAAATTAATGTTACACTTAGAGTACATTTTACTATAATTTAATTGTACTTAAACAACTTACTTTACTCCTTTAGATATAAGACAGTATGCATATAATAAACTAGTCATTTTGTTAAATTCCCTTTTAGAATTTTTATGAAACTCTTTTTGTCTAACAGGTAGAGAAGAAAAAAGATTTGTTAATGTTACAGTTGTTCCTATCTGCCTTGAGCATGGCGTCTTACTTAAAATATTGCCTTTGTGATCATACTGTATTTTAGTGGCTGGAAGAATAATTTTTGTTAGTAATAAATTACTAAAAATTAAAAATATTAAAAATGTTTTCGTTACCATAACTACTTGTTTGATGTCTTGTGGTAATTGTTAAATTTGCTAATGAACATAGTGAGCTCAAAGCTTCTCCGCGGAAGCCAAAGCTAGAAACTCCTAGTAGATCTGAATAGTCGTGTAACTTTGAAGTATGATATTTCAGTGCTGTTGAAAAATCCACACATATAAATAAGCAAGCAATTTAAACATTGTGTGTTCATGATTTTAATTTGTTTAGCTGTTGATACGACAATGAGAATGTTGTAAATATTAATATGCTTACTTAAAGCAGTCATATTATCTGCAGTTACTCCTGAACCATTATCAGAAACTTCTATAAAATCTATACCATAGTTCTTAAGACGAATATCAACATTTGTTGCCCCAGCATCTAGAGAATTTTCAACAAGTTCTTTCACAGCAACTGCTAAGCTAAGAACAACCTACAAGTAAAACATTCCGTTAAAGTTTCTACGAAATGAAAAAAATAATTAAATACATTTATAAAAAAATATTTCAGTATATACCTGTCCAGAACATATTTTATGCACAGTATCTTTGTTTATAGGTTTTATATTTTCTTGATTCATGATTTCAAATTTCCAAAATATGTTAAATGTCTTCTTTATTTCCTAATCATAATATAAATAATAGGAGTGTTCGTTATAAGAGATAGCGGAAAAAATAACCTACTATTTATATATATTCGTTTAATCATTGTACATATTGTATATTTCAACCAACATGCGTTATTTATATGGAGAGACGTTACGACTTACGAGTTACGACGTACGTTGATTACATACACACAACTTACAACAGTAATATATTCGTCACATGCCATATTTTGCTTTATTGCAACTCAATAAGAACTGTATTACTGAATCATTAATCAATGCCTGGGCGTAACTCACGTAAGCAACGAAAATATAATACGACTAAATAACATATCCCTCAAAATGTATTACTAGTAATATAAAATTTAGAACAATATTATTTATTCGTATTATACTCAATATTTGGTGATTTATTAGATATTTCATCGGTGTAGATGTTTCCGTGTTCGTTTGAACGTTTCAAGTCCTTAACTCCAAGTTTCTAGCTTCCTTAACATAAATTTTTTAAGTTAATATGTATAGAATTCTTCAATTAGAAAAATTGCGTTAAAAATATTCTTAAGTAAATTCGCAAAAGAGGCAAATTGCAATTATTTTGTTTAATAATATTATAAAATACATTTTATACGTTAAATTATTAATAGAAAGCGTTTTTTATAGAGTCGATCATCGGCTTCAATCCTTTAATAGTATATATAAATGTACTCTTGGAGTATTGGAACCAAAATTCAAAACTACTCATTAGTATGAATATCATATGATACTCTGGGAAATTAATCATAACAATTGTTAAATAAAATAATAGTTGATTATGAATAAATTTCGCAACTTTCAAATGAATTAATTTAACTTAATAAATCAAATTGTTCAAAATGGAAATCACAAATTTCCGATTCTAATCTTTATTTATGTGATTAGAATCAATAAACATGATGATTGATTTTTTTTTTCATTATTCAACTTGATCTTGACGTAATCGATATCTAAATTAAATTCGAAAGATAATAAGAATACCGTTGTGTCATACTAAACCTAATTTTAGAGAATTTATATCTTAGAGGGTCGATGACAGTTAAAACGTCAACGGAATGGATTCTAAAAAAAATATAAACAATAACAAGTTACTAGTGGATATAAGGTTACCCAATATAAGTAAAACCTATAATTCTGTAATGTAATGTAATGCTTTTAACCTGATTAAATGTGAAAGTTTATTTTGATAAATGATGAAAAAAGGGGATTATTTTTTATATTTTTACATAAGTTGTGTTCATTCCTATTTTAGTTTATTACATATTGATAAATCATAAATCATTTATTTGTTTGTGAATATGGTTATACAACAAAAAGGTCTTAACAATATAAGAAAGCGCACAAACCATATTCTGCCACAAGGCAATCAAACAATGAGTATACTTTCACTAGCTTATAGATGAAGACTAGCTGTATATACAGTTTACTTAAAAAAATACTTTATCATATACTACTGTTTTTCTTCAAAATGTTATGAAAATATCTTTATATCTGTGATTATCAACTTATTTCATGGATTTTTAATGTAAGTTATAACTAGTCATTTTATCAAGAATAAAAAGATACTTGTAAGCCAGTTCTTACTGTTTTATTCCTCATCATAAATGCATCAGTTCTATTTTTGATTGAATAAGAAGTAAAATATACATATATAAATTAAAGTAGTCTTTTATTTGTTCTCTAATACTTCTAGTTTCCATTAAAATATCATAGGTAGTGTTGTAAAAGAAATTTTGGTATCTTCAAAATATATCAAATCATCCCCATCAGATAAAAGAGCAAAACAAATAAATTATAGAAGTATCATTAAATATATTTTTCAAAATGTTATATCAATATCATGATTATTATGATTATTCAATATCAATGTCACAGTAAAGAACATGTTGTATAATGTACTACAACAATTGGTTGTCGTAGTACATTATACAACAATTGTACTACTACTACATATTAAAACAAAGGCTAACTGATATTTGACACAATGCCAGAAAATTATCTTGCCTTACAGTAACTTTAAGTGGACAAACATATTTGAAGAAAATTCTTAGTGTATTCTGTGATTGATAGATGATTATAATATTATTCATTATTTAAAAAATATTACACTATAAATGCTTTAGCAAAGAGCCTTTGTTTATAACAACTTTGTTCAACTGGCACCCGATGGCCGATTTTGAAATACTAAAACTTCTCGCAGCACTTTTTACGTAGTTTTAGAATTTTTCACTGTTTCTTAACAACTTATTTTGAATTATTTATTCAACGAAATTACACTTGGTAATATTAAAGGGTTCATCTTCATTTTAAACCAAATCCTTTTAATTTTATTAGACGTAACCTTATTTTACTTTCAACAAAACGTTTACTACACTTATTATTTATTTTATGATATAAGGTTTAAACTAGAAACAGATTAATTACTAATAAACCGATAATTATGCTATTAAAATTTGGCCCACACATAAATTAAAGGTCTTGATGATGTCTAAAATAATTTAAATTCGTATTGTTTTAGTGATATTTTTTTTTTTTTTTTTTGGATTTTATGGCCTGGTAACGAGACCTTTAAGCCACGTCTTTTTTTTTTTTTTGGTAATTTTTCATTTGATGGCGTTTCATATTTCACAGCTATTCACTGACTTTTAAATATTATTTACAGTACTTTTAATGTATTTGTACAAAGGCTTGAAATTATGTATATCCTTTAACAATTTTTCAAGCGACGGCGGGCGGGAAGACAGATCAAAATCATTGACTTCACTCAATTCGCTAACAAGTACCAATCTGTCAATTAAAAAGCTTTGGCAGTCGAAAATCAGGTGTTTCATATCTGCATTGCTACATCCACAGTGCGAACATTTACTATTTTGAATAATGCCAAGTCTTGATAGGTGTGACGGAGCAGTATTATGGCCAAAACGCAATCTATTAATGGTAGTGATGTAATCACGACTGGCTTCAGGGAGTTTGTTATACCAGGGTCTGGTTGGTAAGTTGGTTTGAATGCTTCCATACCACTTGCCTTTAATCTTCTGATCCTCCTTCCATAGTTCTATCCACAGCTTTTCAATACTTTTATTAATAAAGTAACCATAATCAGTCATAGGAACATCTAATGCATTTCTTATGTCTACAGCATTAGTTCCCTCAGATGCTGCTTTGTCTGCCCTTTCATTTCCTACTATACCCTTGTGGGAAGGTACCCACATGAAAGAGATTTCAATACCCATGAGTGAATATTGGTAAACCAAGTGTTTGATAAAAAATAAAATATAGTTAGTTTTATAATTACAATTTAAGTTATCCATACCTTGAAGTAAACTTAAAGAATCAGTAATAATAAGAATTGTTTTAGATTTATTTACATCAACCATTTTCAAAACCCGATAAACAGCATATGCTTCAGCAGTAAAAATTGAACAAGCATCATGCAAAACAAAGCACTGAGAGAAATCCATTTGTGGGTCATAAAATGCGCACCGAGTATATCCAACTCCTTTACTGCCATCAGTGTAAAAGAAATAATAAAAGTCATTTTCTGCTATAAACTGAAGCATCTCTGAGTTATTAGACACATTTGTTTTTAGAATTTTAACAGAGTGGACTAGTCCTTGATAAGAAAAGGAGTAACATGGCCAAAGACATTGCCTTCGTACTTTAGAATATTGTTTTTCCACTTCCAGAAAAATAGCAGACAAGTTTGGGGGAAATCCGTTTAACAGTGCCAATCCTGTGGTTAAAGGCTCAGAAACATTAATACGATGAGGTACAATTTTGTTAATTATTTGCATATTGTTAGAAGTTAAAAGTCTGAGACAATACCTCTCAATGAGAAGTAATCGTCTTAGAATCATAGGCATTATTTTGGTCTCCACTTCCATGGCCCTTATGGGAGTAGGGCACATAGCACCGGATATAAGTCTCAATGCTTTATTTTGCACAATGTCAAGTTTCCTGGTATGTTTACTTTCAAAGTAAGCTAATGAGCTGTAATCAAAATGACTGCGTACTATAGATTTGAATAAAATGGATAAAATTTTGGGGTCCGCTCCCCAGGAAACACCTGCGAGACATCTTATTATATTTAAACCTTTCAAAGCATTATTTGTTATGTATTTAATATGATCTTCAAAAGTCATCTTCTGGTCAATGATGACACCCAAAAATTTTTTTGATCTAACTCTATTAATTATTTTACCATTATAAATAACATTGCTATTTTGTTCATCATTGCCAAAAATCATTAAACTGCTTTTGGATGCGCTGATATTTAAATGTAATGTGTTATAATATTTAGACAACTGACTTAAAGCTAGATTAATGTTATCTATTGCTATTTGGATATCTTGGTTCGAGCAGTATAGTACAATATCATCTGCAAACTGAAGTATGTTTACATTTACAGTATTTACATATTTACATATCTCACAAATATACAAATTATATAACAAAGGAGATAAAGTGGCACCTTGCATCGTGCCCTTAGATGCAATTCTCGGGCCATGAAGAATATTGTTATGTTTCACATATAAGACTCTATTGCATAGAAAACTGTATATCCATTTACATAGTTGGCCAGGAACACCTATGTTGGCTAAAATTTTAACAAGTATGCCAGGAACAACATTATCAAAAGCTCCTTGAACATCTAAGAAGACGCAAACAGTGTGTGAATTTTTTCTTTTTGAATGTTTCAGGTCTGTAATCAGTGAGATGAAACTGTCAGCGCAACTACGCCCACGACGAAAGCCATACTGAACATTGGGAATGATACCATTAGCCTCAACAAACCAATCAAGACGAGCTTTAATCATATTTTCAAACAGTTTGCCAAAGCATGAGGATAAAGAAATTGGACGATATGAGCTAGCTAATTCTGGAGATTTATCTGGCTTGAGTATGGGAATAACACATTGGGTTTTCCATGAGTCTGGTATTAATTTCTTGTCCCATAAAGCATTAAGAATATTTAAAAACACCACTTGAACTGATTTATGTAATTTTTTAATCAAAATATAAGGGTAATCATCTAAGCCAGGAGTAGTATTGCGTCTAGATCTCAAACTCATTGAAAATTCAATCCATGTAAAGTTATCTAATAAATGCTTTGAACTTCGGTTGTTGTTATTATTTTCAAAGTAAGTGTCCAAATTATCTATTTCTTCTAAATTACTATTATCTGCTAACTTGTCTAAAAATGGAGCAATAAATTCATCTCTACAAGATTTATTATTAGTCTTAACACCTTTAAACATTTTAATATTGTTCCAAATCTTGCTTATCGGTGTAGTCCTATTGAACGAATAACATAATCTAGTCCAACTATCTTTCTTTTGCTGAGATATAGTCCGCTTCTTCTGCGCATTTACTTTTTTATAATTTAAGTAGTTTTCCATAGTAGGATCTGATCTATACAGTCTTAGAGCATCATAAGAAGCGACTACACTCTGTTCACAAATTTGATTCCACCATGGTGTTGGAGGTCTACTCCTAAAGCCATTAGGTTTTGTTAATTTTGGGATACACAATTGTTTAAGAGTATCAAGCCGGTTACAGAATTCTAAGTATGAAGAGATGGGATCATTTACATTTATCACAATTCCCCTAAATAGTGTTTCGGATAGTTCGTAATATTTTTCCCAGTTAGCTCTACTGTACAAGAACTTATCAACTTGTGGGTTAAATTGATATTTATCAACTCCTATAGCAATTTTGGTAATAGTAGGATAATGATAACTTCCCATAGTGTCGTCATGGACTGACCAGTCACATAGAGGTGTTAAGCATGCACTAGCAAAACTAACGTCGATAGCGGAAGGCTGACATCTAGGTGAGTTTATTGTTGTAAAAGAACCATCATTTAAAATACAGAGCTCGCAATCATCGATCACATCATACAAATCCTGACCCCTACCTTTTGTTGATACACAGCCAAAAGCGATGTGGTGTGCGTTAAAATCACCACTTACAAAAATGGGCTTAGGAAGGTCTCTAATAATATTACGCAGCCTGTTAAATCTAATACGGCGACTAGAGGGAGGACAATAAACACATAAAATACTTAAATTACCATTTTTTGTGGATACCGATAGAGCAACTGTTTGTATTTCTTCACAAAAAGTAGTATTTAAAACCCTGCTTTTCAAAAATGTTTTAATAAGTATTGCCACGCCATTGTGAACGTTTTTTGAATTTCTATTGAAAATATTATATCCAGGTAATCTAAAGCTATTATCCTTAAACCAAGTTTCATTAAGTAAACAAATATCAATATTATTTTCTTTCAAAAATTTAATTAATAGAGGTTTTTTATTACTGGCACTTTGAATGTTATACTGCGCAATACGTATCTCAGATGTTCGAGAAGAGTCCATAATTAAGTTAAATGTTTTATAAGAATTTCTTTTATTGATGTAGTGGTGACTGGACTAGAATCACCTTTATTACCCAGCTCAACCAAGCAACGTACCAGGGCCAGAAGTACGTCATTGTTTGAGACAATTTGGGCTTTGATGTCCGTAGTAGGAGGGACAACTTTATTGACAGCCGTAGGCAGATGCATATTTACATTTCTATTTACAGGCTTATTTACAATAGGTTTATTTACAATAGGTTTATTTACAACACGCACAGGACGTGGGGACGGTAGTGGTGGGAATCTGGGAGTTACTGATTGAGTAACACTTGCATAAGTTATCTTGTTTTTCTTTTCATTAATTTTATTAATCTTTATTGGACATAGTTTAGAAATTGCAAGATGAGAGCCATTGCAATTGCAACACTTAATATCATTCGTTTTATCACATTCCTTATACAAGTGTTCTCCAGAACAGATGGAACAACGTTGCTTGCCGTTACAAACTTTTGCAGAGTGATTGAATTTAAAACATTTAAAACATTGTTGTACTGGAGGTACATATTCAGACACCTTAAATGAAAACAGATCAAATTGGACATCATCCGGTAAAATATTAGAAAGAAAAGTGATGCTGACCGTTTGTAATGGTATTCGTTCGTTACCAACTTTTTTAGAGAATCTGCGAATTGCAACTATCTCGTAAATTGAAGATAATTCCGTATACAGCTCTTTATTAGTTAAATTAATTGGGACATGACGTATGACCCCAGTCTTTTCAATTTGCGTTGCTGGAATGTAGGCTCGCATGCCATTTTTCTCTAGAAAAGCAGTGTTAGTTATGAAGTTATTGGCCGTATTATATTGTTTGAATATTACTGCTATTTTATTAGCGTTTAATCTTCGAATAGCCGTCACACCCTTTACCCCAGTGGAGAAAAGATGATTGAGGTATATTGGACTTTTATTGCCCAGTTTCTCATTAGAGTTCGCAAGCTCAACAAATACTTTGAACTCTGTGTTCGTGGAGTTCTCCGGATACATCCTTACATAGTTTGGTTTTATAAATGGACTATACATATTATTACGCTCACCGCCGCCGCTGATGTCAGGGTCCATATTAATATCGTTCCCGGTTGCACCACCTCCGGGTTCGCCGCCTCCAGCCTTCCGTCGAACACGCTTGGGGTTGGGCGGATCAGGCCCGCCCCCCCCGTTATCGTCCATTTTCACTAAACTCGCCGAATTCCGAAAAGATTTTTTTTTATTGCAATAATTTTATTTAAGTTGTAAGCGAAGAAAAACGATTTTACAAAATTTTGTAACACCGCTGCTTTCAAATTCCCGCCAAAACTCCCTGTTTTAGTGATAAAAATACATTAGAAGAGCATTCAGAATAAATTGGATAGATAAAATATTTTAGACCTTTCAAATATTTTTTTAGGTTTAGTGCTGTCAATTTAGAAATATGCAGAATAGGTTACGCATGTTTGACAGATCTAAACCTAAATTTAGAGATTTGTAGTTTAGAGGTGTACTGTGTACATCAGAATCGCCACCATAGCGGTGTTATAGTTTGTTGTTTGTATAAAGTGTTAATATATTTTAGATTTAGTTTAGTGTAAATAAATAAAAGTTAAGTAATTTGTGTAAAAGGTTTGACAAAGTTTAATTAACCATTACAATGCCTCGACAAGGACAAATGTGGAATTATTTTACTATTGTAGATGAAAAGACTAAAAAAGCGGAATGTAGTTATTGTAAGAAAACCCTTTCTTACAAAACTACTATATCGAATCTAAAGAATCACCTGAAACAAAAACATTTATATGTTTACAAAGAAATATGCAGAGATAATGCTAGGAATAGAGGCATTGGTAAGTTTATTTTATTAAATTTATTCTGGTGGGATCCCAGGAAATGCATTCATGTTTTAGTCGGACTTTTAATTCTGTTCAAAAATGAAAGATATTTTAAATAAGGTAAGACGCCGCACTTTAGCCTCTCAATCGAAGGGTCCAAATTGAAAAAAAGTCATGTCAATTTTCTAAAATGATGATGAAAATTTCCTATGATATATAAAACATAATTGTAAGTTAGAATATAAGCACAGCAATATTGTTAGCATCGGGGATTTTCAGCCATCGAACAAAGGTTATTTGACATGGTTTGTTACTAGACTTGTTTTAATATTTTAAAGTAGTTCAACCAAGGAGAACAATGCTTCATTTCACCGAATTAGAAAGCGCAAAAATGTAAGATAGGTTTTAATAAGTATATGAGGGCTTTTTCCTTTGGCCAAAATCCATAAGTTTACTTTTAGTATAAATGTCACATAAATCAAATATAGCTAAAACATTGTTTATTTTATTAAATATAGCACATTTAAAATGCCAAGTTAATTATGTCCCATATAATTGAAACTCAATATATTTGTTCCAATTTTACATACTACTAATAATATATATATATATATATTAGTAGTGTTTCGATAGGTAAACCTATGTTTCATTTTGTACCACCATTTTGCATTACAAGTAATTTTAAGGATTCTAGGAAGAAGTTAGATTCATAAGTGACCAGTTGTTGCAAATTGATGCCACAATATACTAACACTCTGGAATGGTGTTCATATTAAAATGTAATAACAAAAATTAACTTCAATTTCAGATTCAATCTCTGGCAATGAAGATGAAGAATCAGTTGTTCTTGATCCTGACAGCGAGCTGTGGGGTTTCTTTGACAAGCAACCACATAATAAGGCCAAATGTTCCATGTGTGATTTACAGCTGAGACGGGATGCAGACACTCTTTACAAGCATCTGAAGGAAAAACATTCTAAAATCTCAGAGGTAACTTTCTATTGTAACTAAGTAAACTGGTAATGGGTTTGTTTCCTAGATAAAAAATAGTGTTTAAGGAGGGTCATAAATGAAGTTATTGGAACATTGTTTTAGATTTTGAAAAGCATTATTGTAGGTATGTGAAAGTATATTGTTTTCAAATTATTAGTTATTTTATTCTTAATGAAACAACAACAAAGAAATATTTTAAATAATGTTCTAATTAGATTTGTATGCGATTTTCTTTGATGAATCTTTCTTTGATGTGAGTTTCTTTTATTAATATTCAGTATCAGCAAAATGGAGGGAAATGAAAATCCATATCTAGGCCCTTTACCTCTAATTCATATACAGGCTTACCAAGATATATTTTGTATTGGTATACATATTTACCTTAAATGCTGAGTCCTTAAATAGAGAGCCCATGGTCCAGAATATTTATTTTCTCAAAGGTTGTTTAATTCAGTAGTAGATATGTCACTTGATATAATTGGAATACAGGCTAGCCTAAGTCATTATCATTTTCCATTCATCATCATGATAATTTCATTTATTATTTCACTTTCCAGAACCTTGAGTACAAAGACAATGAAGAAAACTTCACCGAAGTGATCTACCTTGAGGAGCCATTGCAACAGGTTAAGGAGACAAACCAAGAGAATGTTCTTATAGAAGTTCAGCCCAAGCCCAAGAAGGCGTACAAAAGATGCAACAGCACAAGAGATGATTTTAAGTACAATGAGACTAAAAATATAGATACGGGGGAAGGGGAAATTGATAACTTTGGAAAGTATATCACAGGTTTACTGAAAGGTGTGTAATTTTTTTAATAACTATGCTGTCAAGAATGAGAATCGAAGTACCATAACAAGTAGGAAATTTGGATTCACTATTGGTGACTTAAGCGGTGGAATGGAAAAAACCACCTATTACAATTCGGAATCGACGCGCTAAGATTTTCGTAATGAGAAAAACACACGTTTTTGTTTCGGAGCCTCCCTTAAAATTGTTTTTTAGTATTTGTTATAACATTAATTAGTGGGATACCTAAAAAGACTTGGAGAATAGTGACTATAATTCACAACTCTGTGTTATGACTTGGTGCTCGTAGCCAACACTGCTTAATAATAAATTCTAATCTGCTCATAATTTAATAAATGGAACTTTTATTGGATGTAAACCATACTAAAAAACTAAATTAACTTAAAACATAATTTATTATTTTGTATAACAAAGATTTCATTTGATTAGTTAGAAATAATGTTAGTGACTCGCAAGAAAAAGTAGATGTTAATGAAATAATTTTAATAAAAGTTAATATATAAACCACCCCACAATAGTAAAATGAATACAGTCACTATATGATGAGATGATGTTTCCAAAGTCTAGTAATTCATAAAACCACTTCTTGTATGAATCAAATTTTTAATACATTTACAAAACCTTAAATACAAACATATTACCAAAGTTTTAATGGTAAAAATTCTGAATTTTAAATATTGAATAACTAACCATAATTACTATGTCTATGTCACATTGAGCTATTAACAAAATATTGTTAATCAATCAATACATATTTTATTTTGCAATAATATTTACTTAACTATCATGAAGTAGTCTATCATAATTTTACAAATTGTAAAATTACTAATCTGTGAAATATGTTTAGGACACATCTGTGTTTATATATTTTCTTAAATGTTTATTATAGTGATGTTGTTTAAAAGTAAATCAACTCACCAGGTGTGCCAAGGAATGCCAGTGCGAAGTTGCAAATCGACCTATGCGTAGAACAGAGTCCGATGTGATCATGGAGCAAAAATGAGTTTAATAGCTAAACGAGATAAGGAATACGAACTCTACAGACTCACGTTTTTAGAATTTTCGTATCTTGTTTAGTTTCGGAGATATAGAATCGAATAACGTACTATCTGACATTAATTCCGTATAAAAACGCACGAAGTGATCATGCGACGGCGCGCGGAAGATGAGCGGTGCGTCCGTTTGTCACTCCGGCCTATGTTCATTGGAAAAAGGGTGTTTTGGTGTAATGCGGTCAGATTTTTTTCGGTTTGATGTACAAAATAAATTAAGGGCTTTGCATGTACCAAAATATTTTTAAATATGTCACGTTGAAATAAAATATTAGATATGCTACAAAAAACTGATGCAAAAAGGCCTGAGCTTAGTGTACCATTTTCAAATTACATGAAAAAAAGGTGCTAAAACTGATATTTTGACGATTTCAGCTATATTATTTCGCGATACACATTAATAAATTCTTAAATTAACAAACATCATATCCGTATTGCTTTAATATTAAATTTTTATCTCAGTAAAACATTGTGGGCGATTGATTTTAATATAGGACGTTTCTTTCCGGAGAGGTAAAGAAACGCATTTGTTGCGCGAAAATCATCCGAAAAAACATTTTACATAGTGCTTAGTCACAGAGTATTCATTCTTTGTGTAGTAATAAATAGTAAAAAGTAGAAGTCTCATGAAACATAAGGACGTTTTTATACAAACATTTTTGGTTCTTTAAGCGTGTCATATGAATATAGGACGTTTTTCTACGGAATCTGTACTATGATTTCTCGGTTTGATATTAAGATGGGACGTTGTTACTGGGATAATGACATCAGTTAGGACGTTGTTCATTTAAAAACATCGTTAAATAATAATAAAATAAAGTTTTTTTATTTAAGGTTTGTTAAATTAATGTGTTAATAATGTTTTATGAATACCTTTAATAATAAAATACAGTATTATTGAAGTTTTTGTTTGTACTTTAGCTCTGAACGTTGATAACAACAACATTAGACAACAAAGCTCACAGTTGTCTATGGGTGCAGAAGAAAGCAGTCAAGAACTAGCTGATATATTATGGGAAGAAGTTCTGCATCAAGATGGTGGGACCGAAGAAATTACCTGAGATGGCTTAATACCAAATTTGTCTGGTCCGCCAAAGATGTTTACAGCAATCAACCTAGCATATTTTCTTTGGCACTTCCTTCTAGTTTCAAGAGTTTACCATTAATTGAGCTTGAAGATTTGTTAGAAGTTTCTCACCACAGATTACCCCAGTTAATTTGGAACTGTCACTGCCAACTCCTATGTCATCTCCTACTAAATATCCATTCCGTCTGCGATAGCTCGTTCTGCCCATAGCATACATACTTATTATCTGCGATTTCTTCGTCGTCGTTTAGCACCATAAATTCACCTTCTTCTTCGCACTTAAGCGACTCCACCGTGACTCTTAAAAGAAGTCACCACGACAATCATAAGATTATTGTAGATGACGCAATGAAACAAAGTGTTTGTGATCATGTTCGCGTATTTTTCCCTGTTGAATCGCATTATATACGCAAGAATAGCCAAAAACTCTACCTACAAGGAGACTTAAGTATTGCCAAAATGTTTAAAATTTATCTTAAATGGTTTGACTCCGAGAAATGCACCTCTAAGGCTGCAAAGGTACGACAATATCGTGACATTGTCAACTAAAACTTCAACCACAACATTCACCCCCCCAAAAAAAATAAGTGCAAAAAATGTCGCTTTTTTCGTAAAAAAAAAAAAACAAATACAAAAGAAAAAAAAAAATTTAAAAAAAAAAAAAAAAAAAAGAGGGGGGCAAAGAAATAAAAAAAAAAAAAAAAAAAAAAAAAAGAATTGGTGTTTTTTTTTTTTTTTATTATAAAGGGTTTCGTACCTTCCACCCCCCCCCCCAACAATATTAAAAAAAAAAAAATCCCCCCCACCCCTTTTTTTATTTTTTTAGAAGGGGAGAGATAAATATGTGTGGGAGGGATTTATCAAAAGAGAGGAAAAAGGGGGGGGGGGGACCCCCCACCCATATTTTATTTATATAATTGAGGAAGAAAATTTCTTCTTCTCTTCCACTGAGCACCACCCTCACCTCAACACAATTTTTTTTTTTTTTTTTTTTTTTTAATAAATAAAACAAAAAAAAAACAAAACACACCACACACAACAGCCACACAAACACAAAAAGGAAAAGAGAGAAAAAAAAAAAATACACCCCTACCCCCACAACTATAATTATTTTTTTTTTTTTTTTTTTTTTTTTTTTTTTTTTTTTATGTTTGTTTGAACATATTGTTGATTTTATAACTAATGCAACGTTTCAATTTCTCCATAAGCGTCTCCTCTAATGTTCCTATTGGACATAGGTCTTTACCTGTCTGTAGTTTTATAATAATAATAATTATAATAGCCTTTATTCAGACATATTTTTTACATTTCGTCTTTTGCTAATCTTAATCTAAGACCCTGGCAAGTCTTCGACACCGACAATTTCGTCTGTTTGCCCCAGTTTGACAAAGGCCTACTCCATTCTTTTCCAACCTAACCTATTATGGGCTTCCCTTGTCCATGTTTTCCCGGCTACAAGCTTAATTTCGTCTTCCCATCTTCGAAACTGTCTGCCTCGTTACTAGTACTGGTGATACTTGGGTATTTGGTTTCTTAGATCTGTAGTTTTAGACTTTGCTAATTCTAAGTACCCACCGTACCTAACTGTGATGTGATGCCGTTTAAAGTGATGCTGTCTACTAGTTTTGATATATAATTTGAGATTTTTTAACCGATTAAATTATTTTACTAATAATTTTTCTTTTTATTTAGTTATATGGGAGAGTAATCATCGTATGACGAACATTATGTTTTAAAAATTTAATATAGAACCTCACTTAATTCAGATGTCTCCGTAAAACAACGGCCAATGTTCACTTCGGGCCCCCGCTCTTCCGCCATAAAACGTCCAATGTTCACTACGGACCCCCGCTCTTCCACCGTAAAACGTCCTATGTCTATATGAAACCCACTATCTCGTGAAATAAGAAGATAAGAAATATACACTAAATAGCATTTAACTAGGCTGGGGTGTTGTCACAACATACCAAAAAATCAAAATGTCAAGTCTCACTGTTTAAGAATTACATTACATAATACAAGTCAACAACTTCTCTTGCCTCTACTGTAAACTAGCAATCCTGCAGATGGGACTCTGTTCTACGGATAGGTCGAAATGGAGATTGTTACTTTGATTATGAATACAAAAATAAGTTTACAAACAGCACCAGATATAGACAGCGAAGTGGGTGATAGAAGTAAAGAATTTGATCCGCCTGATATAGGGCAAGAGGTAAGACAAACTATTATGTTCAATAAAATTCCAATTAATTATGTAATATTTAATGTTCTTGGGAGAAAAACAAACTACAAACTAAACTAACCCATATAGACTACCTGGTTGAATCGCGACGGTATTGAAAAGATTTTTTAAAAACTGAGACTATTAGTGAATTATAAATTACAAGTATTATACAGGATGGTCGATGTTAGACTGCCGTTAATATAATTATATTCTTACATCGTATGAGATAGAATAACAAAATTATGCATTCTTCGTAGTAATCATATCATTGCAAATGGTGCATTCTGAATATGTGAGACAATGTAACTATAATTAAACTAAGCATTCTGTGTAGCGATTGCATTAACGCTTACAGTGCGTTCCGGATATATGTGTGACAATGTAACTACCTTCCCCCACAATGCACTAATAAACAAACATTACACAAACCATGCTGTTAAATAGTGAAGGCTTATAAAGAATTATTATAAAATGAGGACACATTTTATATATAATTCATTTATATTTAATATATCTATTTATTTTATATCTTCGCAGCTGCAGATACACAAATGCAAATTTATTTTCATTTACTACACTTCTCCATCAACATTCCGAGATTAATAGAGCCTTCCATGATAAATTTCCAACAATAATATCATTTAATTCTCTTAAGTAGTTTAGTAGATTAGTGTGATGAGCCAAACAAATTAATTTCAGCTGTATAATATTTGTATAGATATTATTTTAATATACTCTGGTAGAAAGAAGCAATATAGTGAAAATATTGTTTTTATTCAAATCTCTATCTATTACATTAGTTTTGAATAGACAAACCAACCAAATATACTGTTAATTATAAAGAAATCTGTGATTATATTACACCTATATACAAAAATGTGTTGAAAGGTCATTTTCAGTTATTAAATAAAGTAACTAATCATGCAACCTCATTGATTATTCTTTTAAAACAATCGCTTATTATTTTAAGAATAATCTCCTGATTAGCCGTTTCTGAAACATCAGTTTTGTACTTCATTTGTTCACCTTAAATACAGTTCAAGTGATTTAAAAACTATTGAAATTGGAATTGAATACATGGAAAATGATCACAAAATTAAACACATATAATTTTTTTTCAGAATCAGGAAAACCGAGATAAATTAGACACAACGATCTCTAGCGAATTTGGAGAAAAACAAGACGCACAGCCCCCAAAACGACCCAAACGACGAATCAGCTACCGCGAAGAATACTCGTACAAAGTCAACCTAACGGACAACGAAAGCCGGGAAATCGAACATTTCGGAACTTATGTCACATGCTTACTCAAAACGGTCCCACAGAATAGAATCAGCGCGAAACTACAAATGAACATTGTCAATCTCATTCTGACAGCTCGTCTTCAGGCTATTCCTGGTGGGATCCCAGGAAATGCATTCATGTTTTAGTCGGACTTTTAATTCTGTTCAAAAATGAAAGATTTTTAATAAAGTAATTTAAATTTTAAATAAAGTAAGACGCCGCACTTTAGCCTCGCAATCAAAGGGTCCAAATTGAAAAACAGTCATGGAGGTCATGTCAATTTTCTAAAATGATGATGAAAATTTCCTATGATATATAAAACATAATTACTAACTCTACAACTAGGAAATATTTTATCATTCTGTAAATGCAAAAGTACTCTTGAGTAACAACAAGGTAAACTAAAGAATATTTCATGAGAATTATGTTCTTATTATTGTAAAATATCTAGAATCGATTTTTGACTAAAATTCAAGAATACTTCAAAGAAACAAGACCATATAAAACAAAAAACAGTAATAAATTAAAAAACGACACGACTTTAAACAATAAGTCATGATTCACAAACAATTTCTAGGGTTGTTTTAAAAATTGCATTAAAAAAAATATTAAGCTTAATAGCATAACTTTATTAGTTTTAATGGACAAATTTTACGTTTCATTAGCAATATCTTCATTTTCAATCAAGACAATAAGTGGATATTTGTTTTCTTGTGTTTGGTGTACCAAAAAATTTAATATTTTTAAAATTATTACTTAGAGAATACTTGCAAAAATAGGCCGTTTTTAAACGATAAAGGATATAATTAAGTTTTTTATGTAATAATTGTTTTAAAAAGTGAAATTTGCTTATAACACTTTTTTGCACATAAATAAAAGTCAGAATGTAAGCTGTAATTGATAAGATGTTTAAAATTCTTTTATTGGACTTAGGAGCGTTCTCGGCTAGCGCGCATCGTGAAGTTTAGGTATTTGTTTAACTCACTCACACATAAGCGCGCATAGCTGTGTGCATAGTGTTGCCGCGTACACTCGTTTTATAGTTGGACTAACCAACTTTCTACTATTTTAGAGAAATGCAATGTATTTTTGTTGCAAAATAAAATTGAAGATAAATTTCCTTTTCGTATCATTATTCTTATATATATATATATATATATATATATATATATGAATACCTCAAATCTAGTTTTAATTTCACAGGGCCTTATAATTATAGTTTGCGCTCTGTTGACCGATCTATTTTGGAAATCCCTCCACATGATTGTAATTTCTACGGCAAATCTTTCAATGTCTCAGCAGTAAAGCTCTGGAATTCTTTACCTGATGCAATACGTCAAGCTCCCTCTTTCTCTTCTTTTAATTAAAGAAATAATTAATTAATTTTTAATTAATTTCGTCTTTACAAACACTTCTTGACTATTGCATTTCCTGATAATTCTTCCTCGTAACTATCGTTGTTGTTCTATGTTTTAATTAGCTCTAATTTTTATAAAGTAATCAATTTTTTTATTTATTTTATTATTATTGTTATTTTTTTTATACGTATCATAATTTATTTCATGTATATGCACGTGTTCCCTCTCCTTAATTTTTTTTTTTCTCTTTCAAATAGGGGTTGCCCGGTAGAGATCGCTAATAGCAATAAGGCCGCCCTTTACACTCCATATATCTTTGATGTTAGTGCTTGTAAATTTCGAGTCTTGTCTCTTTTATGTTGTGTAATAAAGTGTGAAATAAATAAATAAATAAATATATGAAGAAGAAGTAAATATTGATCATTTGACAAAAGTTTAAGTAAAAAATCTGGAGTACAGCTCCAGAGGGTCACACTTTTGCATAACTTAAAAAAAAACAACTTGCTATATATTCAATTATTTATATAACTTATACAGAAACGTATTATATACATTTTTATGATACGTTTTATACATTATAAACAATTTTCCTCAATTGCATTGATCGGCTTTTTCTGGGATCAATTATTTCAGGAAGAACACACAAATAATAAAATTTGTAAGACGAGGAATTATTTTTTCTTTCCAAAATTTTTCGTCTTTGTAAATTTTTAATAACTTTTAGTGGAAATTCAGGACCAGTGTATACCGCAAACAAGCACACATTTTTGTCAGCAATATTTAGTTGGCCCTGAACTTGGTAATACCAGTCATGGTTAACATTAAATATTAAGTCATCACCGTCAAATAAAAAGCATTTTTTTTTTGACGGATCGTTTCATCTGGGTCAATTCCGCGTATAGAAATCGGACATTTTATTTCTATAAGTCCTTCCTCACAAATCCCATCTGGTGTAGCACCTAAGAAAAAATGGGTTTCATCTGTAAAAAGACCACATTTTTGTACGGTTATGCTCTCTTGAAGGGCGAGTTGCTCAATAGCCTTTACTTCAGTTTCTTTACCGTATTTTATTGATTCTACATGGTCCAAAGAGTATCCATATAAGATAGATTTCACCAGTGGTGCTGAATTTAAATTAGGGCGTCGTTTACAAATTTTAGCAAAATTTGAAGCTGTTAAAATACATCTCAGCTCCAGCCACAAAGCACTGTCAGCCTGAAGAATTGTATCTCTTTCGATATCATGCCACTTCAAAGCTTGTTTTTATAATTTTCAATGAAAACCTTCTGAGCTTTGCTTGAAATCGTCTGGGTCCATATCAGGCTTTTCACATTCATTTCCGTAATCGACTTTGGCTGATGGCCCTGTACTAAAGTTTATTTTTCGGTGAGGTATTTTACGTTTCCGATTTTGATTTATTGAATAACGATTTTGTTCTAAATATTTCAGGGATTGACCTGGACTTTTCTGATAGGCGCATTTATACAGGGTAGTTTGAGGTTTACCTGTATTAAAACTAACCACAGCGGCATGACAACGGACGGAGTAAGAATCTTTTAGTGAAAAATTAATGCGTTTCCAACCTACAATCTTTGCCACTATGCTGTTTAACTGCTCTGCACGATTCGTGGTAAAGTTGTAGAGCAGACTTCGAGAATGAGAAGCTAGTTGAAACAAATTTCGTTCTTTTTTTCTCTCGTCGGTGCAGTAGTACAAGTCACATTCACTGTGATCTCCAATGATGTGTCTGGCACTGTTTAGAATATCTCTCTGAATTTTTATAATTTTTTCTGATTCGGTTAAATTTTGTGTCTGCCAGTGCCGTACTGAAGATCTCACTGCTGTTCTGAGTCGAATCATTCGCTCGGGTGTCAATAATTTACGCTCCGATAAAGGGACGGATGTATCAGTTTTAAGGCTTAATTTTTTTCTATTGTAATTGCGAAGGAGATGGTTGGTACACTCAATTTTTTGTATAAGAACTCCGGGATATGGCCTGCTTTCTAAAATATTTTTATATGTACTGGAATAGCCATCAGCAATCAATATATTGTAAATTAGTTTACGACATGATATGGAGGATTTAAACCCTTCTACCAGTATTGTGGGTTCCATTCTAGAAGATGAACCAACGTGATTTTTTGAGCATTTGTGAGTAGGCTGTTATTCCTTTTTATTTGCTCGGACACAAATTCCACAATACTTATTTCGGACTCCAATGTAGAGAATTTTCCCTGTGTGATGTCATATAATAGCTGTAATGCCGGATAACGCATTATATTGGTTTTTATAAGACCGTTTGCTCCAGTCTGCTTCCACTGGTATCATCGGGATGTCATGAGTATCACCCCGTAATCTAGCAGCAGCTGTTTCCTCCTGAGCTGCGACAATCATGCTTTCTTAAGCGGCATTTTTCCACATATTGGCTTATTATTCCACATATGACACTTACTATACGTGAATAATGACATAACTGGTAAGTCCATCGATACAACTACTTCATTTAAATTTGTAAGGCCTATTCCTGAAATTATGGCTCCTGAATTTACATTTAATTTATCTTTTTGTGTTTCATCGAAACTACTCAATTCGAATTTGGAATTGCACATGTTACATTGAAAGAAGAATTTTGATATAAATCATGTTTTATTTTATTTTATTAGTGAAGTTTTAGATTGTATAACTCTACACATATTGAACACTCTTTATAGCGATACGCCCGCCATTCTCTATTACGAAGAAATGTGTTAATATTTTAAGACAGTAAATATTTATGATTGGTATTATGGTTGTTATGTTAATAAAAATAAAATAAAAAATTTATTTCATGCAAAATTACAATTACAATGAAGATTTATAATGGTTTATTAAATATATGGTTAACTAAATTAATATATATATATATATATATATATATATATATATATATATATAAAGTGTGGTTTTTACCCGAGAACACTCTTAAGTACTACAATCGTCAACTCCCCTGTTCCTGCTAGTGTTTCTGTTAATACCGGAGATGGGGTGGTGGTGTTGGTGTTAGTGATGTTATGTCAATTTTATCTGGATCTCGTGGTGGCAATCCTTTTTCTGGTCCAGGTCTCACAAAATCCGTCTAAAAAGCAACGCGTTATGGCGTCGTCGACGAATGAAAAATTAAACCTGGATAAATTATTACTCAACATGATAGTAATCGATTGTCAGCCCTTTACTATTGTCGATGATGAAGGTTTTAAGTCATTCGTATACGGTTTAAACCCTAACTATAAATTACCTGACCGGAAAACTTTATCTACCACCCTTTTGTCACGGGAATATGAAGAACGATTAGCGACTAAAAAATCAGTTGTAAGTACAGAATGTACCAGTATGTGTATAGCAGTAGACTCATGGACATCGCCGGCCACTTTATAAATAAAACCACTTTAGAGTTTAAGTCTATACTGTTGCAATGCAGTCTTCTTGATGAAACACACACGGGAGAAAATATTGCTCAAGCAATTAGTTTGGCAGTACAAGAGTGGAATTTGATAGGTAAAATTAAGTTTTTGTAACAGATAATGCACCAAATATGCAAAGTGCTGCAAAGCTGTTAGGATACTACTATTACGGATGTTACGCCCATAAATTGAATTTGGTAGCTCAAAATGCTTTAGCACTTCCCGAGATAGACAGCACTATAATAAAGATAAAAAAGACAGTTGCCTATTTCAAGCGAATCTCTCTAGCAAAGGAGAATCTGATTAAATATCAGATCAATTCCCAAGGCGTCGCAGCAGGAAGTGCACTAACATTAATTATGTCTGTGCCTACGCGTTGGAATTCAATGTTTTTGATGTTACCTGCAGGAATCAATAAAGGCAACAGTGCCTAATTTAAATGTAGATTTGCCCGTCATACCACTCCAGGAATGGAAATGTTTGGAGCAATTCTCTGAAGTGCTGAAGCCTCTTTATGAGGCTACTCTAATAATGAGTGCTGAAAACTATTTAAGAGCAAGTAAAGCCATTGCTATAAGTCAGGGCTTATTAAATATGTATGACCAAATGGCGTCAAATGATAATTATTATGGACCAACCAAAATTTTAGCCAACAATATTAATTTAAGCCTAAAACAGAGTCTCTCTGATATTAATAAAAATATACAGATTTGTACATTTTTGGACCCTCGCTTCAAACATTTTGCGTTTGACGCTGAAACTTTTAGGGTGACCAAAAATTACATTGTCGAAGAAATTTGTGATGGTATTGTTGACGATGAGCCTAATTTCAGCCGGGAAAATTACAAAACATATTTTTCTCTATGGACCGTCATTGACCAAAAAATTTCTGCGTGACAACAACCGCGATCTACGTACAGTAGAGTATCGGAGGAAATAGATATGTATATTAAACAAACAGTAATCGACAGGGAAAGTTGCCCTCTGGAGTGGTGGCGTAACCACAAAAGTATCTATCCATCACTTTTTGCAATATTCGTAAAATATTTCAACATCATAGTGACATTAGTACCTTGTGAACGTACTTTTTCCAAGGCGGGCCACATTAAAAACCGACGCACTAGACTTACGTCAAGTAAAGTACGAAAGTTTATATTTCTACATGGTAACAAAAACTTTTAAGTATTAAAAACTGTGTGATTAAAAATTTTGTAAATATGAAATCTTCATAAAATCAATGAACTTTTAAGTACGCCTGACTTGTTTCTATATCTACCACTATATAATTTATTGATAAAAAACGCTAATTTAATGATAATAAACTAAATTTAAGTCAGACAGTCCTAAGCCTGTCAAAAGTACGATGAGTTTATTAAATAGTTACCTAATTTTTATTTTTTTACATAATATATTATTATCAGTACTAAAATTATAATATTAATAAATAGTTTAATATTAATAAATACTACAGTGTAAACTCCATCTCACGTCACTCGATTTAACGACAAACTCTCTAAAGCGTCGGAATCACCTAGCTTTGGTTGGTTTAGCTTGTTTCCATACAATGATACACTCTATTTAGCGTTGCGTGCACTCTCAATAACCACAGCAATTTAGTAATAAAATGTATATTTTAAGTTTTTAAAACTATGTAGTAAAAATAGCGCAGCTGTGTATGTTATTTTGTTGCTTTATTATCCTTGGTATCCTCGACTGTTGGCATAATTCATCAAGAAATTCGTTCTTTTGTTTCCGAATCGGGATGGCTTGCAGGTGTAGACTGTTTTTGACCACGACTAATAAAACAGACTCATGGATCATCAAACGTTCACTAACGGCCGCTTTCTATACTCGATCTAAAATCTTAAGTTATGTCCAATCCAGATATTTGTATAGATGTCACTATCTATCACACTATCACTTGAAAATAACTCCATTTTAAATACTTTTTAACACGTTCTACGAATATAATACACAAAAACAGCACCGCAAAAATCGTGAATCGGCCGAAATGGGAAGATCTCAAATTAAGATTGATATATGTCAAAATTCGATCTCTCGAATTCAAAGATAATTTATAGAAAGCATCGATCTGTCATTTCCTTACAAATATCAATCCAAAAGTAGCGATCGGTCCTCCCAAGGATGGTTTACAAAAAAAGATTGACTATCGAGCCACAGATCGGTTATTGAAAAGCAGTTTATGAGAAATGGATTGATATATCAATCTCTAGTAGTAAAAATTGGATTGGGATTGAGTATAGAAAGCGGCCGTAAGACTACTACTTTACGAATATATTATAACGTAAAAATAATAAAACGTAACGTTACAACGTGTGTTACAACACGTTATAACGTGTTATCAATAAATAACCGTTACGAACACTCCTTATATATAATACCAACTCTTGTTTTAGTAAATGTATCAAAAAGCTTCTTGCATCTTGCAGCTCGCGCGCGCTTAAATCTAAATTTAAAAATATTCACAATTTTATTTTTATTTTATGACCTGGTAACGGCTTTAAACCACAAAATATTCACAACGGCTTTACAAAAAGTTTATTTATTGACACGAGGGACCTCCTCGGGACACGCAGAAAGTCACGTTCACTAAAATCTTGAAACTTTCGAATGGGATCCCTTTATGTATTCTAGTTACATAATATCGCTATATATCGAAGGTTATCTATTCAACTTGTGTCGAATGGTCTTGAGCATTGGACAATGGATTCACAATATTTTATGTATTGTGAACTTTTTGTAAAAATAATCTCTTTAGAAACTTTGTGGTTTGTCGTTGTGAGTTTTTTCGCAGAATATTGCTTGTAGATTGGTCTATTTCGGATTTTGAACGCTATTTATGGAAAGATGATCTTCGAGGCTTTTTGATTTTAATAATTTCCGCAATAATAAAGAGCTTTTAAAAAATTATACTACAAATAATACATTTTATTTGTTTTAACTTCTTTGTGTTTTAAACTTGTGTTCCCTACTGGGTCATGCCAAACTATTGAAAGTAATTAGGTATTTGATAGATTCCGAACTTCATTTCACAAAGGATATAATTGAGCGATAAATGACTAATTTTAAATGAGTATGTTGACTATATTCAAGGGTAAGTCTTAAAAAGATAGAACAAAGTAGAACCTTGTTTATTTATAATATTTCACCTTGCTTTTTATTACAGTTTCTTAACCATGTAAAAAGGGACACGGTTATACTCGTAGTGTTTACACAATAAAGATTTAAAAGAAGAGTAGGTTCCAGCCAAGACACAAAATATTCGAAAAGAACTATGGTTTGAATTTCAAGAATACATCTTTCTGAAGAACCTAGCTATTATTAATTATATATAATATAATAAAGCTATTATTACCCAAAAAATCACTTTCTTGACATATGTAGAAGATATGGGATTGAAGAGAATAAAAATACTTGCTGAGGTAGTGGAGGTAGAATTTTCCGCCTGCATGTAATTAAATGAATTCGATTTCAATTGTTCAATCTCGTGATCATTTGGAGGGTAAGGCTAAAATTGCCTCCAAGAAGTACTTTGTTACTACTGAAGTACTTTATTCGAAGTTGGGATACTGTCCTCAACGCTGGGCGGGAGCTCCCCAGTACCAGCTGCTTCCTCTTGATCGCATTCAAAAAAGAACACTTCGAATCGTCGACGACCAATCACGTTCCAAGTTGCTTCATTATTTGGCACTGTGGAGAGATGTAGGGTCTCTCTGCATTTTTATCACATTTATCATAGAGAATGCCGAACATTCGGAGTTGTTCAGATTGATACCTGCAGATGAATTCAATCATCTAGATCCGCCGTACTGAGCGCTTCAGAATGCACTTTCTGTCGCGCAATACCACTATTTAGAAATAGCTGAAAATAGAGGAGGCATGTTTTAGGGACCTTAAAGAAAACAGCGTACCACTACCGGCAACGCACTTGTGAGGCCTCGCATTATGACTGTTTGATCGTGTGAGCCTCAAGATATTATTTAAGAAATTAGAGATAATGAGTTAATAATCACGTGGCTGTGAAGAACCGGACATAAATGACAATTAAAAACATTTTTGAAATGATAAGAAAACCAAAAATTACATCCCAGAACAGAAAAATGAACGACACTTACCTCTTATCTAATTCACAGATAAAATAAGGCCACAACTCACAAGTCACAATCATCAGTCACAACTCACAAGTACGATTCTTATGTGAATAAATTGTAGTTTTGAGAGGTTATATATATCTCAATTTCAGTAAAATTAGGCATGGTGTTATAGTTATAGCTTCTGTTCGATTACTTACGGGCAACAAAAGTTAACAAATTATGGATGAGTTAGTGGTTGGCACATATGAGGGATTTTTATTAGGATATTCCCTGTGCACAGACACTGAAGTAAGTTCTTCTTGAAATTATTACCACTAAATAAATAAACTAATTTATACCTAATATGAGAAAATTTTATTTATGCTTAAGATTCAATCAATTTCAGTTTGGTCTTATGAAGAAAGGCCTTTATTAAATTTAATGTCTTAAATGTGTACCTAATGGTGATTTTATTTTAATTAATTCCAATTTCCAAATTTAAAACGATTTATTTTTAGGTTAAAAAATTAAAGCAAACATTTGCAACACATTCACATACAGCATCTGTAAGATGTATTTCTATAGCAGGCAAATTTTTAGCCTCAGGAGGAACAGATGATAAAGTTGTAGTTATAGATTTAAAGACCAGGAAGGAGCATACAGTACTAATGAACCATGATGGTACTATTAATACTGTTGCATTTACACATAACGGAACCCATTTACTCACTGGAAGTGATGATGGCTCTATTATTGTAACTAGGACTGGTAATTGGCAAGTAGAAAAAGTTTGGAAGAAAGCTCACGGAGGTAATGAAATATAATAAAGTTGTGGTTTATGTGCAGTTTAGGTGCATGAATTAAGAGACTCAAGAATATTGTTGACTATTACATTTTTAATTCAGCAAAAGTTATTATTTTCTCTGCTGATATTAGTAGAAGGGTGACGTTGTAAATGCTTAAAGCTTACTCAGTGATACAAATATGAGTGTGTTATACAAACTGTATCATATTAATGATTTATTATATTAGACTTGTTAAACTTAATTTTTGTTTTAGGACAACCAGTAATAGCAATTGTAGTACATCCATCGGACAAATTAGCATTGAGCCTTGGTGGTGATAAAACATTAAGAACTTGGAATTTAATAAAAGGAAGGCCAGCATTTACTATAAATTTAGCCAGCAAGGGTATAGTTATGCCTACTGAAATTAAATTCTCACCTGGGGGTGATAGATTTTCATTAATTTCCCAACAAACTGTTGACATATGGAGAATTAGTCAGGCTGGATTAGAAAAGCGAATTACATGTACTTCAAAGCCAAGTGCTGTTCAATGGACCAGTGATGAACAAATATATGTTGGACTAGAAAATGGAAACATTTTAACTTTAAATGTTTCAAAAACCCATGCTCAAACATACCCTGCTCATAAACAAAGAGTTAAATGTGTGTTCTTTGAAAATAATATACTTTATACAGCTTCAAGTTCAGGGGAGCTCAAAGTTTGGTCAGTAATGGAAAATAAATTAAAGGAAATATGTTCTGCAAATGCCTCATGTAGAGTAACTTGTGTCACATTAAATAGACAAAGTCATTTAATCAAGAAAGAAGATTCAGAGGAAGAAAATGGTAAAGATGGAAACCAGGAAAGTAATGGAGAAGAAACTGATCAAGAAAGCAATGAAGGTTCAGAAGAAGAAAATAAAACCCCACGTAAAAGAAAAGTAGGTGCATTTGTCTCTATTTCATATGGTGATGATGCAGAAGTTATTAAGGAATCCGATTCTCCAGCTAAAAAGAAAAAAAGACGTAGGAATAAGAAACCTAAAAGCAAAAAATAAAGACTAGAGAGAATAAAGTAACTCTTTTCTTTCACTCAGTTCCTTTTATCTGTAATTTCCATATAAATTATAATGAGTAAAGTGAGTGGTCCATGTCTTCATTTTGTGGTTGTATACAAAATCACTGCAATATATAATAGCAGAAGTCTGAGAATGTAAATGTCAAATAAACAAGCATACTTTTTAATGTATGAAATGTTTATTTAAATAATCGATCTATTCACTCACATCGACCCATTGACATAAATTAGAAAGGTTATTTATTCTAAATAAAAAACAAATTTGATTTCGACTTTGGTTTCTTTATTTACTTTTAAATAATAATCTTTATGTTGAACACACCCAAATACATAAATAAATTGCAAGTACATAATAAATTAATTTGGTCCCAAAATAAATATTAAAATAATTTAAGAAAAAAAAAACAATAACAATAATAAAAAAATACACATTTGTTTTGGCAATTGTTAATGGTTTAAACTAATTACATGAACAATCAGTAACCAATATTTAATTGGGGACACCTAGCAATCAACATGTCATTCAGTCGATATTGAGACAATATTTACATTATATGCTATAAGAAACCAAACACACAGTATAAACGCAGACAATATTTTAATATAAACTAATTGTGTATAATAAAGCTTGTCAAAATCATAAAATCGTGCAGAATGTCTCTTTGAAGCTAGACCATGAAAATGCTGTAAAATATAAAGTTTAAAATGTATAGCTTATAAGAAAGTATATGGAGAAGAACAGAAAATAATCTAGCCACAAAGAGTGTAACATAATACTTATGTAAAGAAACAATTTGCTGGAATGTTACAAATCATGAAGTTTTGGGTAAAACCTTTACTACACAACATTTCCACTTCCTGTAATAAATATGAATTTCTAAATTGATCTATTATCATTAAGGTGACCGATTGACTACATAAACTATTAATTAGATTAAAATTTACTTGTATTGTTATAATGAAATGCAAGTAAACAATTATTCAGCACAGTAAAGACATACCCAATTTACCTATTGTACAAACGGTGACAAACAATATTTCATGAGATCACAAGAAATTAAAAATGAACTGTTTCCATAGCAAAAATTCAAAATATTCAGTCACCTGGCCACTAAGTACATTTTGTGCAATAAATACAATTTACAAATGCCATAGAGAAATCAATTCGCTCGTTATAGCTAGTGAGTAAGTATAGTCGTAGTCGATCAATGAATACATACTAATGTTACATACGCTCTAGAGAAAATCCATGAAAGTATTTTAGTGTATCGAATAATTCGCGTTAATCTTACAAGTTGATCTTATGACTAGATTGAGCCAGTATTCACACAATCAACGCACACCAAAAAAAAGAGAACTGACACAAATACAAAATGTAGGAACAACGAAGAAGTTCAGTATTGAAAATATATTAAGGTGTATTTATATTATAGTATGTACCTTTGGTTATCTATTTCCATTGATTGGGTGTTCTATATTATTTCTTATAGATTCGTTCAGCTTTCGTTTCATCGTTCAAAGCGAGCGTAACGCCTCTAATTCACTACAAACTATTCAGATGGCACCGCTAAGCCAGCCGATAATTCATCATTGTTAACGTCAGTCATATAGTTTACCATACAACTATTACAATGGCTAGTGTATACATAGAGTATCAAACAAAATATCGAACAATATCAACCGACATAATTGTTACATTCATTAGAGCTGACAATATATTTGACTAAATCTTACGCTAACAGTTCACACGACATAACACAATTTTACATTTATCTAAGCAGAACTAACTGAAAAATATTAAATTTAAACCAAAAACATACCAGACTAGGTATCCGCGTTTATTTACCGATACATTGGCGTAATACGCTTTATGTAAACATTGCAGCGACCTAAGTTTAACATAGCGTTAATCTCGTTTTAGCACACAAATGTTAGAAATTAAATTTAATATTTCAAACTATGGTTAAGTGGGCTCTACTTCTTCCTCGCCTTCTTTTCTGCTTTCTTAATGGCTTTAAGGTGTTTCTCGTGAGCGTTGCGCAGTTCTTTGAGGCGTCGCTTCATCCGACGGCGGTCGTCTCCACCCAGGCCCAGAAGCTTCAGGTCTGCAGAGGCCAGGGTCAGAAGCAGGGCTCCGTCGACGCCACGTGTGGCGAAGGCGCCAGCGTGACGCTCTAAGCCCTCGCCGAGACTAGACACCCATTGCCACACCTGGAATTTAATTTACTGTTCAGAATCTATATATTACAAGTATTAATATACAAAAACATTTTGTCAGCCGCTTTATAATTCTACAATAAGTTTATTCAACACATTAAAATTTTTGCCAACTTCAATTGCTTTCAGTCTCCACTGATTATGGTAGACAACATATTTATGTGTCTAACATCTATTGTTATTAGTTACTCAGTTTGTCAGAATAAATAAATAATTTCGACTGCTGTCTCTGTTCACGTATAGCAATATTAAAATTTCACCTGTTGCTTAGACCAGAGGTTGACGGGCGTGGGATGAGGCTGCGGCGAAAGGCTGGCCTCGCTCACCGCCGTCGAAAGCGGCTCCCACACTTCGCCTTCCACTACACAAGTCGGAGCTTTCTTCACTGTACCGTTTGGAGTTATGTTTCATTAAATATAACCATTATGTTAACGCACCATGTAAAAACGACCGTCACCAAAAAGCTTAATGTTAGAGCCCAATTAAAGATACACAATAATACATATGAATAATATGAAATATAAACAAATTACAGAACACAATAGATATCACGTTAATCACAAAATGGGATGTAGGAGTAAAATGAACGTATGTTGTGGACTTACAGTAGAAGAACAAAGTTAAAGATAAATTAGAGGAGACTCAAAATCTGATCATAGCTAAGGCAAGAACAATTTAAAGTGGCTGTCTGTTTCATATACCTCTAGCGTTCGCTTCACTGACGGCCTGTCGTATTTCATCGACGAGCTCGTTAGTCAGTTGCACGGGATCTGGGTGGGGTAAAGAGTGGGTCTGTTGCCCCAGATGCGGCCCATGGCCCCCCGGATGAGCCCCATGCCCCAAGGGGTGGGACGGTTGGGGCGAGGAGCCCGCTAGTCGTCGTTCTCTTTCCGCAAGCACTTGCTTCAACTGCTCAGCGAGAGATGCGGCGGGCCCTAGTCAGTACCACCCACTGTTAAATTGGCTTCACCCATATTCGAATTTCAATAGTAAGTGCTCACGCGGGGTTTGTTTACGGCTTAGGACTATAAAAATAATCAAATTCTATCCATTTGTGTCGAACAAATTTTAAGTGAAGGTCTTCGTTGAATTTTCATAATTTTTTTTATCATTTTTCATAATGACTTTTGTTATACAATTTAAACACCGGTTGGATATGTTTATTTGAAATACGGACCAATACATTTTTTATACATAAAGATGATATTTGAAATGTGCATTTTTACACTTGTGCTGGTGATAACGACACACAAAAACATTAAGCAAGCCTGGAGTGAGTATATGTTTTGTTAATAAATATGATTTTGCTAAATTAGCAACAGCTCTTATATAAGTTTAATACTTTACTTTTCAACCCCACACAACACTGTTTGCCAGATAGAAATCAAAATTAAGCAATACATAAAAAGTACCCAATGATAATGGACCTAATCACAAAGTCACGTTAAAATAAAATATTTCATATTAACTTCAACTTCGCTTGGCGTCTTTTTAATCCTCAGAAAACAGCTAATTTCGGCACATCTGTGACTGTTTTTGTGATCACGATGATTCGTGATAGGTTTTATTAGAATCTAAGAAACAGGGCTCACCCGATAGCTGATGGTGTCTGAGATCTCGCGAATAAAGTCCATCGTCCGTAGCACTTCCCACAGAGCTACCACAGCTTTGACGATTGTCGCGCTGCTGGAATAATAAGAATATATTTGATTACATTTTTGAAAAAAAAAAAACCATCGAGTTCTGTATATACATTTTTTACAGTATAACGCAATTTGAAATTCATTGATTGACACATGAAGTATTAGACAGTATGTTAACCAAACGAATAAATATTATTTAATATAAGAATCGGGTAAATGACACCGCTGGCCACAGTTGAAGGTTCGCTTGTACTGAAAAAACCTTCTAGAAATCGCTATTTTTGGCCTTAATATAATTAGTTTGGGAACATTCAACGTGCAATTTGTGTGGCACTACATACAAATTTAAATTGACGTAACAGTAGACTATAACGGTCTTTGCATATAATAGATATTGTAATAATTGTATAACTCACAGAGATGTGTGATGCGTGCGGTGGCGCTCCAGAAGTGGATTCGCTCAAAGACTCGTCTGCGGAGTCATTGTATGAGTCGTCTAAGCCGTCATACTGGAAATGAGAAATAAATAACTTTTATACCTTTTCCCGTTCGCGGAAGGGTCACAGAGAATTTTAATTAATATATTCAGGATTAACAAATTATACTTACCTAAGTAGTTCTTTAGTTATTTTTTTTAGTTTATTCTCCAATTTTATTGATAGTGAATTAAGGCCAATTTTTAAAATAATTTTTCAATTCGCACCAGTACTTTCTGATATTTTTTTTAGATAAGGGGAAATAAGGGGTTTTTAAAAGTCTCCCGTCCATGGACGATTGCAAGCACCTACTGATGCGTACGAATCTGTTGCTCTATGCCAAAGAGGACAAGTCGGAGAACAGGACGTGACGTGACAGTGACAACTGATTATACTATATGATAGCTGACCCGGCGAACTTTCTACGGCCTTAGCGTAGCTTTGATGCACTATTTTATTTTGTATAGTTGACATATCTTATTTCGTATTAGCTGTACCTGCGACTTCGTCCGCATGGACTAGGTATAACATATAAAATACTTATTTTAGTGACCTTATTACATCAGCTACCAATCAAAAAAAGTCCCGTCAAAATCGGTTCAGCCGTTCCAGAGATTAGTCGGAACAAACAGACAGACAGACAGACAAAATTTTAAAAAAATATCATTTTGTTGTATGTATCGTATATATATTCATATGCATGTAGTCAAAAACGGTTATTTCAATATTAAAAACAGAGACTCCAATTTTATATATTAGTATAGATAATAGATTTGGCCGTAAGGTGTTCCCTTGATCTGATGAATAGTGGATAGCACATACCGAGCTGGCGTTGCTAAGCGAGTGCGGCGATTGTGAGGCGTGGCTGTGCGGCGCGTGGTGCCGGTGCCTCGCGATCTCGGTGCGTGCGCGGTGCACGGACGTGTCCAGCAGCGACGAGCGCGGCACCGCGGCGTCCAGCTCGCGCGACAGCCCGGCCTCGCTCGCTGACGTCACACTGCCTCCGCTTCTGTAAAAACAATGCTTTCGATATAATACTACAACGGGTTAAAATAGAGACGACATTAGTAAAAAAGGATTAACTTGACCGACACTTACAACAGTTAAAGTAGTATAAATTTTAATTTGATATTAAATAACGGGTAACTCACATAGTTTCCGCGACTGTGCTGTGCGTTGTAACTGCCACGTTCGTGTTCAGTGCAGAATTTGCCGACGTCGTGTGCGTGACAGGTGGTGACGTAACATGCGTGACAGTCGCGTAGGTGACGGGCGAAGAGGTCACTTGCACATTCGTGACAGAGGTCACGTCACTTGTTGCTGTGACGTCACCGATATCGGGGGCCTCTCGTCGTTTCTCTGACTTATCCACTTTGGCATATTCATCCTCTATTGGCGATAGATCGGAGAGATCGCTGTCTGAGCTCCATGGATCTGTAATAATGAATTATATAGAGAATATATATTTTTTTAAATGTTAATTTGTATATGTCACGTCTCAACTCTGCAATTGGACTAGAAAAAACAAATAATTAGGGAAAATAACTTTTTCGCAAGCAATTTATCTAATCAACGTAAAACACAACTCTGTTGAGACGTGGCAACTGTAACTTCTCAGCCTATCAAATAAATAGAATAATTGCTTACCATTGATTAGTAGCGGGTCGGGGTCGGCTTTTCTTGGCAACGGTGGAGTTTCTCTACGCGCAGATGGCTCATGCGGTAACATTACTGGGAGACCGGCCTTTTTCTGGGTTTCCTATGAAATTTATCATTCATTTCAATTAAATTAGACGTCCACAGCTGAATTAAGTCAAGATTTATAATTTATCTTTGATTATATAAAGTATTAGTTTAATCTATAACCCTTTTTAAAAAATATCTACATACTGTATATATTTTTACGAAATATTTATTTAGGAATCATACAAACTATTTAATTAAAAAAAACCATTAGACTGTAATTATTAAATCCATACAACTGAAAGTGGAAACCGTACCAGCAATAGCACCTCGAGCCTGGCCACCCGATCGTGTAGCGCGGAGAGCGCGGTCGCGTATTCTCTGTGAGCATCCCTCAGCGTATTGCTCCACCATTCCTCACGCGCACGCACCATCGAACGCGTGCGTCGCCATTCGCGTAGAGCACGCTTCGCCTAACCAATTCAACAATGTATATCATAAGAAGCAAAGAACCTAGCTGCGATTGAAGAGTGTTAGTTGAATGTGGATTGTACCTTTTCGTACTTGCGAGTGGCCGCAGTGGCCGAGTCGGCCGCCCTGGCGAGCGCCTCCCTCAGAGTGTCGACGTCGTCGTGCGGCGGAGCCCTCTGCGCCCACCACTCTCGCATGCGGCTCGTTATCTCCGCTCCGCTGCCGCCGCCCGCCTCCATGCCGATCAGCTGATCAATCGATTTATATATAAGTGCTTTGTAATTATCATTTTTTACACACATGCAATACAGTCAAAGATATACATATAGCTGAGTTTCACAAATAATTATAGAGAATAAACAAGACGTAAACATACAAACAAAAGATGAAAAATATGATTAAATGAAAATTAAAATACTATTTTTAAAAATAATCTGAATCGCATTCTGCATGAAGCTGTGAATCACGAAAACATTTGACAGGCGCACGCACTTTAATTTAAAATTTATTTCTAAAACAATGAGTTTATATACCGAAAACATAATTTGCAGTATTGTTTATTTATTTATTTAGATATGGAAAGCCAGCAGCTTACACAACATACCCAAATATCTTATTCATAGATTATTATAACTTTCGTTGCAAAACACATTGATAGGAGTACACGTCATTATCAAAGAATTAAAACAACATAGATAAACAACTACTAAAGAAGAAACATTAAAAATAATATAACAAATATTAAAATTATAAATTATTGTTAAAAAACAATAATTTATAATTTTAATAAATTATTGTATTAAATATTTAATTATTTTAGGTTATTATACCTTATTGTGGGTAAAACCAATTATAATCAGTTATAAAAATAATAACCTCATTAACAAGCGATTTGAGCTGCAATATGTCAGGATGCCGGACATTAGTCCCGACCTCAGGTGTCGTTTGTGTATCCTCTTCTTCAGCAGCTTGTCTCCTTTGACGTTCTCGGTTTGCTCTGAAATGTAATTCATTAATCACATATAAAACATCCAAATAGTACTCTCTAATGAGCTATTTCGTGGCTTTTCATAGAAAACAATCTATAATATATAAATAATCATATAATAATCCATTATTTTTTGTTTAAGTGTGCAATAGTTTTTTCATAGAATGTGCTTTTGTATATATTTTCTTATCTGTGAAATATGCTACGGGCACTTGTATTTCTTTCTTTAATTTCTTCAACAAGTTTTTCCTTTATAATCAATAAACTAAACTAGCTTCATCTATGCCTATTAAAACACTAATTAGTTACTATAAATCCCCTGAACGTTTTTTTAAAATTCTAACACTAGATAACTGAAAAATGGGAATAAGTACTAAAGTATTTTTTTAATTTGTTTTCTAATACCTCTCCTCTCGTTCTCTATCAGCGGCGAGGGACTGCCGTATGAGATGAGCCACTTCACTGTTTTCCGGGTCCTTTTCTCTTCCGATGAGGAACTTCACCGGCCCAGATGTGTTTCGAAGGACTGATGCTGCATACGCTTGTGTAACACCAACCTAAAATCAAATCCATTATTTGAGAGTTATCTTATTGAATCTAAATCTAAAACAGGTTTTTTTTTCAAAATATTTTTTTAACATTTTTATATTCACTACTAACAATAATAATATTACGACAAAATTTTAAAGTTGAATACAAATAATTTGTCAAAAAATAATTGCATACAGCATCTAGAAACACATTCTATGCTATGCTCTCTGTACTGGTTGACAAAGGTCATTCGGATAAATTTTACAAAACAAACATCACGTACCAAACTCTTGCCATCGACCTCTATAATTTGATCGTTGACCTGTATACGTCCATCTCTTGCGGCGGCCCCACTCTCAGTGATGGTTTTCACGAAAATGCCCAATTTCTCCAGACCTGCGTCTGCGCCTACGCCCATACCTATAATTTAATTAAAAAAAATTCGTTTATACAATTATTTATATAATGTCCACTTGTGTGAGTATTAAGCTTCTTAATAATAATAAAAGTGAGGAAGCAATATCTTTAAAAGATTAAAAATTAACTTTTTTTAAAAATTAAGAAAAGCGAAACGTCGGGAAAATTAAATATTAAATTTTTAAACTTTGTAAAAATACACTTCCTTTAATGTTTTTTTTAATGAGTGACATTATTAACAGTATTAAAATTAAGTATAATAATCACCAAAATAAAATCGCTAAAAGCCTACTCACGAAGAACACAATAACCTGTATATATTAAATTTAAAAATTAAAAATAATTGTAGTAAGGCTATCAGTTTCTTTCAGCAATTTACACATATAAACATTATATTAGATAAGCGTTATATAGGATCAAGAAATATTATGACACGTAATTGAAGGTTGTAAATACCTATAATGGACAGTCCAAGTCCATCTGCGCCCTTAACGAGGTCCACTGGAAAGACGTGCATCTTCTCCACTCTCTTCTCCAGCTCATATTCAGCTGACGCAGCCACCGGGTCTACATCTTCATTGCGGCGATCGTATTCTCGGACTGAGTGAGTAGAAAATACTCGCATTGGGTCCGTACTGAAACATTGTCATAAAATTTTGTTTAACGATAGAAATATGTAATTAATAGAATCAGACGTTACTTTGCGGAAGTCCATAGTACAAAATCCCAATAGACCAATATACAAGCAATACTCCGCGAAAAACCCACAACCACTCGACGCACGTTTCACACCGACATCGGAGCATCATCAGGATGTTGCCTCTACGAACAGCGTTCGATGAGTGAACGCTGATAACCAAACCCTCCCTTTTTATACACTACTACCCACACCAAACAAATTTATTAACGGTGACGTCGCCACAACAAGTTTATATTCAACATATATATATATTACTATGTATTATTTACATTACGAGATAGGCTATAAGTAGGCACCATTTTATTTAAAGGTATTTTATTTAGCTTCAGATTCTTGTCGAAAAATATTGATATAAAATTAATTAATTTAAAATAGGTGATATAAGAATAAATAAATCAGTAATCAATTTATTTATTAAACAAAAATTTAGTATATTAGAATTATGAAAAAATATAACCAGGCATTGCAGACACTAATATTTTGAATTTAAGAATATCTAGCAACATCATAAATAAAATATTGATATTAGCTACAATACCGATAATATCTTGTTAAATTTCTCATTTTGCTTATTTTTGTTTTCTTTTTTATAACATTTTATTTAGCCTCCTATTTAGATTGGATTAGGTCTCCGTCTCAACTGACATTAAAATGAAGATTGTCGTAAATGTGAACTTACCTAAATTTAACTCTACTGCTCTTCTTCACAAACACCGGTGGATAGTAATCGTCATCTTCATCTTCTTCTATTGGTGGGAGACCCGCAACCTTAGTGGTTAATAAATATTTGATTGTTATAAAGATTTATACCTTTTTGACTAGTTTTTAAAAATCCGAATGAGGATGTACGATACGATATCAATGCGATATTTTCTGAAAATAACTATTGAATTCATAATTTGCCTTGTACGAATTACATATTGATCATGAAATGTAATAAAGTTGAAAGCGTTTTCGATAAATTTTTGACATGCTTCGATGGAGGTGAAGCATGAAAATAGTATGAAAATTAATTCCAGGCAATAACATAAAATAATATATTAAATATTACATATGAACAGTGATAGTAGTATAAAGAAGCCGGTTTACTTATTTTTGAATCGAAGTAAAAAAAGAGTCTCGTTATTTGTACAAAATTTATTTATTTATATAATTGATTATTTTGTGTGATGACTGTAAACCAACCAGAATTACTGTTTAATTTTGAAACAGAAGTGGATCTGTGTCTGCCAGGCTCCAATATCGTACACCAGTTACAACGTTCAAAACCATTTAGAGAGATACATAACTGACTCACCTCCGTATAAAAGTGGCCATCTTCGAAGTAGTGTATTCCATTCTCCTCGGCCAGCTCCCTGAGCGACCTGGGCGGGTAGCTTTCAAACACGTTCTCGGGTTCCGTGGAATCGGGTTCCGCCGCCACTTCGTTCTGTTCCACCCTTTCCTGCGGCCTCTCCGCTTCGCTTCGCTCGGCTGCAGCGCGCGCGTCCCCGCCTGCACCCGCGTCCGCTTCCAGGGACACGAATTCGTAGCTCTCGTCCACTGACTGCATGCTGCGTATTATTCATTAAGTTATATTTCATACAGAGGCCTTAAATGTCGCAAATAGGAAATTACATCAGTTTAGGAAATATGACTTTTGACTAAAATATATTCTCTTAATTTATTTTATGTTGTCATTATAAACCAATTAAGCCTCTATCCTCTTAACCTCTATCGAATCAAGCAATGGCTGAATCATTGCTTGATTCGATAGAGGTTAATAAATGAAACATAGGCCGGCTACACAAAGCAGCGCATGTCTATTTTCTGACTCGTTTATTGATAGCGATAAGAATTTAAAGAACTCGAGCACGTTATGTATATGCGCTGTTTTAATTACATAGCTTATCGGTCCCTTTCCAGCACAGCGTAATACAATTTGAAAGAAAGAGACGGAATACAAACCTCTCATAGGAGAGCATGGACTGGTAGCTGTCGTTGAGCGAGACGCCGTTATCATGAGGCAACGCGTGCGGCGATAGCATCGCGACTATCTCTTGCGCCTGCTCGTCAGACAGCAGAGCTTCTTGCCTACAATTCGTAAGTAAAGCCTTAATTTGGACCTTGTATATGCAATTCATACTTACTATACAATTCAACCGTCTCACCAACATTTTCTGTCCTTTTCCCACGTTTTAAACCAACTCTTACCGTACATATTACTAGTACAATAATTATATGAACGTAAAGTATACATTCAATAGTATAACTTTAAAGTAACGTCACACTTCATGAAGGAAATATTATAGTCACATTTGGCACAAAGAAGAAACAGTTCGCATGAACCGAGCAAGCTTACCTAAGTTTTTTCTCCAGAATACTGCATGATCGGGCAAGAATGAAGCGTAGTGCAGGCAGCATGCAAATGATAAAAAATCCACGTTTAATTCAAGTAAAAAGCGCGCAATAGATATCATCGCAGACAGATACTCACGTGTACAAAGATTGAAAAATAAAGAAATAATAGCGTGCAACAAAAAAATATAATAAACAATAATTATTAAGATCATAAAAAAAATTATACATTTAAAGACAAACGTTACATTTTCCTGTACTCGTCTCAAAACAAAACCTTGAATAAAAGTACATTTGAATGTATGTAATTAATAGAAATATTAAAGCCTTATATGTAGTGAAACCACGCACCTGGAGCTTAAAAGTATTTCAGCCTCGTCTGGCGTCATACTGTCCGGCTGTTTGGCGTCTGCATCGTCATAATCTGCGGTATCACTGCCGCGTGGCTCCGGGGGATTATCCTCCGATACGCTCCATTGACTGGTGGTCGATTTGTCGAGCACCTCTATGGATCCCTGACTAGCTTCACTTACAACTACACCCGAGTCCTGAAATAATATAAACGTTGAAAGTTTAATCATATATTTAATAAATAGATAAATATTTAAAACATATCTCCTTCATCATATTAGGCGGTGATATTACGACGCCTTCCTCGATAAATAAAAAATGAAACCACCCATATCCATCGATTCAACCTTAGATATTATAGTCTACTAGCTGTCCCGTCAAACGTTGTTTTGCCATACATGTGATTTCCAGGAATATATTTTTTTAGTTCAATAGAAATAATTATCAGCTTTAAAAGTGTGCGGGGATGTGTTTGCGCGTTTTAAACAATAAGAGTATGCTCTATGTAGGTTAATAAATTGATCTTTATATGACACGACATTGTCGGTTTCTCATAGCAGTGCCATCTATTGATTACTTACTCAATCCAGCCGAAAAGTATCGACATCTGTTAGAATATTTTGGAGTTGAATTAATTATAGGCAGATAATTTGCAATAAAATAAAATTGTGACTATAATTAAAGATCTAATCTATCCTATCTCTTAAATTGGACCAGACTGCTCACGGTATGTCAATTAAAATCGGTTCAGTAGTTTAGGAGTCCATCGCGGACAAACATCATGACAGGAGATTTATATATATTAAGATCTTTTGTCTCAACCGACCTGTTGCTGAACAGATAATGTGTCCGGGTCGGATCTGGCGCGTTCCGCATCACGGATATCGCGAGTGAGTGGTAGTGGTGGTTCGCGATACTCTGCTGGTCGGAGCCTTGCCACCACCTCTGGTGAGGGTTCATTGAAACCACCCTCGTCTGAGACGCTGGACGTCCGAGACCTAGTGCGGGCAGTCTCATCTGCCTCAGACGATTTCCGCTCTCCACCAACTGAAATTTAAAGTGATCTTGTTAATATTTCATTTATTAAATAGACCAAGTTTGAACTGAATTATCGAGATAATTCTGAACACATAAACAGATACCGGTCGAAGAAAATATGTTCATTTTCATCGGTAAAAAATCATTATTATTATACCTTTTAATAATGTTTCTTTTAAAACCTACCTATTAAAAATATTTTTTTTTACAACATATATTGGTATTTTGCATTAAGAACCCTTTGACATTCAACTAAACATTGATAACACTATCGTCAAGGTTGCTTTTTAATGTCTAATTCTGTTAACTATACGATATAGTTTTGAGTCACAAATCTAGTAAAATATTTATTCACAATATAATTTATCTTTTATCGCCGCCACGCGAGAGAAATGAGGTTATAATGAAATGGGGTTAATACTATTCTAAATTTAAAATGAGTTCATCCACAGGTGCCCGTCATTAGGTCATTAGCACGCAGGTATCCGTTGATTTACTAAATATCTTGTACAATAAGGAGATCAAAAATCAATGGTGAATTCTTGATGCGATATCTCAGTAAAAGATGGGAAAGATTATAAACAAATACTTCATACAAATTTAATATTTTTAGCGATTCCTTCTTAAGATAATCCTGTTGTTTGCATTGGAAAAAATGTGGTGTTAGACCCTGAGTACCACATTTACTAGAAAGCCAGCACTGGAAGCACGGGATATTCTCGTATATCGTAAGTTCGTACATGTGAGGACAAAAACAACACGTGTTATGTTGTGGAGGACTGCATTCCTCCGTAATAAATTAAAATCAAAATAGACCCAAACGACCACAAATCACAACAGATTAGGTACGGTAAATATTTTTGCTACGACAAAAAGGTTTTTAATTTTTAATATGAAACGGTCATAAAGTCTAATTAGCTTCGTTGAGACAACACTATAAAAAATGTATGCTTTATTAGTTCTATTTGCCAGTTCATTGATGCGACCCGGTCTTTGTTAATTAACACTCGTCAGTATGAAGCGGAGCTTTTGTTTACAATTAATTTTCTACAATTCCCGCGTCGCTTTAGTTATCGTTAGAAGAAATTTCTTGTTGAGCGATATGAGGTACTTTATTGTTCTAGATAAGAAACTGCGATATTAATGACCTAATAAGTTTTCTTTTCTATTTGAAACAGTATAAAAGATTTGTTAGAGCCACTTGGCATATTTAATAGGTCAAGATTCCTTAATAGGCCGATAAGACTTCACAAAATATTGAAGACAACTCATCCCACACAATCATTAGGTGGTGTTTAAAAAATATATTCGAAAACCACAAGGTTATATTTATTTCAACTTGTGTTCGCGAATTAATTATTTATGAACGCGAGTATCACACAATTAAATACTTTGCAATGAATTGAAACGCATTTCATTATTAGTATTATTTATGCTAACTTTTCGTAGTTTTTCAGCAAAGGCCACACACACGATTTACGGTAACAAATTTGTTTCAAAATATTGTTTTGTGTATATATTGGGATTTTCGAGAGGCAGTGTACTACAAATTTACAAACTACTAACCTATACAACACCCGCACAGGCGCATACCGTCGGAACCTCGGTGCGGGCAACCCTTAGTAATTTCATCCCCATTCCATTGCAAGCTGTCGCGTACAATCACGCGCACATTTAACTCGAAACGACGTATTTTGGTGACACTTGGCCACTTAACACTAATTTTAGGTATTCACAAAACACTAATCACACGTTTAAATAATCTTGTCTTAGGTGTTTGCAAAACAAACTCCGTACGCAAATAGCGTTATGATCAATAATATCTTCTGCACAAAGAGTGTTTGATATACGGGCACTATTTCTCTAAATTTTAAGACTTTACTGGTAACATCTTTCTTCTTGTAATTTTGCCAGTGAAATAGAGTAGAGGTAGGGGCAGGACGGCGTCAGGCGAGTAAGTGCGCGGAGGCGGCGCCGGAGCATCTAAATCGGGATCGCTAGTCTCGCTTCTCAAATACCTTGACTTCCTCAATATTACATTGAACCCGATGAACGCAAGACCGCCAAACGTACGTCAATCCACACCCACTTATAACAGACTACAATTTGCGATGTTTTTATGTGTCAAACTTAAAAACGCTTTTTCATAATAACTAATAATATCAAAAGACATAATGAGAGACGAGCTAAGGTCTGACACCTTAGTCAGTAATAAGACTATACATAATATTACAATTTTACGAAATAAAAATTGATCGAACATATGAAAAAATACATAAAAAAATATTTTAAGTAGTATCAACTGCGGATATTACGTCATGTTTCTTAAGTTCAGAATATGTATCTAGAAATGAAGGTGTGATATTTTTGTTTACATTGTGTACATTGAAATAATATTAAAAACCAACTTTTGGCTTGGGTGCCCATTGCCCGTCTTTACTTAATTCTATTATTTTTATTTGAACATTCTTGATTGTTGTTGTATGAGGTATTTGGTGAAAAGATAAAGAGATAACCATGATAAGCTCTACACGAAAAACATTTAAAGATAAGAATAAAATAACTCACATTGCGATGGAGACGGCGCTTCGGATGTTGAACGTGGCAGGCTGTGAACAGGTGATGCTAAAGGTGATGTGAGTGGTGACCTATGAGCTACATTTGCATTGACTGGTGACTCGGGTGTCGAAGACCTACGATTAGTCTTTTCTTCCCAATCACCACTGCAATTAGAAGTCTCATCCTTTTCTTCCGAATTGGGCCTAGGTACCACATCACACACATCCGGTCTTGAAGAAATGACTGCACTAACAGCTTCATCATGTACAACAGTGACTATAGGAGATGGCAACGGCGATTTATCATCTGTCAATATATCAACCTTTTCTTTATCAGTCTTTTCATCTAAGCTTTCCAAGGGTGGCGAATATTCTTCGGGTAAAGATGTAACTGGCGAGATGCTGTCATTTTGTGCACTTTTATCATCTGGTGGTGGTGGCGGTGGCGATCTCGGCATTCGTATAGGGGGTGAAGGTAAAATTTTGTGAAATTTAATCGGAGATACATTGCCTTCACTCGATGAAACAACTGTTGAGGTTGTTATTGTCGAAACGCGCTCCACAACTTTAGCTGAATGTGAATACATATCAGTTCTAGGAAGTGGTTTTATTAATCGAACATCATCTTTTTCAGGTGTTACTAAACTTCTTGTTTCTGTAACTTCTATGACAGTTGAATGAATTTCCGCTTTGGGCGACGGCGAGCTTCTTACGATGGGTGATTTGACGCTATTAGATCTAGGAGAAGGTACTACAGGTGCCACGGCGTTTACAGGACTAGGTGATTTCGCAACAGTTGCACTTCGATTTACTAAAGCAGTAGGCAGAGTAGTAGGGCGTTCTAAATGAGTGTTAGTTGCACCCGGCGAAAGGGGCGGTGTATACACTCGTGAAGGTACCACATATTTATCAGTTGTTTCTGGTGATTTGCGGTCTTGAGCTATAAATTTATTTTCTATTTTCTCACTTTCAGGTTTGGTAGGTCGAGATTTATTAAAATGAGAAGTCCAATTTCTCTGCTTCTCTATTAGTTCCTTATTAAATCGTCTATCAGGTTTCTCTGGCTTAGGGAGCACACTAGGTTTGACAGGTTTTGGCGGCGGTTGTGCAGCACCATTTGACAATTTGTCTCCATTAATTGCAGAGACGTATGGCACATTCGGAGGGCCATGACTTCGTGGCGGACTCACGGATCCTGCAGAGCTAGACCGAGAGCGGGACGGAGCACCGGGTGACACTCCGCGTGTGCCAGCAAAACTTGCAGCAGCAGAAGGTGATTTCTCGATTCGGAAACCACGATTTTCTTCACCTAATTTTTCAAATAACGCGCGAGCGTTATTAAACCTGGCCAAATGGCTCTCAGTCCTCACAACCGTAACGTCGGTTCCCCGCATGTCTTCGTCGTCTCTCGAAGGCATTCCTTGAAATATGTTTGCTATTTTTGAAACTTTAGTGCCGTGTACACGTTTTTTGCTCTCCTCCATACTGGCCTGGTACGGCCTCTTCACTCCGATCTGAAAATGAGATAAAAATAGAGTGTTAGTGTTGTTCACTTTCCTATGACATTTCAACTGAATAAATAGGCCGTTTCTGGGAATGTAGAATTGATAATAAAGATAAGGCACAATAGCGCAGGTTGTCGGCGCTCGGTGCAAACACTAGCGCACACGGCGCTATCACTCACGACCTGACTCTGCCGTGTACCGAGTAATTTAACTTGAGATAGCGATATACTGCTGATAACAACCTTACTCATACATATTAAACGACTAGGCTGTTATATTGCGATCTTTCAATATAACAACATTATATACTAATGCTTTACTAAAATATATCAGTACTCCCTTAATACTAGTGCCTACTCTTATATTTTTAACGAATTTTAATAAAATATGTAGATGTTTTCAAAATTTATTAAACGCCTTAGAATTAATGTTATTTATCATAAAATCTACCGACGTACAATCTGATAAGATAAAAGTATTGATAGTGTTTCAATCATTAATTAATGCATTGTTTTCATGGAAGTATCACAAAGAAGTTAAGCATGAATCTTGTATTAATTATAACGATTTTTAGTGTTTTTTTGTCAGAAAACGTATTTTATGCGCAGATGTGTGAAAAAGCACAGACGTGCATAACTGATTTGACCGCGGAAGATTGCGGTGTGGGGTACACCTTGACCAGAAACAGTCACATATTTAACTGCTGTCCAGGATGTACACGCAATGGACCAGAAGAAGAAGATGACTATGACGACGATTACTTAGGTAAGTGATTTTTCTATTTGTAATTTAAAAAGATTTCTACTCTATAATGAATCATCGCCAACTCCAATAGGGTTGAATAAATACGTAAATCTGGCGTCATTTATAAGACACATTTATAAGACCTGATTAATAATGTTTAGATTCTATTTTAAATATCTTTTACTAGATCATGAGTGCATCCCACCTGCAAACTGCCTGCCCGACGGTTCATTTTCACCGGTACAATGCAAAGGCGATGCATTTACTGGCAGGTTAGTCGATTATCATTATGAAATCGCATAACTCCTTTTCTGGTGCATCCGATATATGTAGACGATTTCTATTGTGATGTATGTAACATCCGTGAAATATACAACTGAATATCTTATGTTTTTTCCAAACGTTAAAGTATACATAAACAATCAATGTATGTGCGACCATTGTGGTTTCGTAAATTATTCGGTTTATATAAAGCGAGGTCAAGCGAGCAGGATTAAAATAGGAGAAATATTTTTTTGATACCCCTTACCATACATACATATATTACCCCCTCCTCCACAAGTCGGGTGTGGGTGTGGTCCCCACATTGGGAAGCACCGTAGTAGAGTAATAATGAACGAGGAATTATTGTTAATCATAACAAATCTGCCTTATCAAATTCTATGTATATTATATTTAGACCAAATGTCATTAACTTTTCTTATGATACTGCATTGTTAATATAAAACTAAAACAACACAGATGTTTCTGCGCGGATAAAAAGGGTCGAAGAATATTTGGACAAATGTGGAGGAGAGACGCGAGCGAGATGTCATGTGGTATGTTTTTATTACAAACGAAACTCACCTGAGCCATTATCATATTTAAGCTAATCTAAAATAATGAAAAATAACATAAAAATTTATCAAAACCAACATACAATATATATTACAAAAATTTAAAAGTAAATTGTACTTTGATGTAATATGATTGATAATTGATTAATGACATGTGACTGCGATTACAATTGTCAAAAGCAATTTAAGTATTGTCAAGTTTCAAATATCTTAAAAAATCAGAGTGTGTTCTTCATATATCTGTGGTTACAATGGGGAAAGGCATATCTAGTTAAGATTGAGTAATGTCCACCTGTATTATGCAGCTTGCAGCAGAGCAAGACACGAGTTAGAAGAGGAAGGAAACGTTGTGACCTTTCACTGTACTACGACTGGTGATTATGAACCTCTACAATGTAACCAAGGAATGTGTTGGTGCGCTGAACCGAAAACTGGACAGCCGACAGTGACTCCTATCCCGGAGAAGGACATGGCCATGCTGCCTTGTTGTAAGTATATTAAACATAGGGTCAATGCTACTAATGACTGCTTAGTGTACAATGATAGAGGTTGCAGTCAATTTCGCAACTGCATCATGTACATTGTCCGTTCAGTTAAAAAATTCCTTCATAAAAATTTTCTTAATTCAAAAATTACCAATAAACCTAGTATAGTTGCCATGTCTTTAAGGTTTTAAAGGCCTGATATTTTTCCAAAATAATTTATGTATCTCTTTCAAGACAGTTCATCGGCTGTTGGGGAGCAATATTTACGGCGATGCGAAAGTATAGTCTTCGCCATATCCACCATACATAAAGAGCAATCGGATCATGGAACCAATTTTTACGGCAATCCGACAACAATCTGTGATTATGACGGAAGTTATGGCGCTTATCAAATTCAGAATGGAATGTAAGTAAGCCATAATCTTATTAAAAAAATCTTACTTATATTTTCCAAAAGCAATACTCTTACAATTTCTACATATAATGACGGTTCAGATACACATACAAAGATAAAATAGAAAATAATATTTAAGTGTCTGTATATCCTTTGTTATGTTACACCAACTATTACTGCGAAGATATTTTCATCCAATACCTCGTACAGGTCCATTTTATAATAATGACTTAACCGACCTAAAAGAACTTTAATCGTCTGCTGAATAAGCAACACCTAAAAGTCAGACGTGAAAAACGCTGAACCACTTTTTTCAAAGTACAATGGAGGAAGACAATGAAAATTGTAAAATTAAATTTCTGTTCTTATTGTAATCATTCGCACTGTGCTTGATACTTTAAAGCTTATCGGAAATTTCAGAGCCTATTGTACGGGACGCGATGGAAAAATTTTGGGTTCCTGGCAAGCCATTGTGAGCGAAATGAACAACATGAATTGTAGTAAGTAATCGAACCATCAACAAACGAGAATCTTTACCTTTTTCCACTTAACAACATTTCAGCAACGAACATAAGGAAGTCCACAAAAATAGATTTTGTCCCCACATAATCTATAAATACCGCTTTGTTTGGGAAACCTTTCTAAACTGAGTGAACTTTAACATTTGATTTCTTAAGGAACTTTTTTAATTTATTGTTTACATTTACATAAACAATTATAGAAGCCACTGAAAAAGTAAATAATATTAAAAGTTTCTTGTACGCTTTGTAAAAAATATATATTTCTGTATGCCATTAAGTATGATAGAGTAATTAAGCGTCACATCGGAATTTTTTGTCTGGTTAAAGGTTGTTTACATATCAGTATCACTGCCAGGAGGCGGAAACATAATGCTAGTGCATTGCTGAGCGAATTCACGGCGACCGGTTTGCGACCATGACCTGATTCCCAACATCTCGTACTCATTCATTTTTAGTGTTCGTGTGAGAGTCACAGAATACATCCAATCGACTAACTGTTATACGGAGAAAATGAAAGCTTTGATCCGTATAATTTCTCAACAATTCACAAGACATTTGAGAACGGCAATAAAAGACACAAATTCCACTTAGCGTGTCTAATGTTTAATACATTTCTTTATATATTTAATAATTGACACTACTACTAACTACATCTTGAACATTATTTTAGTTAACCTATAGGTATTCGCAACGTTCGTTCCAATATAAATAAAACATGAAGCATTGATCGCACGAGCTTCATTAGAAAATAGGTTCTGTGGGTGCGCCCGTAATGTATGCATCGATAAAATGTTGTACAGACGCTTTTTATGTGATAAAACAAACTCAAGTAAGAAAATTAAAACAATAAAAATTAATAAAAAAAACTAATCACTACTGGAGATAAAATTTAAGGTAAGGTTTAATTCCTATTGCTTTTTCAATAGATAATTTTTCTACAGACTGTGCTCGTGACACGTCGATATATTTTCCCGAGCGAGGTATGACAGTGGCAGAAGTATGTCAGGCTAATGGCAACTATCGGCCAGACCAATTTGGAAATGGTCGTATCTACTGTGTGGACTCCGACGGTTACTCTCTAGAACGAGAAGATTGGCCAGAAGTTTGCGTTCGAGCCAGCAACGGAACAATATAAAATATTTCATGTAATATAATGTAAAAAATACAGTTTATTGTTTCATTGTTATTTCAATTATTTTAACCATTTAACAACTTCTTTAAAATATGGTGCACATGAGTTATGAAGTAAAGTATTCGTATTCGAGACTGAACATGATATACCGTAATAAAGATAAGATGGGAAGAAAATAATGTAAAAACTATATTTTGAGTGAAGTCAAAGATATCAACTAAAATACATACTTAACACACGTTTCACAAGCAACAAGCGACACGCGGCCGCTCGCTCGCCGCGTGCTTTCAGCTTCCATCTGTAACAAAACAGTCATGACATTATTATTCTTTAATGGTCTTCTGATTTTAGTACAAAGTTTGTCAAACTATAAATTCTATAAATTTGTTATCACAGCAACTATTCTCATGTTGGTTACTAGGCGTAAGTTGGTCTCGTCATTAAGGATGTCTAATCGTGATATAAAATTAATTTCACACAATATACGTATAGCCCAAGACAGAGTAAAACTTTTGCAAAAAAACATATCGTCTATGAAAATTTAAATATTTAACAAAACAAATTCAATAGAAGCTGTTAGGTTTTTGCAATGTCTTTCAACCCTAACTGACTGTGTTCATACGATCGATAGGTAAAACATTAAATTTCCGTATAGAATTACGTAAAATGGCCTTAAATTCAATATAGCCGATAGTGTTCTTTCCGTTTCAACATCATTGCACGAAAAATGCGCGTAATTAATACTTCATTGTCACTTCCGGTCAAAAAACACAGCATGAGAGTGTATGATATTTCATATTATGTTAAAGTACCGTTGATGTTAGTAAATAATCAACGGACTAGTACGTTCAAACCTTATGTAACAATATCTTAATTAATTTATTATAGACCTTTATTGTATAGATTCACAGAATTTTTGACAAGGCGAAAATAAACAATGATTGAAGTACCTAAGAGTAATTAATATTTATGAATGAAACCGAGGAACGTTAACGTCGACTAATGTAACTTTCAAGTGAACTCAAGACTCTCACGTATAAGTAGAAATAATGTAAATATCACTTTTATAAACATCACTCAATTATATACGTCATTGTTATCTGTATAACACAATTCCTCCAAAACCTTACGTCGAGACTTCTATTTTGCTTATAATCGATACTTATTTAATTTTTAAATCAAAATGTATTAACTCGAGATAAACGTTTAGATAATTTTACACAATAGGAGAATATTATATTGTCGGTTTCATTTGCATACCGGGATCGAAGGTTACATACAATGAGTCACTTTTTTTGTATAAATTTCGATTTTGTGTAGGCTACATTTAAAATAACAATACGGTATTCATAACAGCTAGAACCTTCTTAGGACGTTTTTAAGTTTGTAAGGTTTTGTCTAGGTAGTTTGTTTTGTTTTGTTTCAGTAATTGTAATGAATCAAATACCATTTTAATAAAATCTTAATTTGCAACATATTACATACTACCTGTTGACTTGTAACGTATATGGATGATTAATTGAAAACGTTATCAAATTGTAAAAAAATAATGTACTCTATATGACTAGAAGATAGTGTAACTGTCTATAGGGAATAGTGTTATTTACTCCTTAACAACCATTAAAGATTTTTTAAAATACAAATGTAATTATTATTACTTTTATATTTTTCTTGTAGTACGAACAGTGGACATTTATTACTGCGCGCAATTTAATACACGCATATAAAATACGCACCCTAAACATTAGACTCGACGCTTCACCTCTGACGGTACGTTCATTATTTAAAGCAAGTAGTCTCGCCCTACTGAGGCGTATGGAGACGGCAACTTGGAAATCTCTCAAGTACATACTTGTAGACTGCGCATCGTCTAACACGGCCAATCTCAATTGCGTATAAAAGGTATATTTCTCCCCTAAATTATATCAGCTGATTTATGTTTACGTTCTTACTTCTCAAAAGCGAAAACCATGTTTGAATACAATCGCAAGATTTCAGCCGTAAACTAACCGTACGTACAATAAAAACAAACAATACTATCCAAGAAATTGTTTATTAAGGATATTGTGAAATTTACAATACTTTATCTCTAGTTTTATGATGATAAAAAACTGATTAAGAAATAATGTCTTTTTAAGTAATATATCACAAAATTGAGGACTATCTAATTACCGTTACTACAACTGCTGGTAACATAAATTCTTTATCTCTATGTGAAAAGGAACCGACGCAGGCAGCGAGCCGTAACGAACTAAATTTGTATATATGATACCAAATCAGACTTCATTTACAATAAAGATAATATTATATTATATCTTAACAAATAAGCAAATTAATTGTGCAGCAAATTGAGATCTGACATTATTCTTTCTGCTGAATGAAAATAAATAATATTATTCTTGAAATTATTTCAATGAAGTTATGAACTTTCTTACAATTAAAAAATTTCTAACTCCACCAAAATCTAAAAATGAGGCAGTTAAAACAGTCACGTGGGGAATATAGTTTTTAGATCAAAACGCGCTATATCGAGGGAACATTGCTGTGAAATTTATTGTTATCGAGAGGATGGTACGAAATTAAGGGCTTTCTCGTCAAACACTTGATCACGTTACGCCCCTATAAATAACTTCAATATAAACACAAAAGCATTATTCATAAAAGAATAAATCATAATTGTTTAAAGTACTGTTGTCTCTTTGTATCACATAGTTTTTGTTATCTATAACTATAGGATTGAGCCACTATATTTTTTATGAATAATGGGATTTAGCACTTTAAAATTTCACAATGCAGCACCACAAAACAAAAATAATCTACATGGAATATTGTATCATTAAAAGATTCCATGTGGATTTGGATGGTTCATGATAAAGCCACACACAAAAATATGAAGAAACTGGCATGTTTCAGATCAAATTAATTCAAAGATATTGCCTATGCAGAATATAATACCTAGTTAATATAGTGAATTTAAATCCTGGGGTTATGTTTTAAAAGCAAATGCTTGTGCTGAGAAGGCAAAGTGAAAAAAATCTACTACATGTGTTAGACACAGAAACTTGATCTATAAAAACCAAATTAAAAATACACAGCCACTTAACGATTCTATTTATAATTATTGTATATATTTTTGAACATCCCATTAAATGATTCCTAAAAAGAAATAATGTATTTCTACTTTTAAAAATTAATACTTTATGTCTATGCAAATTCACTACTCCTCCATGACTAGTCTCTTCTATATACAAGAAGAATCTTATATTCAGATGGGACTTGCAGTTTATATACCTAAAAGGGTTTATAAACTAAACTGTTCTGCACAATTATAACTGAATATAATCTTATGTCTGCATTGGATTAGGACATATTTTGTTCAATAGCAAAAAGGAGTATATAGAATAGGAGAATAAAATTATCTAATTAATGTAAAAGTACAGATAAAGCCATGAGTGGCATATCTAAATCTAAAATATTGTAATATTCCAAATATTTTATTTCAACTTATGAAGTATTTAGGAAACCATAGAATTTAGTCAATAGTTATTTATTGAGAAGTCTGCCTAGGATTATAAATTAACCATCACTTTTAAATCTTGGTAATTTGTAATTCATGATGACCCAGTTGGTGCAAAATCACAGTGCCAAACCAAGGATACAGGGATTTAATCCAAGTATAGTCTAAACTTGTTTGATGATCAAGTCTGTTGGCTGTGGGTTCAGCATTATAAAGTAAGTTTAATGTTGTTTATCAGCAATCATGATTTCAACACTATCTGTATTCAGCCTACCTTGGGGTTATCCCATCATCTGTTAAATGTTTAAATTATAAAAATATTCCTTATTTCATTTTATTTAAATTTATGAAATTTTAAAGAATTAAGATGATTTGATTTTCTGATTTGTTAATTAAAATCGATAAAATTATATGAGGCATAAAAGTTTCAAGCATAGATAAATAACCGATTTTAAAATACGATATATCAAAATAAAGCTTATATGCAAAATCTGATAATAAACCAATAGAAATTAGAAAAGCTACGCTGACCTTATATCAGCGTCACGTTTTCTCCACTTAGGTGCAATCCGGTTTGCCACATCAGAACAAGAATAAACCACATAACAAATAGTATTTTACACAATTTCACACTGTTCCCGACATATATAAAACTAATTTTTCTTCTCTAGTATCTTGTTAATTCTCCACACCTTAGAACACAAACAGTCCAGTAGGTAGATATGATATTCGAAAGCCTACGGAATTCTAGATGAAAGTAACCTGACATCTAGAATAAGAACGTAAGATAAAAAAGTTTCTATTAAATTATTAAAATAAGCAACTGAAAGCTTTCGCCAATTTTTCCTTTAGGTAATTTTGTATTGTATAATATATTAACTATTGAATCTTCAACACATCACTGAAGCCGCTCTAAGCTTCACCGCACTTCACTCCCCTACCCCCGTGTTATTCAATTTTCGGTAGCAGAGATATCGGAGTTCAGACAGTTTTTTCATTTCTTCCTGTATAAACATGACTTGGATACAAGTCTATTCGCCCAGACATGGGACGAACTATTTTTCAATTAGAGTGTTGCCAGTGCTTAAATTAAAATGCGCAGAATCACAAGTGAAATACACGTATATATAAAATTAACACTTAGCAAACAATGGTGGCGATTCTGATGTACACACTCTAAACTAAAAATCTCTAAATTTAGCTTTAGACCTGTCAAACGTGTGTAACCTATTCTATATATTCCTACATTGACAATTTGTACCTTATTGGAGATATACAGAATTAGGTTACGCTCTCTAAAACTGTTTGACAGATCTAAACCTAAATTTAGAGATTTTTAGTTTTAGAGGTGTCATCAGAATCGTCACCAATGGTACATGTATGAAACTTTACCAACTATACTTAGTCTGGCAAAGAATTAGGCGAAATGAATAAAATAATATATTATGATAATTGACTTATTTTTATATCCTTAAAAATCATACGTCAGTTATCTTTTATATAGGCTTTAGGCTTGGTAAATGCTACAGTTGTTAATGGTTAGTTATATAAAAATACTCTTTATAGTATTACCATTGGCTCAAAACCAACTTTTTTTTACAAAAAAATATTAAAACTTCCATTACTCTGCGATTGTCATTAAATATTTTCGTTCGTATATTTCGTTATTCAGCAAACTTTTCCTCACGTACACGAGTATGACTTGTAACTGAGTAAATGAAATTCTGAATATTTCAAATTATTATTCAGAATACGTTTACAATCGTTCAATATAAATTGTTCAATAAGAATAAAGATTTATATTAAAATGGATAAAAGGTAATAAAATAATGATTTAATAAAAAACATTATAATGCAAATAACGCAAAGCCAAATAAAAAAATAGGTTTAATGATGAATGGTAAAAATAGGTTTAATGAAGTATTTTTTTTAATCTAGTGCTCTATAAATTACAAAATGGTGCAACATTTCTTCTGTTTCCTCCATCGGGATTCTGTCGAACGTCGCTTATATACTTTTTGTATTCGTTTTCTATGAGTTTTATTACTATATTTATTACTTATGCGTGAATCCTTTGACTGAACTCTAGCGCATTCGCAAGGTGTGCCTATCCTGCTTACAGTTTCAGTAGCACTAGGACATTTTCTTTTAGACTTGCTACATTTTTTATAACATTTCTCAGGGTCTTGGCAGGGTGGAGGTCGAGGTCTGTGTTTATGAACACTGCATGTTGGCGCCGATATACATGGCTTAATACTTTTTGTAGCTGAAATAATAGAACATGATTAAAACTATTATTAAGTTTCAGAAATAAACTACACTTTAAATGCTAAGATGGTAAATATACATCATTTATAAAATATAGCTTAATAAACATGCAGGTATAAAAAATAAACATAACGGTGATGAATAGTTTATTTTAACAGTTACATGGCTTAAAAAAGTTTATATTCGGTTATTACATAGGATATACAAGTTGGTTTGTTAGGAGTTATAAAATAGTACAACATTTCCGGCCTCTTGACAGTCTCCCTCGATGTCCCTTTCCAAGACAGCAATCCGATTCCGATCTTGGCGACCCCTTTTTTCTAGTGTAGTTAAGATAGGAGTGACTTCCTTTGAGTCGATCATTTTTTCTCATTTTCGCTTCTTTTGACTTTCTATTCAGGAACTTTTCTACTTGCTTAACGCTTCGCGGGTCGGAAGCGGTTTTGAACTTCCCACAACTTCCACATTTAGCCTTTGATCGAGTCGACATGATGGACACGGCGCTCCTGCAAGGCTTTATACCTTTCGAAATGGTTTTCTTGAGACATTTTTCGGGATTCTGACAAGGTGGTGGCGTTGGATGACATCGGATAGGAATACATGACGCCGACGGCGTGCAGGGTGGATGAGACATTGGTGCCATCGATCTAGTTAGTCTGTAATACAATAAAAAAGGTTCTTCCTAAAGCAAAACTCAACAATATTCCACAATATCAAGCCTAAAGTAACTTGCCACTAAAAAACTGAACTATATTTTTATATAATGCATTTACTTACCCTAAAGTTTATCAGTCAGATTTCCCTTCACTGTCACAATATCACGCGAAAAAAATACATACTTAAATATAGATAAACTATGATATTTAAGGATACTTACAGTACTGACTCATGGTAAGGCTATTTCAGGATGTTTGGATCACCAGTGTCAATTTTTAGTCTAGATTTGAAAGAAATCAATTTATGAGACTCATAATACAAAAATATATTTACAAGTTACAACTTTGTACAAAAGTTCAATGTCTAATAAACCTTATATATCATTGTCATTGGCTAGGTTAGAAATCATTTGCAATTGAACTTTTGTATAAAAAGTTTCCAGTGGCAAGTTAGGAGTTTATCTACATGATTTTTTGTACAAAGCTGTACTATTAAACTGTACAATTACTTACCCATACTATTAAATGTTAAGATGGAATATTATATCATATTACTCTGAATATTTTGCTTTTTTTGACACAAAAATTTTCATTTTCTGGCAGATTTAATGATTTTCTTTTTTCAAGGGTGACATTTTTACTCTTCTTTTTGTGATGGACAGTTACACTTCCATAGAATAAAGTAAATAGTGTCTACATATACCTGATTTTTTATGACAAAACAATGTAGTCATTTATTAATAATAATTGAAGCCTTATGAATTAAATTTCTCATTAGGTAACTTTATAAAACTTCATTAAGGTATTTTTGAAGACTTGACACTTTTTAACGACTATTTGATTAATGCTGGGGTATAAAAAGATAAACATTCATAATAATACATTTATTGAACCATCTTAGAATTTATTATTTAAATATATTTTATAATCATTGTACATGTATATCTCTATAAGGCGATATATCAAACTCGTTTATGCATCATAAACAATAATTGAAGCTTTGCCATTACATTGCATAATACTTGGAGATCTTACACAGCCATATCCATATTTATTTGGGAATGTAATGCCATTTAAATATTATGACACAACAGTTTAACAATAATACAATTTTGTTAAGTAGGTTAAAATAAATGATAAAGCACACATACGCCCCTCTTTTAGGCGTAAAATCATATGATAATTTAAGCGTAAAATCATATGCATAAATTCTTAAAAGAAGTTTTTGTGAATAACAGTGATGTTGAAAATTGGAATTTCACTATTTTTCCAGCCTATATTAAGTTAGGATTTTATGTTGATCATAAAATCCGATCGTAAATTGTTATAGATGATAATGTTTTCGTTCCGGTTTGTGTGCGAACGTTATTTGGCGTTGCGGTGTATTCATGTGAAAGTGTGGACAGTGCTTTAGTTCTCTTTTTTCGATGTTGATTCCTGATAGGTCGGGGGTTGATCCTGTAAGAAAATTAAATATGATTTTTGAAAACATTACGTGCAACCATATTACATGGGATAGTTTCGTATAAATTAAGATTTTTAAGCCATTTGCATTTTGTCAATTGAATATAATGCGATAACCAAGTGACGAATACAGTACTTTAAAACGCATTTCAGTGCTTAAAAAATTGAATGGAACTTATTTTTGAGGGAATATATTTAAAACCTAAATTGAGGATACTTTAAAAGCAAAGGCTATATACCATTATTCAACTTCAGTTATATCACTATACACAATTAGTAATGTAATCTGTTAATGAAATTTTATTTAGATACACTATCTCGAGATGCTAAACTATACACTATACTTACATTATATGGCGGTGGTACATAGGCTGTTTGAGGTCTGTTGGGATCATAGTAAGCGCTTTGCGCAGCCTCCGCAGCTTTTGCGTCTGGAAAAGTTACCAAAACTACTGCAACTAACATAATAATATATACATACATACAAATTATATGCACACTAATGAGCTAAGTTAGTTAATTTGGTTATATCTACTTCAACTAGCACAAAATAATGAAACAACAACATTTTACAAAAGTTACACAAGTTTAAATTAATGAGTACAAAACTTGTTAAAATATTGCATAAAAATTTACCATACATAACACCATAAGGGATAATAAACATAAAGACCTGCAATCATTGTATCATAAATGTATTCTAACTAGTAACATTAGACAATAGTATTCCATAGCACATGTGACACCTGCTAATGTAAACTTGAAATACCATTAAATATTAGAAAATCATTTCATTTATTGAAACAATTTCAATTATATTTTATTTGGTAAATACGAAATTAAGCTAAACTCTTTAGCATTGTAAATAATTCACATGTGCTAAATTATAATTGAGGACTTACCGCTTGAAGACATTCCAGGTGGAGGTACAAAGCCCCCTGGGTGCGAGTTGTTACCCGGGTAACTCGGTGGCGCGTTTGGATATCCCGACCCACCTGTGGCATCACTGCCAGAGAATCCGGTGCCCGGTGGGTATGCTGCACCCATCACGCCCGGGTATGGAGGAGGGCTGTTTGATACAAATACCGAGTTTGGTGCTGGTTGGTCAGGGAAAGCCTGTAATGAGAAACATTCCTGATGTTTTAAGCATATTTTTGGTTAATAACATTTTATGTAGTAAAAAAAACACTAGGAACGGTAATAAATATATAAAAAATTTGCTTACAGAGTACGGCGGGACCCAGCCATAGTAACCTTGCGGTGGTGGGGCATAGGCGGGTGGAGGCGCGGCGTACCATGGACCACTGGGCGCAGTGTAAGGCGGCGGGGGCGCATTCGGGTTGGAGTGCCGCGACGCTGAAAACCATACCAGAAATTATTACTCAAAATTTTCTAAATTACTTTTTTTTAAGAACTATTTTTCAGAGATCAAAACTCGTATCGAAATTGCCCGGGGTTCGTTTAATAAAATGAAAGGAATACTGTGCTGTCGTCATCTGAACCTAAAGCTCCAGTTTCGAATCCTTTGCTGTTACATATGTTCTTTACGGTTGTGAAGCATGGACTATAAAGGAGGCCATCCGGCGACGCCAAGAGGCATTCGAGATGTGGTGCTATCGTCGCATGCTCCGCATAAGCTGGATCCAAAAGGTCACTAACGAAAAAGTCCTTGAACGTATGGGAACTACCAGAAAACTGATGCAGCAAATCAAACAGCGTAAAGTCGGATACCTAGGTCACGTGTTGCGCCATGAACGATACCAACTGCTCCAAATTATAATGATGGGAAAAATCCAAGGTAAAAGGAAATTTGGTAGGCGGAAGAAATCATGGCTGTGTAACGATTGGGAGTGGGCGGGTATTAGAACTGCTGAGGATCTGATGCACCTGGCCGGAGACAAGAGACGCTTCAAAAATTTGACAGCCGACCTCCAGTCATCAGGAGAGGCACGCGAAGAAGAAGAACTATTTTTAATACACAGAATATGATATTTGAAAATTACAAAGCATTTTAAACAAACAGATAACTGTTCTTAATAATAAGAACCTGTATTAGATGCAAATTACCTCAGCACAAAATCTCCTATCTTTTACAACTAAACCATTGATTAAACTGAATTGATAACTAAAGTACTAACATTCTTATCATTGTCAATGGTAAATAATATCTATTCTCACTGAGATAAATTCTGATAAGCAGCATTATAATAAACATAAATACCAAGATGTGCAGCTTTGAGCATTGCTGTTCCAAATTCAATTGCCCCACCAGATTTAAATGTGAGCTTAAACTTCACTTCACCAATGAAATTTCCATTTGGTTGAGCGTGTATTTTTCCCTTGATGTAATTAGCACTAAACATAGGTTGCTCCACTGTAACCTACAAAAAATAAACTGTAAATTGTTGATCTTACCCAAGAATTAATTTAAAAGAAATATATGCAATATTTTAGTTTTATAAAATTACTATTAGTTTACAGTATCACTCACATCTTCCAATGCAATAAATGGGAAACTGAAGGATCTTAAAGAATCTGTATTATTTTTTGAATTGTAAATCATCCTATGTGTGGTAAGGTACATACGTCCAATCTTCGGACCTTTGAATTGTGGGGTGTCATTTCCATAAAATTCCACTGTTACATTATCAGAGAACAATATGATACTGAAAAAAGGTAACTTTTATTTAATTATTTTATTTGATTGCGCAAACAGTTTATTGTTGCAATGATTAATGCACATCAAATCAAGAGATTTTCATTGAACTGTACAGAGTAGTTTTGCAACTATTACATTACTATAGAGATTACTTCAAATTATGATATATTTCAAGACATTCATTGGAAACAAATTCATTCATTAAAGATGTTGATATCATTTTCAAATTTAAAATAACAAATTTATTTAAAACTACATCTGGTAATTGAACCTTACTGAACATAATTCTACAATACATATATCAAATAAAAAAAATATACTTAGTCTAAAAGCTAAAATTTAAAAAAGGTTGGACCTCTATTTTCAAAGTAAAAAAGAATAGGATGACTCATAATTATTGCACCATTTTTATTGATCTTGCATGGGTAAAATCAATTAATTTAAATAATTTAGAAACCCGTAATGTAAAACAGAGTGATCAGCATAAATCTTTTAAAGATAAAGCTTATTCCTGGTGTTATAAAATGAAAATGCATTGATAAAGAAACGACTCTTGCTACAAAGTTTTAGCTTCTTAACTTATTGGAGAGCAACTTGGTTTAGTTTATAATAACTTTGAAAGTCTGCTTATCAAATTAAATAGAGCAGAATGAGAATACAAAGCGATGACGCAGAAACATACCATTCTCCGGCGTGTATGAGTACACCATGGTCAGCGTGAGCTGTATTAAGAGACATTTTCTTATCGTTTTTAAATTAGTAGCCAATTTATGTATCACAAAATAAATTTATCTGGCTCATAAAATCAATAGAGATCAGTAACATTAACAAACACAGCGAAAGGAAATTCCAAAACACTCTCGACCTTTCTGAAAATTTGATAATAAATGTAAATTGCTCAGTGTCAAATGTATACTGTCAAGTGTGAAGTGACTCAAAATGTATCTCTTGTCCAAGCCAGAATTTTGATTGTTGCATTTACATTTCTAGTAGGTAGCCTAAAAAGTTAAGGGATAATACAATTCTATCACGCGTCGCCGTTATGCGTCTCTGCTCTTTTCGGTAACTACAAATCGTTTTTTTACAATCGTTAAAATCGAGGATTTGCGCCCATATAAAAAATTATTTACATATTCATAGATATTCCTACTGAGTTAGAGTAATAGAAATGTACTTAGGAAGCAGAATAGTGAAGAAATATAACTACTTGCATCCTTCTTTCTTTAAAAAAACAAAAGTATACGATGGCATACTGCCTATATGATATATCTCACTTCACATTAGAGGTTTCATGAGGCTTAAATCACCCATAGAATAATGAAAATAGAAGTCAACTGTCAATCCTAAAAAGATATGAAAATTGTCAAAACTCAACTGTGACAAAATAGTAAACCCAGCTTGTAAGAAATATTAATTTTATTCCAATAAAATACTAATAAGAAAATTATATTTGGGGATTACTAGAGTTCATACTTTTGTAGTACTTGGCAAATTATTTCCATTCTGGTCTGGTTTTATTTTACTAAATGTAAACAATATTCGTGAATTATATTGATCTTTTGTTACTATTTCTTGGTGTTTTTGTACACAGGATTCCCAAAAGAGGACATACTTAGATATCTACAAGATGGATCTGGCAGAGACGATGAAGAACGTGTTAGCGAAAAATAGTGGAAATGCCACAAGTACTGCGAGTGGTTCAAGTACAGCAACACCGCACGGCGCGGAGGGATATGTCACAGAAAAGCTTTATATGCTATTGCAACTTTATTTACAAAACAAGGGCTGGAGTCCCAGTATAGAGCTACTACAATGTTTCAGCGATCTCAAAGAGTCTTCCATGCTACCAAGTGCAACTTATTTACAGTTAGTTGTTCAACCCTTTTTTGGAATTTAGTACAGTAGAATAAATTTTCTGGTTACAATAAAGAAATATGTTTCAGAATGATGGCATCAAGGGTTGGTTTAGATGCTCAAGGACGTTTGATTTATCGTGAAAATGGAAAAATAATTCTACCTTATGAACATTTTGCAAATGCTGTTATGTTAAAACATATGAATGGTCCTCATGGCTTACATTTGGGATTAGAGGCAACTGTCAGAGCTGTAAGTTCATACATTTGTTCTGTATAATTCTGTATAACATTACAAATTTACATTGACTAATTTTGTTACATTTTGTATATTTTTGTAAGGTGGTTGAATCCTATACAATTGGTAGAGAACAATTTGGTATGGAAAAAGAGTTCATTGTGGAGGTTGTTCAAAATTGTCCAAATCCAGCATGTCGCTATTATAAGAATCAGTTAGAAATGACACAGAAGTCTATACAGCAACACTTATCTCAACAACCAACTTACATACCAGGTAATATTGATTATATAAACAAATGATTGTATTTAAAGAAATTGTTATTATTATGGTATTGTGTGAAATTAAGTATGTAACATTTTCTTTCAATTAGTTTGGTAGTTATATTTAATGACAGATTGAAAAAATTGCTAATGCTTTGCTTATTATACACATGTTTCAATGATATATGTAATGTAGATGCAGGCAGTTCCAATTTATCAGACAGTCAAGCAGTGGAGCGTCTATTACGTGGTGCTGCCCTTCCACAAGATTATCAGCTGCCACTTGCACCACACCTTGCCGCTCTCAGTGAGTTGTTAAGTAAAAATCAATTTTTATTTTTTGTGATTAATAGATAATAATGATGCAACATAATTAAACATATACTATATAAATTTTTAAAAGTTTTTAAAAATTTTTTAATCAAATTAATAAATTTTGGGACTAATGAATATTTCCTGAAAATATATCTAGTATGATACTTGCAGCTAATAAGTATCCAATACTTGTTGTGTTTTGCATGTTGCAAATTATAAAAAAATTCTTTTCAAACTCTATGATATGACAATGTCAAATTTTTTATGTATATTTATGAAAAGGAATTCAGGTTTCATATACTTTATTGTTTATACTCTTTTGTTTAATTGGTAGTAAAGTTGAAATTAGAACTGCACCATAATACAACATTTTCAGCAAATTTGGCCGGTGACAAAACTGACCGTCGTGCGGCTGAAAAACTCTCACAGCACCAGCAAATGTTACTGCATCAAAATCGATCTATGAGTCACCAATCAATTGATAAGTACTCCCAGCGGTCTTCATCACAGTCTTCTTTAGACACGAAGTCCAAACATCACTATACTGATGATCACAAATTGACTGATTTTCTAAGGTAAACAACATTTAATATACATTACTATTTATCTTATAAAACATACACTGAATTGCCTTTGCTAAGTGTTAAACTATTACATTTTTATTATTAGTGTTGAAAAATAATTAAAATTGAATTAAATATCAACTAAGTTTCATCAATACTAACTTTATGTTATATTTATATGCAAACAGCCTTTTTCACATAATAAGTCATTCCTTAGAACTATGGCTAAACAGTGTTGGCTTTCATAAAGTTAATTCTAAATACAAATAAACACACTTGTAAGGGTAAACATGAGAAAATCTCCCTAATTCTCATTTAGAAAAACTCTTAAAATTTGCTTCTGTTTATGCAAGTATCAAAAATGTATTACATCATTTAATATGTTGATTTGAGTGGATAGCAATCAATAGGACTCAAACTGAGTACTTTTTAATGGCATTTTTATCACACTAGAGCTAACCTGGAAAGCCTTGAGTCTCTCTCTGGAGGATCCAGTGCGTCCGGCGGCCAAGAACGCGTAGTGCGTGCATTCGCCGAGTTGGCCCGTAACTTGCAACGTATGCGGCCTTGTGTCAGACCCGCTATGTGTAAGCCGTACGGGAAACAGAGCGAGCAACTGCAGAAGAGTCAGTATCACTTATGATAACAATTCCTATTATCCATTTGATTTTTTTAGTCTGTTTTTAAGTGTATCTTGAAAATTATCGGTTTAATATCTGTTCTAACCGATTGTACAGTGTTGTTTGTTTAGAATGGAAAATAGGTTTTATTTGAAAATTTAATAACTTTTGGATATTATCTGTAATGTAACTCGACGTTTGAAATAATATTCTTGCTCACATATACTTTCTGATCTTTTTAACTGTATTCAAATAAGTCTTAAGGCATATGTTTTTAATATGAAATAATGCAATTTCAGTTCTCTTGGATACGATCCAGCTGGTCCAATCGCTTCGCAGCTATCTGCCGCCGCCGCACATACAAGTCACGTCTTGGAAGAACGATGATAAATTGCGGTGAGAGTTTCAATACATTTCAAAACTCAAGAAAAGAACATTGTAGCGTTCCTTCAGATGTTTGATGTATTTTTTATCTATGGGTGTTTAAATTGTAATTAATTTTTTTATTTATTTCAGTTCAAATAATATAGATGACTTGGAGAGCCGTAAGATTGTTAGTGGTAACTAGCACTATGCTTCGGACTGAGATCTTCATGACATGTGAAAGGTATATATATGAAAATATTCTGTTTATGTGTCGGTACATATGTTTATGTTTCGGTCGCCTAATTTCGATACTGTATCGGATTTTTATTTAATATATTATTGTTTATTCTGCTGTTTCGTATCGTAATATACAAGTTAATTACCTAAGAATTTATGTAATAAAAAGTAAATTACTTATTCCATACTGATTATGTCTGGTACATGTTTTTTTAAAGTTCGTATTGTATATTAAACACCGTTAAACAATTTATTTTTGCTGGATATTAAGTTTTTTAGAGAAATTTGAATTTTGTTCAATAATTATACGCTCGGTATGTAAGGTATGATAAATGACAGGTTTTTATACATTTTGTGTGATAGCATACGTAAAATTAAAACCGGATTTAAACACATTTGATGCGTATTTCGAGCCAGCCCGTGTTATCGTATAACTTACGAATTGGGGTAGTTTAATAATTTAAAAAAATATACTAATTGAACTCGTTTGAATCCGGTATTATTTTATGTATTCTGAAGTTCAAGTAAAGTTAAAGATTTTCTCATTGAAATAAGTCGTAAGTGCATTATTTACACTGTGATAGAAGTGTAATATATAAAGCTTTGTGGTTTCAATTTTTTTTGAAAAAAAAAAAAACAGTATTTATCGGTTATATTTCAATAATTTCAAGGAGACAGAATAGAAACGCATATTTTATTTTCAGTTTGTAACTATTTGTAATCTTAATGACATTTTCAATAATACAAATATGTATTTGAACAATATTGTTACATTTTGACAATTGACATAAGTTTCTTTATTAATAGTGAGTTTTCATTTAGTTAATAATGTAGTATTGAGAAGGGTTAGTGCGCATCGGAAGGAGGTCACGCTGTCTGCGTACAATATTTATATGAAATTGACAATCCGGTTAGGTCAGAACTAAGATTTATGATTGCTTTTAGACATCATTGTTTTATGTTATAGTGGTCATGAATCAAATTTCTACAGTACATTTGTATTCTGAATATTACAATTGTAAAGATCATTTATACTCTCTATATATAATATATCATCATATATATACTCCCAAATGTATGGCAGTACGCATTGCGTTAGTAGTCACACCTTTAAAGAACCTCTGTTCGGTTCCAAGAACTCTATACAATAAAGCCAATCGAATTTGTATAGGAATGATTTGTTGAAAGTGTTCTTGGCTTGCAGGTCTTAGGTCAGCTTAAGTGATAGTTTTGCTATAGTTTCAATTTATTAATTATAATTCGAAGTCGATACTTAAATTATTGAATTTTGATAAGAAACTATAAATATTGACTACAGCGCCATCTCTTGTCACATGTTAGATTAGTATTGAAGACTGCAAGTTATTTGTGTAGGCTAACGCTTGTATAGGATAAAGAGTTGTATTATGTTTTTCATGTATTATTCGTAGATTAAGTGTTGGGAATTACGGCCGTACTCAGAGTTACAAATCAAGTTTATTTGATCCATTGAAATAGATTCTAGATGCGGCTCAGAAACTCTCATGGGAGAAAGTTTTTAGGGAATCTTTGTTAACTGTATTTGTTTTGAAGCAGCAATTCGTCGTCATAACACTTTGGGTTATAAATTTTTTTAGCATTATATTGAACGCTTGCGTTTGCTTCTCTTCCAAATCATCGCGTTACTGCAAAATATCGTGACAATCAAAGTGCAATAATTGGGGCATAGCCTGTTTTAGGTAAGTGATTGTACAGATAGGCCTAACATAAAAAAATTCCTTAAAATAAAAAAATTTCTTTTGGAAATATCTATTCGATTTTTATGATACAAAAAGTATTGCATAATGTTTCGGTAAATTGCGAATCCAATATTTTTGCTGTATAAAAAGCTCGATCGGGAATAAAAGTTTGTCCCATTCGAAGTTAGCGGGTTACGGGACTTAAAAACGAGATAAACTTACCTTTAGCACTATCTGTACAAAGAGGTTGTAATGTTAGAATGAATTCATCGATAACGTGACATCACTATAGCTGTGGTATTATAAGGTTTAACAGAGCATGGTCTAAGTTGTATAAAAGTTAGTATAATCGCATCTTTCTAGGAGGCTATCGTCAATAGAACTAAGTTTCACTTACTCTAAATAAGTATTAAATCCTATGCGAATCTCTTGTATTAATGTATTTCTAGTCAAAATTACTTTCAGTGGTGGCAGTTGGAACATATCGTTTTTATAAAAGAAAATAGATTTTGTAATCTCGCACAATTTCTTTATAGTTCTATAATTTTCAGTTGTTTTTTTATATGTTCTTTTATTTGAGCTTTTAGTATATTTCGTTAATTGCTAAAATGTATTGACTATATTATACAATTGTAGTTTGTAGTGACGTGTTAGTCTCGATATAAGCTTTTTTCTTTCGGTATTTTTACAACCTTGGCATCTTAAAACTGTGATAAAATTAGATTGTTTTTGGCTTTATTTTTGGTCTGATTGGTTTCAAAATTTTTATGTATCGGTCTGTTGCATATACTTGTACCGAAGTTTGTTTACGGTAGAATAATGCTTCAAGTTATGTCTTCTTGCTAACCCAGTGATAGAGTAAATTTGTCAATATGTGAATTGCTTACATTTCTAAATAAAAATATATACAGGTCTTGGTACAAGTATATGTGCGAACGACGTCATGTATAGATGTAACTTAATGTATTGTAATCGGCCTTGCCATGTAATTTTAAACGTATAAATTTAAAAGTAATAAATTGGAGACAGTGCTTAAAATAAATCAATTTATTTGAGAATCTCTTTTATTTAAAATTAGAATATTGAAGCCCACTGCTTCTTGTGCCAATAAAATGAACAAACTTTTTGGTAAAAACTGAAGGTGTCCTCGTCGATTCATAATGAAATAATAATTTCCGTATAGAGCGGTAAGTGCTATTTGCCAAATATATCAACAGATGCAGGAATTTGGAATACCAATTCTATTAAATCTATCAGTAAATATAATTTTTATAAATATTTTGCTTGGTTAATCATCTACATTGCACACAAATATGAAATTTCATAGATACTAGTATTTCCACTACAATTGTGAAAACATGAAATATACTATTTCTATATGTATTAGTTTTGTCATGGACTATAGTTATAAACTACGCTCGGGAAAGCTACAAACAGACAGTGGTGTTAACAGATTTTTTGAATGCACTGGTTACTCGTTCACGCAATTAGGCGATGAGGTAGGTACCAATAAAATGTATTTGGAAAATTCACATAAGAAGAGTAAGATAAATGACTACTCGTACACGTCAAACATTTCTTACGTTCAGAGCGTAGGAAAGTAAATAAAAGAAAAGTAAGTACATATAAATTTATTAAACTTGATTTCTCTTAAATTGTTTTCATAAAATCCGAGAACATAACAAAACATTGAATTATTTGACTTCACATAAACACCTAAAATTAATTGACAGTCAAGTCAACGAAGGAATGCTTATTAAATTACGTATTTAAAGATATAAAAAAACGTATAAAATATGAAATAGTTAAAGATACCAAATCCTTACATGAATGTGCTACATACATATGTGGTAAACGCGAGTTCAAAATGTATTTTTTTTTAATTTCATTTCATGAAATTATTACTTGTAAATGTGACGACTTTTCATAGTTTTTTTTATCATTCTCATCACAGTCTCTCAAAGATAAATAATAATTGAATATTTTGTCTATAACTCCGTTGCTTTATTTGAAATTTAGCTTCGGTTAGTGTGATGGACAAGGTACAACTAGTAGTGTATACGACATATATATTAGATATTTAACATGAACATGTAAAATTCTCACAATAAGCACACGATTGAAAGCGTATAAATTTTAAACATCAAAGAAGTTTATAAGCATAAAAATTTCACGAACGAACGAACGAGTGACGAATTTCCTAAAAAAAATCTTGAAATTCGTCATTTATCAGACACTATTCGATGACCCACATCAGGCTGAGGTAGCGACGTCTTGGGATAATTGATGAACAGCGAAATCGACTTCAAGAATTGCTAACTACACTATAGAAAGAGATAACACCCTTTTCTATGGTCGTGTGTCAAGTGCGTATAGGTACGTTGTACGCTTTACCGCTATGATTATTAGTTAGAAAGTTTGTTACATAGAAAATAAAAAGACAATAAATAGGCAATATATATAAAATTAAATTTTATTGTGATCGAAAGAATAGCGGATCTATGTTTATTGTTATTCAAAAGAGGTTTTTTAATTAATTCAAATATTAGGACTTAATAAACATTGTATCTTAATTATTTGGAATGTACATTTGAGTTTGAACTATTTCTTGATTTGTGCGTTACTCATATAGTATGCATGTTATACTTATATATATAATTATTAATATTTTTTCGACCGACAGAGGAATGAATGCTGATATTGAAACTATTGACATTTTCAAAAATATTTTCAGACACATAAACACGAATGAAAGGGTAAATTTAATGTTTAATTGGTCTAAAGACATACACGGAGTCGTCCAGCCAGTAGTAAGCCTGGGCAAAGTCTCCCTCACAAAGATATGGCACTCGAGACCAGCTGGCGATCTCCCAGCCCAAACTGCGCATAAACTCCACGAAAGACGAGACCTGTTCTTCGAATGTGATGCCTGTTATTGGCAGTCTTTCTTCTGGCTTGTGGTCTGATGTCACTGGAAATTACAAGGCATAAAAACATATAATAATACAATTTACGCACCGCTGCCGTATAAATTTTCAAATTCATATAGGAACTCATTTCACGGAATCTGACTCATGATACTGTTTTTATTTTCATAAATTTTTTCATTTGTGCTGCGCTTAAGACGAGAGATATCGTCGAGTCTTTCTACATTGAGTATCTACAAGAAAATAATTACCATTTTCGGCAAATGTCTACGATCAAGTAGTGATATAACTGAATTCAATTTCAGGAACATATATTTTGTAATTATCATTGCTGGTACTCTGGATCAAGCGTTAGTAGTTAAATTTATTAACCCATTTTTTAACTGTAGTTGTTTCGTTTATTCATATCATTGAAACATGGAGAACATTTGTTAATTTAACATTTTGGCCTTATTTTGTTAAGTCGGAACTAATCTTTAAACCAGAACTTTCTATACCCATACAATTCATTCTATAAAAAGAAGGCGGGTAATTTTAATTACATTTAACACAGAATAGCGCTATTACCAAAGATTAAAATTATATTTTATATGATTAGTATATTACGGACCTTCAACATAGGGCTTGTACGGCAAAACAAGAGCCAGCAACAGAAGTCCGTCTGGAGTGAGAGCATCCCTGGCCTGCTGCAGCATCGTCCGTGGCCTCATGCATCGGTCCACCAAATTCATCATACACACACAAGAGAACTTCTGGCCTTTCCACCAGTCTTCCGCATCAAGCACACTGAAAATGGAAGATATTATATTAATGAATATGGGGGCTAGACCCGTTCAGGGTTATAGCACAGTCTTCGTTTGTCTATTGATAATACTCACGTAAAGCCTTTCCCGCTTAAGACTTTCCTCATAGAAGATGATATCTCAGTGGCATATTTTGTATCAAAGAGATCTGCATATCTACGGCTTACTTCACCGTCTCCTGCCCCGATATCAACGAGCGTTGATGGCCTGTCAGGGCTGCCTCGGCCTGCGCGCGCGCAACTTAGTAAGGTTCTTGTCTGAGCAGAGGATAGTACAAACATTGAACCTCGGCCCAGCCACCTGAAACAGTGTTTTTAAAATCATTATAATGGAGGTTTTATTTTAAAGAATTAAAAATCGAACGAGAGTTTTGGGACTTAATAACCTAATAATAATTTACTTTATTATTTAGCAAAGTATTTCTCTAACAACAATCATAGAAGGCGAAGCAACAAGTGTGCAATACAACCCAACACTCTATTAACAATAAACTAATAAGGCAACCAGCACAATCAAACCGCTTTCATTAATACAAGAGCCGGTGTATGAAAAGGGTAATTTCATGGAGAAATCTAACTAACCGCTAAGAGCGGGGTGCGGTTAGAACCGACCGTCGATATTGCTGACGCGGCGTAGCCAATTTCGCCTTAATTGTTCAAATAACAAAGTTGCATCGATCCTTTTAATTTAACCCGCTTGCGGAAAGGCATCTAAATTATCCTTTGCTGACAATTGCACTGTGGCCTTAAAAGTTATTGGCAGAGTTGCAATTACCGAGGATTACAAAGCGAGCTGTGTAAAGCCACAGCTAAGAGGAAATGGCTGACTAATTGGAATTAATCGGTGTTGCAGCTAAAACTCTGCATTTTCCACATTGCTATAAAGAGCTTATACGGAATTAAAATCACAGAATTACTTTAGCAAATATAATAAAAGCTAGTTTATTAGTCTTACTATAGCGGCCTAAGACAAAGTATCACTACATGCATAAATAAGTGTGTTTTAAAACATATATTTGCATAACGATACTTGTGTTTAAACAACATAGTTTCAATATGAGTTCAAACCATAGAGGTCTTGTAAGCTACGATTTGTTAAAGTCCTAGAACGAATTTCCCAAGCCAATATTCATAATCTGTGGTAAAAACTTCAAGCTCATAGTTCTACACAGAAATGAAATGCCCTCGGCGTCGGCGACGTCTTCATCCCGCCGCGGGCTAACGTCGAAAGTGGATAATGACTAGCAAATCCTCTACTCATTAGTTGAGATCGGACGTCGCACGGATCGATACCAATCGGCTTTGCCAGGTAAAGCAGTAATCGTAAGCCAGCTCTGTTATTAGTGAGCGAGGCATATATCACGCTCGACATTACACCGAGCCGCTGGCGTTAGCGCCGCAATTACTTGAAATGAAAACTGTTTTGGTATTGGCATCGACTTATTTCAAAATAAATCCTGTACCGGCAAATAACTCAGCTTTCGGCTTTATTTCTGACATGAAAATCTCATTAATGCTGGTCATTATGTTGGTGAAATCAATGAACATTCTAAAGCATTCAAATGGATGTTGTTCGTTAATGAATGTGTGAATTCACTTTGTCATCAGTAACATGGCGTTGCGCTCGTTTGCGACGGACTCACTGAAGCTGCGAATTGATTGCTTTATTGTGTCGTTTCGTGGCGTTCACAGCTCACAACGTGCTATACATGATACATGAGGCCGCTTGCTGGACTTATGGACATTGACACTTTGTAATTGTCATCGACCACACTACATGACTATGTTGAAAGAACCTGTTAACCTTTTCTGTTATTCTTTTTTTCATAATTAAAGATATGTGTGTTCGAACCAGACTAATCTAAATAACGGTTTCCTATTTAGATCTAACTATAGACGTGTTTGATAGTTAGTTAGGTGCACAGCTGATGACTGAGTTGTTAACTAATTAGTAAACAATAATTTTCGTTATATGTCCGTAACAGACGTTATGTTAAAAGGTACATGCAGGCCAAATTGCAGGTGACAAAACTTAGAGGTAGGTGTCTAGTCCTGTATCTATTTCAATAGAGCAAGCTGCAACAGGGAATCCGATGCGGTTACCGAAGGCGAGATGTAGTAGCGGGGGGGCGGTCGTATCGCGATTGCATCGGAGAGCAAACAAGCGGGCGGGGTGTCGCCGGGGCCGCTCAAATCATATTACCCCCATCTCACACCCGGGCCGTGCCACACACGTCATTTGAGTGTGCGTCGCTATGGCGACGGCCCGGGTCGTGCATGATATTAGTACGTGTGCGACTCATCTCCGGGCGTTTAAAGTTAATGCCACCCGCCCCGGGAAATTAAAACCAGCCCCGGAGCGGAAGTCGCGGACCGCCTCGGCCCATACGATCCAATCTACTCCCCCACTTTACGAGTTTACTATAGTTACCATTATGTTTACATTTGACACTATTTTCTATTTACAACTACAAAATTTCTTGTTGATAAGAATTATGTGCCCTACATTGTAAATTGTAGATATTTCCCTGAATATTAATTATCTCCTAAAACCCAACTAACTGAAACATGGTGTCCTTACACCAGTGGGTCTTGATATCATCCCAAAAAACATATAAATCGATTTTAATGCTACACAATTTATGGGCCATAATAAACATTACAAACAAAAGATAGCATTAGGTACTCACATTTGAAATAGAACTCCTCCCCTACGTATGTAGATAACTACACATTTGCTTTACTCAAAGACATTGTCGCTTTCAGGCACCTCATTAGAGCGCGTCCCATGTGAGCCTACCCACCCCTCCCGCCACCCGGTCCCCCCACTCACATACAAAGGAGAGCAATTCTTTTCCTGAGCTCGCAAACTTGGATGGATAATTACAGTTAGGTAGAACCCATTCGTCCTTAATGTCTCCAAGCCCTTCCATATATAAATAAGGTATATGACACGCTTTTTCACCGTCTTCGTTGTTTAATGCGACGGAAAATTACCGAGACTCGTTTATTCTTCAAATGAAATTTTCGTATTTAACTAAGGATTTAGATGGAAATTCTTTTGATTATATTTGTAAGGATTTATTAAGATTTTCTTTGATAAGACATGTTTAATAATTCTCAACCATATTTATTTAACATCTCAATAAATTTTGATATCTTTTAAATATGTAGTTCTTCTTACATGAGACCGATGTATTCAAATATTCAAATTGCGTGTCAGAGGGGCTCTCAAGCAAGCGATAGACTATAAAAAATTGGGCGGTAAAATTTTATAAACAAAGAGAGGAGGCCCAAAACGTTTTAGTGTTAAGAGTGGGCCCATAAACCGTTGACACGCACCCGTAAAATATTAACGATAGTGAGTAGAAAAATGACGACTATCAATGTAGGTAGCGATCCGGTCGCGACTCGATACAAATAATGGTCGGGCCGAATTTATACGCGGACCCGAATTGCCCCGATTGAATATTTTACCACGCCACGAATGCTTTCCACGATATTTTTCTATTTCGTTGCCCATTTCTACTATCAATTGCTTAGTTTTCCCCTTTAATGTTATTCGTGCGACATAAGGCTTTCTTTTACAAGTGAAAGAGTTTCGATTTTATTCCTTTACAACGCTCTTAACGACTTATTATGTCGTAAATTTAATTCAAGTTTTTTTATACTTTTATTTCATTTCGATTAGCTATGGAATATATTTTCTATGGCTGGTACGTAGGTGAACAGTGCGGGGATATAAATAAATTTTATATACCGAGTCCACGCAATTATTATGAAACCAGAGGTGGATTTCTTAGGAAAATCTTGAACTTGGGCTTTGTATTTTAGCGGCGAAGGAATCGTGGATCATGCTAGTTACTCTACAGAGTCTCAAGTGCTTCTTAGAATAGGAATTTATAAGCATCTTTAGCTACATCTATAAACTGCTAATAAATTTATGTTATCTATAAGCAAGCATTTATATAATAAATATCTAGATAGCTTTGCATATTAGAAAATCTTCTACTACGGCAATGATGAAGATTGTTGAATTCCAAACAAAACGATTTAAACCAAGTTTTGAATTTGATCAAGTTGGAATGTAGCCCTCACTGATTATGACGGACAATGAACCTTTGAACACAATAACCTTTAAAACGTGTCAGCTTCAAAACAGCTTCTTGGAGGTTGGTTTATAGCTTATTGAGATCTGACGCAAATACTGAATGTTCTCTTGGAGGCATCTTAAAATCACAATACGTGACATTGAAATTACCGCTCGGTGGGAGGCTCTGCGACCGGACTAAAACAAAATAGTTTCTACAGTGTTGCCATCTGGCAGACGCTGTATATTTTTTAACAAACGTATTTAAATGAGGTTGTCTAAAATTGAGAAACTCTAAGCCCTTCAATATAGGTGTGAATTGTTTGAAAAAAGATTATCCTCCTACCTTTATAAATGGTCTCTTAATATTTACATAATTCAATTTAACTTACACTATAAAATTTAGAACAATGCACAACACATGGATAATATGTATCGTGATTTTTATTATAGTTACGTTTTTGCATATAGTATATTAACAAATACGATCCACGTATGGCTGAGAAGAATGCGTTCCCTTATATAAACTATTAATTAGCGAATAATATAGCTAGGTGTCAAAGTGCCTAGATGTTTAACTTGGCATCATTGCATTAAAACAATGAGCATTGTCGCATGACGTGTGAGCTGCGCGTCTCGGCAGGGGCGGGTCCTGATTGGCCAATGCGGGGTAGGCGTGGCCCTGCGCGCACGCAAATAGCGCAGCCTCACAAATTAAAACAATAAAATGAAAGTGATAAAACAAAGTAAGCTCTGAAGAGTATTCGTTATTGAGCTTTAATGGCTGTGGGGCGATAGTCTTCGATTTATCGAATGGTTTTTATAAGTGCAAATCGAAGTATTGCGAATGGATATGGTTATGACAAAGAATTGAATATACTACCAAGATCTAATAAATGTTGTATACTGAAGCAGCAATGTAAAAGAATCTTCACATTATTGTATAAATTTTGTACCGAAAACTTGTTACCACAAATAATTTATTATGCTGTAAATTTAAACGTATTAAAACTAATGACATCTGCTTTTGTTAAATCTATAGCTAACAGCTGCATAAAAGAGTTTTCGTTTCCAGACTAGGAGAGCATTGATCGTCAAGCCGTCACTGGAAAGGCTTTCAATGAGAATGCTCCGTAACGAATGTACTCTCATTTACTAATGTGTCACATACAGGCGGTGTTGTTTCACAGGCTCCCCCTTTCCCCCTAGGGGGAAGAGGGGGACGTGGATGACCAATGAGCTCGCTTTTACTCTGTATAGGTGCATGTTAATTATTTAGGAGCTGTAAGGAGCTATGAAAGATGCCAACCTGCTTAGGCAGTGTTGGCATTTTTTAATTTCATGAATTTAAAAGTAATTTTATGCACTTTACATATTGACACATATTCCATATATAAAAAAGTTTGTCATACTGGTTTTTATAAATATTTAATCATAAATAAAATAGCTGTTAAAATAAAATGTTAACATATATATGATATCAATTTCAATTTTTTGATCAACAATAGTTACATCGGCCTTATTATACGTAACAACGATGTTAAAAAATTTCGTCAATCATATTTAAGGAAAGGAGAGACAATTTTGCAAGTCGTTGCCTGATTTATAAAGGAAAATGTAATGTTTTTCCTCAAACGAAGCGCTGAGAGCTAGTTAGCTGGCTAGGAGTAGGAGCAAACATTCGTCGTCAAAGCGTGATTGTGAAAAGGAGCGTGATTATTAGAGTAGCCGTAGTTAGCGGAGGCTTCATTAAAGCGGGGGCCGGGGGGGCACCGGTGGGTGCTGGGGTCTCATCTCGACGGGTGCATCGCGGCTGCGCGCGCAAACAAATTAAAAACGTAAGACGCGCCCTAATCAATAGCTGACTACGCCGCGAAGCCGAATTAACTCGCCCGAATGAAAAAATGAACAAAATTATATTCGCGCGAGACCCCACACCCTCATCTCGCGGCCGTCCGTCCCCCGCCCGAGGAAATTGCTTTTCTTTCAGCGGGCGCCGCACACACGGTCTCTACGAACGCGAGAGGGTTAACTCCGCACACACAATATTATAATTTACGTTTCCTCGTATATCGCGCAGTAAGTAGGTACTTTACCTGGGCGGTTCACGCCCGCTCAGCCCTCGCTAAATCTGAGCTTTATACGTTCACTTGACGCGACAAGAGCTATATTAGTTTCCAGCCAACTCCTCTCCAACTACGATATTTATTAACCCTATACTAGCTTAGCAATATAAGGCATATTTGTTTAGAAAAAAATAGTAGATAGATAGTTTTGTTAATAATTTATGTGAGAAGTTAGCTACACAAAATTTCCTGAATGACAAAATCTTTGACGCTTGCCAGAAACTCGATATACGACTAATTATGGGTTTCATATAAAGCCCGTAGGTATAACCAAAGTGTAGGGCTATCTATATGAAGTGTAAGACAGAGTTTCTCATTAATTGTGCCGGCAAAGCCCGGGCAAGCCGCCCAATTAACGCGTGGGCGAGCTTTCACCGCCCTGAGCCGGCCAATAGCGTCCGCTGGGGGATTAATTAAGTAACTTCCCGTCAGACTCGCTGCCCCCGCACCGGAGTCTGCGGACACGCCCGGAAAACTAACCACCTAATGAGGGGAGATGACCTCATGTTTGTGTGCTTTGTCTGTGTACTATGTCCGGTCGTCGTGTCGCTCTTTGTATTATGTAATGTACAGCGGAGTGGTGCTAGTTAAATTTTTCATAAGCTTCCATTATTGCGAGCAACTTGTTCAACTACATAGGGGCTGGCAAGAAGTACGCTTTGTTGTAGAGAAATATGAACAACATTTTTGCGCGCATTCTTAACTTCCTTGCTATTATGTGAGGAAAAAAGTGAAGTAAAAACGAGATGATTAAAATGTTCACTTACTACATGGGAAGCTTAAATCCACATATCTTACTAATGGTAAGAAAACGTGAAAAATAACCCATAGAATTATACGTAGGACCGTTTGGCGTGCCGAAATAACTAATAGTTTCCGCGGGGGCGTGTTAGCATTTTTCTTCTGTCGGTGACGGGCGGGCGGGGTGGACTTAGGCCCAGTTTCGGAGCCCGATCATTTACACTTCATCTATTCCTTTAATAACATACCCAAGTTCAGTTATATTTCTGTTTTTTTCGATGCTACCGTTATTATAGGTAATATCTAAAACAGTTACTAGGACATATTTATTAATAAAAATAGAGCTTTATTTATCATCAGGATAATTAAAAAAAAAGAGATTTGGGATTATCTTTGATGTTAGTTATTGCAACATATCAAGTGTTAAAATAGAAAAGTGGATGAATAATCGACTCAAACTTCATGGAGTATATGTTACTTAACTGCGACACTAAGCTTTGACCACTTTATATATAGCGGAGTTTAAATGCACAGAAACCAAAACATCGAATTTAAATAAACAATCGATTTATCATTCCCCATTCTTACCTAACCCATTAAACATTAGCATAGGAAAATAAAAATTCATATTGCAAATTCGAACCGTCTAGAGTTGACGTAATCTCCTCGCTTTAATAATACATTCGCTTAATCCTTGCACGAATGCGAATTGAATGTTGAGTGGAGGAGAATAAAAACATCTCGTTTAGGCAAATAGTGGCGCATTTGGAGTCGTAGTGAGGTGCGTGAAAGGCCCATTTAGAACGGGGGAAGCGACGCGAACGAAAACTCAATTCTTTCCACCTACATCTGTTTTACGTTCCAATGAATAGGTGCATGCAAATACACCTACGTTATTGTTTCTTTGAAGGGTGAACGCGACGGATTGAGATATGCCTTAGAGTTATGTGCACCTCGAGTGTGGGTGGTGTCTAGGAGACAATGACAATAAACTTGGTACTTTTTAAAATGATTTCACTTTTACTATCCTTTGTTGCTTAGGCGAGCGTTGTAGGACTTAAATTTAAATACGTCGAAATTCATCGATCGAACAGCAGAAAAGGTACTTTATTATATTGTTCTTCTTAATATACGGTATATTATATAACGGCCAAAAACTTTTTTCATTAATATTATTTATGCCGACGTTTCGGATGCTTTTCAGCAACCGTGGTCGCGGCCAGACTAAAGCTGAAGTTATCACAAAGTTGCTGTATTAATGCCATCTACTCTTACGAAGGTTCATTGTAATTTTCTGTTTGTATATATGTAGATATAGTGTGTCCGTATTGTACAAATTTATATAGTCATTTATTTAGTTGAGTTAAAGTAAGCCGGCTACGATATTTTAGAACGCAGTTTAAAACTGAGAGTTCGATCATTAGTAGGTAGTAGGGTGTAATCAAACGCCCAGCCGACACGCCCGGAAAACTCAACCCTTTCGTCTTAATTACTACGCCTTACTTCAGCGGGGTTTCCCATTGGTCCGATCTTTTCCCGCTCTGTCGCCCTAACGTTTAATTGGTCGCGAGTAATTAATGCTCGGTAATCGCGTTGCCGAGGGGACGCTTCTAATTTGAATTTTTAATTACCTTTACAGTCGCCCATTGGACGACGCTTTCCTCATTTACATAGATACAATACCTATTGTCTTGATGGGAGGTTCTATTTTCACACGTAAATGAAAATTACTGCTTCTAATTTATTCAGTTATACAGATTACACGCAGTTATACATTTTTTAACGTAAACATTTATGCCTAACATAGTTTATCGCATATTTTTTATTTATGTTATTGGAAACCATAAAGTATAACTATATAATGTTTAAGTCATATATAATCTCGGGCATACCACTTTACCAAAACCGCGGATATTTAATATATTTTGGCATTGTAATTCGACCAACCACAATTATTTATAGGTCATTACTACACTGAACATTGCTTTTACCACCAAAGGTGCGCACATACGCGAGATAATCGTTTTTATTCCCGCATCCAAACATGGATAATCTCGCCGTATCACAATGCATAGGGAATTAACTGTATTACAATGGGACAAGCTATGCGAATACTGTAGTCAATTTACAAAAATCGTGCTCATCCTTTGATAGCTTATACATACAGAATACAGAACAACAGAAAGTGTTTCTAATTTTTACCTGAGAACGTTAATTATAAAATTTGGTTTTATTTTAAATTATACGGTTTCCTATCCATACATAAACGCGGGCATATAACGCTTATCCAAACTATGATAGGAAAGCCTTGTGAATAAATCAAGACACGTGTTAACGAATTTAATATAATATATTCCGGTTTTAACTTAAATACCGTATAAAATTCGTTTAATTATAAATTCTACAGAATTTTTGTAATCATTACAAACCGCCAGACGTACGTAGAATATATCTGCAGTTAAAAGATCACTAAATGGTAAAAAGTATTAATCAAAGAGGAAAAAAAAGTAACTAGCTCACTATAATTGTTCATTAGCATGAAATTGGTTGAGGACTCGAAGAGAGCAAAAACAAAAGTTAACAACATTTATATGAAAAAATCGTGATTAAATTCAATATCTAGTTCAGTACAATGTGTACGGTCTAATGTTTATACATATCCTAAGATTTTTTAGTTTTTTATTAATGGAATGAAAAATCATTTACAAATTTAATTATTTAGAGATTTTTCTTTTCAATCAGCTAACAACGAAAAAGCCTAAACTATACATTATACACATTGACGTATTTATAGTAGGCAAAACATTAAGATAGTGATTTATTTTTAAGGCCTCTTAAGCTTCGCACAGCTTATGTCTAAAGATGTTTGAATTCCGTACGCCTAATTAGCTCATTACGGCGGTCTCGAAGGCGTTTCTAGGTTTATGCAGACACAATTTGAATGAGGCGAGGCGAGGGCATTCAATTTCAAATTCGGTGCACTCGTGTGTTCTAGTGTAATGACGTGGTGCATACATTGCTGCATTACTAGCCTTGTTCATATTAAACTTTATACATGGTCTATGTAATGCACATTAATATACCGTGAAAACATTGATGAATGTTAATTTAGTAAGCCAATAAATTGTAAGATTAATTTCGTATACAACAGACTTTAAATAGTCACTATCTGGACCTTTCTAAAATGAAATACTGGTTGCCTGGAAAAGATCGCTCTTTGCCGCAGCTGTTACGCAAGATATATTTTCACAGAAAAGATATCTCAATTAAAAATGAAAAATTTATTTTAGCAATTAAACCCATAGAAATACTAATATTTACTTAACAATATTTTTTTCTATAACAAACAAAAGGTACAAAATCGTAGCATGAGATAAGTATAGATTTCTATTTTTGTACCTTATTCCTAGTCTGGAATGAATAAATTATTCTTTTGATTGTGGATTTAAGTATGCGAATTCAAGTCTGACATTGAGCGACATTGCTGGCCGCAGAGCGCCTTAATAAGGTAAATGAGATGCGGCCTGCGCCTGCGCATCGTGAGCTTGAATTAGCACCAAACCCACCTCACTAGCGCTAACAAATGCCTTGTTACCGTCTTAAATGCGTTACAGGAATCAAACGGATGTTGGAAGATCTTTAATTAGTTTCCCACCTTTTTCTGTTATTGTCGAAGTAAAAACAAAAAAATTCAAGATATTTTACTAAATGTACATCAACAGCTGACATCAAAACGTGGCGCGAAGTCCTAATTAGAATCGCATTAAAAACAATTACCGAAAACCATTGCATGTGTCGGGATACTTCATATATTTTTCATGAAGAGATGAATGAAGAATTTTCCCCAGGTTTATTTCCTCTAAAACATTCCACATCAGTTCTTAGCAAATTAAGGCAACTAAATTTGTAGAGATTCAAAGTGGAATATTTCATAAGTCAATGACACCGTTTACAGAAGCACTATTAACAACCAAAAAAGCGTTCGATTACATTTTTTACAATTAGACAAGACGATCGCTTTTTCTTTGTTATTAGTTGTAGTATAGGAGATAGACTTAGTAGTCCTAGCAAAATTGATCGTTAAACAAGTAATTTATACTTTGATACTGATGATAAGTAACGAGTATTTGTCTACTTAACAATAAATCAATGATATAAACAATTTTGTGTGTAAGTTATAAAAGACTTTCTTTGTATGCTTTGTTCGTACAATACAGAATTTATCTACCTAACTTTTAAATGATTTAGAAACATGGTTAATTTGATAATCGCTTTTCAATGTAAGTAAAGTAATTCTATTTTCAACTTCATCAACTCTGGAACTATTGAAATTTTTTGTCCAGGGCACGGGTCAACCCAATGAGACAAAGCCGCGCGCGTCGTGACGCCCGCTTGGTTCCGCGTGCCTGCGCAGTCGCCGATAATCGCTTCATTCACTCATGATCGAGAGCTTTTTCCTCCCATTTGGTCGTGCATTCTTCTAATATTATTAGTATGTTATTTCAAAATCCTATACTTAGGCAATCTAAGTACCTAATAGTCATGAAGGAAATGTGTTTGTGTTAAATGTACAGCACTTTATTTAAACAAATATGTACTACCCGTATTTTCTTAATAGAGGTGTAAATATGAAACTAACGTTAATTATACATTCATTTGTTTGCGTTTATATAGGCTTTTTTATATCTTATCTTACATTAAATACTGATTGGATACTTTGTATTACAAAAGGAATGCGACGCCACTTATAAATGAAAAAAAAAATGGTTCTTGAAAATAAATAGGTTATTTTTAAAATCAGATTCCAATGCCATAAATGTTTGTGTTAAAATTGTTCTCGACGATTATTCGCGACGATTCGACAATGCTGCGCCTGTGCGTCAAGGTCGCTCTCGGAAGCTTTACATAATTCAGATTGTTATACGGGATACCGTATAGCAATCGTACGTGTATATTATTTACAGATACCTAACAAAACCATGAACTGTGTACTAATAATTTGTTCTACCAAGTATTTTTATATGGCTTATTTAATTAATTCAATATGATACGTGATCAAGATTTTTTTCGATAAACTTGCTTCAGTTTCCCCGTTAATTCCCAATTAAATCATTACAAATTAAAATAAATGAAACTACCCAGCTTAATTATTTGTAAGATATATTCATGTATTACAGTATTTATACGATTAATTTCAAAGAGTAAAAATCCAAAACGTGTAGTGACATTTGTCTATTGTTAGGGTTTCTCTTTTCAAATCTTTAAAGTCGTCATAGCCGTTGTAATCCACCGTGAAATAAGAGTCCACAATGAGCTACTGTATCTTGAATAATTACATGTTTTATCTCGCTGTCAACACTTTTAGCACCATCATTCGTCAAGTTTCTTAATTTATGACTATTATGAGCTAGAACATGCGATTACAAATACAGGTCATTCACATTAGAACCACTAGTTTTTATACCTGTACATTTAGGTACGTAAAATTTTTAATAATTACTTTGGAAATAACACCGCCAACTATAATTAAAAACGGTTTCATTTTAAAAAAAAAGTAACTATTTATATCTTAATTGATTTGTTTTGTTCTAAAAAGGTAAGCACTACTTATTAACACGACTAATTTTATTCTAAGCATAGAGGTATATCATTTGAGATCTTTTCTCCCAAATTAATCGTAAAAAGCTGTCGCATAATATTGAAAATAACTGGCATATATTCAATCTGATACAAGACGCTACCGCACATGCAGCCAGACAGCTAGACTCGGCTCGACGCGTTAAGCACTGCATGCTGCGAGCGTAACCTAAGCCTTACGAACGCCATAACATAATTAAAAATGATTTAAGACTCGCTCCGGCTGCTTTGTTTCGCGCATAATGTTTCACTTGTTCGCGTCGCATACGCAATTCTTAACGCGACGGCTCTTAATTCTGTCACAGGTTTTTTATAATCCTTTTGTGTTAATCCTTTTCGGCTCCGGTAGCTATTCTCGGAAGGTTTAGACGAATTTCTTTGACTGGATTTTGTGTTAATCAAGCGTCCGATTTCCAATGCCAATTTACCTTGAAACTGATTTGGCTTGGTTACTAGAATTAATTAGGAATTTCGAATGTATGAAATATTTAAGTTCATCCCAAAAGTTTTGACGTTTGAGGTAATAAAAATTTAATAGCCCCAGTGAACAATAGCATTGCGGTTGCAAAGTTGGGGCGTTTAAATAAGTATGAAAAGGATTAACTCCGGCTTGTTGACGGACTGAGCTGATCAGGTTTCGCGAGGGACCGTGTCCACGTCGCCGAAATGTAATTCTCCACGGATCATACATCGACTCTGCCACGAGTGTACTTAAATTGAGACGTGTGCAAAGCGGACTTTTACCCTAAAGATGACGAATTGCAACAAATACTGTAAACAAATACTCTTCTAGGTAACGAAATAATTATTGGCATTAAATATGTATTTACAAACACTTTTCAGATATAACTAGAACGTTAAACATTAACAATTAAATCGACTGTATCCGTGATGGGTCAGGAATACAGCCCTTTTTAATATCTTATATTTATTTTACTATAGATGATTATAAACATAAGAATCAGCAATTATCTCCATATAGATCAGATTCAAATTAAATTGTATTCATAAGGAAAACGAAATCATTAATGACGCATTGTTTTATATACCTGATCGCAAAGTGCAATAAAAACTAAACAACGTACACACCTAAGCTGTCTAGTGATTTCTATACACTATTAATCTCCCTGACAATCTGTCGTCTCCTCCAATGCATTCCTGATACGACCCATTGTTGGCCATCTTATAAACATAGTATGAAAATTATGTTTCATTTCCGCGTTTGAATTAAGTTATGTGTTAGAAAGTTCAATACTCATCAAACGAAATGAGGAGTTGAAAGATTGGAAAGTGTGAGAGTTTATGCTGTTTTAGAATTGTATATAGTTATAACTAAAATATAATTTTTGGATCTATCATACCATTGGAATTCATAACTACAACTGGTTGCTTTACTTTTTGGTTTGTCAAATAAATGTGGAGACGGATTCATAGTACGAGAGTATTAATTGCATTGTGTTAATGGAAACCCAATAGATGAGCCTAACACTTCGCAAATAACGTTAATCACACATTCGCTTCGAATCTCCTTTCCATATAATTTGTGTGAAAAAAGTGGTCGTGATAATTTAGTTGTATTAATTTATACGTCGAATGCATCTGTAAGTGGTCGGCCGGAGCTCCATCTTCGTTAATTAGTTTTTTGTCGGCGGGGCGGGCCGCTCGGCATCAAATTACGATGAGTCGGCCTTTCGGCTACCGGCGCCGTAGTGATAATAATTACACACTCGTTACTACCGTGCTGCTCTTGCGCAGTCTAGCTCTACGTGACCACGAATCACGATCCGAGTGAAATTGTTTTGACAGATTTAAAAGATTAGATTCAAATTAATAGCGTATTATTAATAGATTAAATTGGTTTTTTGTTATGTTGAAAGTTGTTTTCGAATTGTGGGCACGTTTAAGAGACATTTTATAATTTCAATAAAATCACAGACACGAAACAGATAAGTGTTACGCGCTGTGGGAGTTTTAATCGCTTTACAACGGTGGCTCAGCATTTTATTAATTAACGGCCCGAGAGTTTCTTCAATGCTCTGTGGCATATTAATTACATATTCTAATGTTCATATATAAAACACTATAGGATGATAAAACTGCATAGACACTACGACAATTAATTAAAACTAGTAAGCGACCACTTGTACCAATTTACAATTAAAACAACAGGTTTGTATTTTGTGAAAGGCGTTAGAAAAACAGTTTTTAGACTACCTGTTTAGATTTGTCGCTTTTGTAATATCTTATTAGATATTGTTTATTCTCATCATCTAATTTGATAGGAAAGGTGCAGCAGACTAAGTACGACCGATAAATTCCATCGATAAAATCGGCGACGACGCAAAGGTAATTTCGTAGCGTAACCTGGTAGCGAGGAGACGCGTGCGCATTTCACTTGAGATGCCGCTCGGAAATAATCGTCATCCACTCAATATAGATGGTAATCAACTACTATTATTGTTAATGTAATTTTTTTGAACGTGAATCGGAGGTCAATGTGTTGTTATAAGGAGGATATTAGTCTCTTCTTATGCGACTTAAGGTCACTAAGCCGGGGAGTATTTAAATTTTTAAAATAAATTAAGATTAACTGGATAGTATTTCTATTAATTTAAATATGTATTACCGTTTTATGTACTTTTGGTGATATCGTAAAAGAGAGAAGTACCTGGAGTTTCCTGCTATCACAGTATTTAGATTTTAATAAGATAAATTATTAAATTTAAATTTTATAAGATAGAATCATCATAGGCATATAATGGATGAATCCGAAGATACTCTCAAAGATTGTGAGGAACGACGTGATTGGTAAGCGATTATATTTTAAAGAAATATAAAGATGCCAATAATATGAAAACAGTTTCTGCTGACAGAAAACTGTAAACTTTTTATCGGTGAGAACTTGATCGGCATAAAAGCTTTACGATTTGAAGGTTTAATGATTAAATTACTAACACATGGGCTGGCTACCGGCTTCATTGTTGCAGGCATTCATATTGCCAGATTGAGCTTCTGACTAATTACTTATAGCTAGGGTTGAACATTCGATATTTAAAATAAAACTTCTGTATTGAACGTTTATGTTCTGTTGCGTTACATATTTTGGAGACATGTTCTATCTGTGGGCGAAAGTATATCGTTTGTGGACTGTCATTAGTAAATTTACGACTACATATACTACTATTATATAGTATTTCATGCTGTCAATGCCAACCAACAAATCAAAGAATTGTAATAAACCTTCAGGAAATGTTACAGTTTTTTCAGTATTATCAAAAGTTAAAGTACATTTGATCCAACCCTACGATCGAAATACATAGTGACTATAGCATAACTTGTACGTGAGGCAATGTAACACGATCGTTAATTAAAAACGGAGGCCATCACTAGATTAGTCGAAAGAAAAAGGCTCGCCGAAACACCTCGATTCGTCACGAGCCACCTTTATTTTTATTTGAACGAACCCTTTGTTAGACTTAGTCGAATTTGCCTTAGTAAAAAATGGCTAATTAAGAAATGTTCGAACTGCCGTTAACATTTTTGCGATTTTATAACCTCACTCGGCCGAATTCAAATTTTAATTGTGATTATATTTCATTAGCTGACATAATGGTTTAGGAATTCAATTTTAAAAGATACCTAACAATATTTTAATTAACTTTTTTACATAAAAATGACCTTCCAATTCATAACTAGAGATCAGAAGCCAGCGAACTTTTTCAATTGGAAAGCAAATGTATAAATCTAGGTGTCTACAGAACAGTCCCAAGGTATTATAGGGACGAATAGTTCGCTTTCAAAAGGCCGAAAAACAATTTGTAGTTTAATTATTATTGTGAAACGATTCCCGCAGCGTGTCTACCGTATTCTAATCGGTTGCGACATGAAAGCTATGAATGTCACAAGCAATGTCTTCTGTTACCAACATCTGTATATTTTTACTTTCTATTTATTACATTTTGATATTTTTATTAAACTTTAGCAAACTTATCGCGACCTAATTTGAGGTGTACATGCCACAGTGTGTATATGATGAGTGAAAACTAGTTTCATTCAAGTCTTTATATATAAAATTCATCTCAGCCGAAAAACGTTCCAGACGTGTGTATGTGTACCTATATTTATTAACATCCCGTAATGAGACTACAAAATCGTATGTTACTTGATAATCCTTTTTTACCTTCAAAATACTTAGTAAGCTATCTCTCATTTTTATGTCTTTAAACTTTAATACAATAAGAATAATATAAAAAGTGTTTTATTTTTTCGTTGCTGAATAGTTTAATGCTTACAATGAAGATGTTCTCTTAGCCACAAGTTAATGTGCGGTGCTGATGTTAACGAGTCTACTCATAGCCTACCCACAGACAGCGTCGCGTGATTTGTTTCAAAGGCAATTTGTGGTACATTTTTACTGAGAGCTCGCAAAATATTTGCTGTCTAATTCTCAGTATTGCCTGTAATGTTTTGCTACAAGGGAGCTGGCTGAAATTAGTTGCTTTGTAGTAATTGACCCATCTATTGCAAGTTATAAATCAAAATAATAACAAAGTTAAAAAGGTGGCGGAAAATCAGCCCATCCCGCACCCAACTCTGATTTATACGGGTAATTTTCCAGACCGTTACGGTGAGCAACCTACGATTTTTCTTCGCCTGCGTAATTACATAATTTTCATACAATTTTTAAATTCTCGACTCCATCCACGTGAATTATTCGCTGTCATAGTTAATTATTTTTGACGAGTCTTACACAATCTACCTCGTCACTTGTGACTGCACCTTTGACTTCGGATTTAACTCATTTAACGATACAACTGTCGACTTGACGATCGTAATTATTTATTATTAAATATAATTTTAAACAAATAAAACGAGTCAGGATTATATTAATACGAGAGACCGGTCCGAGCACCCCGGCGTTCCGTATTAATTTCTGTCATGGCTTTAATTGCCCACCTCGCGCTAAGCTTTTTAATAAATTCGAGGACAGACAACTGAGCTTGGCGCGGCCAAAAAATGCCCGGGCAGGTCGCGCTCGGCACAAAAAAACGGATTTTAATTTATAAGAGACAGGACAAACGATTAATAATTTATTTGTATCCTTCGTTCCCAGTGAGAGGGTCCGAGCGTTAAAAACAACCGTTAAAACCGGTGACTTTGTATAGCTCGCGTTTAGGCCGAAATGCCAATTGCGAGTAGACACAAGTATACAGCGAGTCGGAATGTCGTTTTAAAAAACCCCGCAAATAAATCGCGTCGCACGCACCGGGTAACCAAAAAAACGTCCGCTATATTCGATTCTTTAATGTGATTTTGAAAAAATAGAAGCAAACTGAGGCTGCGTTCGATTGAAAATGAATGAGGGTGAGCGCGATAGTGGAAATTAGCATTGAGGTAGGATCCAGAAGCGGCCTTTGTGCGATCATATCGAGGTGTATTCTTTGCGCTTTTTACTGCGCGGGCGCGACGCGCGACGACCGGCGCGGCTTTCTGCCCTTATTACGGCCTGTCGCTTTTTTGTTGTAAATAATTACAGCAGCGCATGGCAATCTTGGCAATTCTTTGGAAGACGGCCGGACCTTTAGCCAAATGTTGTAACTAAACGTAACAAACTGCAACTTTGCATTAGGCATAAGTAGCGTAATTTGTATTGACTAGTTTCCTACAGAGTCAACCAATTAAACCCCAATGAGATGTGACGGTTGTAATTCATAAATTAACGATTACGCACCTCCAATAATAAAGGCAACAATTGAATGCAGATGAGGGTGAGAAGGACGCGGCTCCGATCGACATTTGTATGCGATATCTAAGCAGACAATTGGATGCCGGCGCGAGCCTTCGCGCTAATGGTACAGTATCAGACGATCGCGCGCTTGAAAAGTGGAGACCGCCTCGGACTAGCGAGCTACGCGCAATAAATACGATACATTTAGCCACCAAACACTTAACACAATACCATTCATTTTACTATTGTTTGTATAATGTGGTCTTTGGCTGGTAAATGCCGCCTCTCATAAAACAAGAAGACAAGATAAAGCACAACAGTGCAAGGGAAATAATATATAGGTTGTCTTCTCGAAAGCTTTAAAATTCAAATGCGAGTATAGTGCTAAAAGATCCGTATGCCATTTGATATACTTATAATTATATAACAGAAAATATGTAGGGTATAAAAAATTGCAAATAACAAATACATGTAAACAATCAGACGCGTTATTCTTAAGACTGTTAATTAATTTCATTCTGACGGTTAAATTCAAGGTATAAAAATTCAACATAATTGATGTGAGTGTTTATTATAAAACTGGCGACTCGCTCCGGTTCTGCGTTAAAAAAATATTACGTATCTTTAAAAATACCTACGTTTTTGATCAAGCACCCACAGATGAGATTCCCATAGATAGAGAGCATTGCCCAAAAGTAATTATTCTGTTTAATGTTTATGAATTATAGCAAATATTCAAAAGCTCAATCGATACATAAATTTTATATACTAGGAGTTCCTAAAAATAGATATTTCACCAGGAATCGAAGCGAGGACTTCCAGATTTCAGACACAAATCGACTTGACAATCAAGCTTCTCAAAGGTAGATTCAATTAGTGATTTCTCATTCTTACCTCTCACAATGTACAGACATCAAGTGATAATTTTATTATATAAACCTTTCGTCTCAACCGACAATTAAAAATGTATTTGCAAGAAACTCAATTAAAAAAGGTCATTGCAATTAATTTGTCCAGATTTAAGAATAGCCCTTGCGCATAAATTATTTAAAGATATACATAAAATAAAACGGCACGTCATAAAATATTATGATTTAATATCGGGTTTTACAACGTTTTTAGGACCTCTGCATGTATTGTTTTTCGAACGTCTGTATGTTTGGATGTATTTTGTTACCTGGTATTCATTGCCTTATCAACATCCTTCAAGAGAAAGAACGCTGGTACGTAAAGCACGTAAAACAAAAGGCAATCGTGAGTTTTCTATGATTTGTCAAACAAGATCGTGTTTTATTTGGGTAAGACATGTTTTTGGAAAATTGTGTTTTGTTTCAAATTCAGCAGATTCGAGGCTTACCGAGTTTTCATGAAATCATTCTAAATTTGAATTCAAAATATGCAGATTTTTCATGAATCTGATAACTAATTCCCTCAATTAAAAACATGAAATGACGACTAATTTAAATAAATGGGATCCGCGTGTATCTGCTTGTATAATTTGTATTGCAAAAGCCCATACTTTATAGCTTTTAAGGCTTGATATTTTGTTGAATTATCAGATAGGCATAATTATACGTGATTTAAGGTGCACGTTAAAATTACTGCCAAAGGTTAATTACTTTGCGTATGATAATTTTATTGTCCGACTATTATTAGCAGTTTCTCTTATAGTGTGTGCATTTTAAAGAGTGACTAGTTCTAACTGGAAGTCTTCCGTCTAGTACGCCAGGTAAAAACATTTGTAACTTTACATTATGTAGTCAAATAAATTTATAAAATTAAATTTCGACAGGTTGAAAGTCTAATTTCCTAATTTTGTACCCGACATCACAAAAAATTAAATTTGTACTTCCCTTGAACCTGACGAGCTGAAATATGTATACAATTAAGTTTTACTGTCAACAGAAAGAAAGTAGTATAAAAGAACTCGAATACTTGATGTGGAATCTCAAGGCACAGATATACTATCGGGTCATATTTGACACACGATCGGCAAGCCAGAAGGTAAGGTATGAGTCCTATCACAATCAATAAATATAGACGTACGTAAATACTTTTATAGACATATCAATGCAGTCCAGGATGACCATTACGCCTGAACAGTGAACTGATTATCAGTATTCGAACTACCGCTGTCATAGATATTCGATTATTTTATTAGATTTCAGAACTATTAACGACAAAGTGATATTGTGTTAATCAAACTGATAAGAGAGGGTACCAGCGTCGCGTTTTCGTAAAAATATGTGACTAAAAATATTAAAATACTTGGCAAATATAAAGGTCTTTCGAACGTTGTACACCCATGATTTGGTAGTAAATGTAAATTTAGAGTGAGACTTAATAGATTTTTTCGCGTATTTGCAATCAATATATTTGGACATTGAGTTACAAGTAATTTAGCAAATTGACCTGATTGTTAAATATGTCTAGGTCATATGGTGATTGTGGACTTAGTGGTAAATGTTCTCAAAGCAAAGGCTGACAATTTTGCAGTAATTCTTCGCTAATATAAAAGATTGGCTATTGAATATATGAAATACATTTAAATCCAAATATATATGATGCAATGGCAGTAGAATGTTGTCCAGGAAGCGGTTCGTGACGTTATTAACTCCCCTTAAGCAAAATATCCGGGATATTAATCAATGCGCCTATAGTTATGACTCAATGAGCACGCATCGGTCATATTGACTTTTCCGGTGTAAATCTTCAAATTAATTTACTTTTAATAAATTCCTATTGAGATTTATTGTTTACTGTCACTTCGCTTAACGATTCTCAACTGTTTCAGCTAAATGTGTCACAGTTAGAACTGTGTAGAACGAATTTACACATTGAAGAATTATTTTATTTTTTGGTCTTTAAGACACAAACTGGAAAATTACTTTCTTCTTTTGGGTTACTTTCTCATTCTTTAATACATATTTTGTTTATGTTTACTTATTTATTTAAGTTGAAAATTTATATTAATGGGATCAAAATAAAATTTGTTCTTGATCTATCGGCAGCTAATGTCCAAACATAGCGGAAGGTTTCGATAAAATGGAGGTTAATTGGAAAAGCATAGTAGCTATCTTTTAATCGTAAAAAGGTTCATTTTATATAGAAAAATCTAATGTTATAGTCACTGTTATTGCTTTTTACCCAAAGGGTAAAAACGGTAACCCTATTACTAAGACATCGATATGTCATCAGACATGTACTATATATACCGCGTTAAATATTATAGGTGTTGAAATTATAACAAATAGTGAATTCTGCTGTCGCCATATAAGAAAAATATTAAAGAAACCACAAAAACCATGATTATTGCTCGAAAAATCGATACGGAAACCTTCATACGCAAGTCCGACTAGCACTCACAAATTTTATGAAATGGAGCAAGCATATACTGGATTTTCCCTTAATAAGACTAACTAAGAGACGATATTGACTGGCATCGTCTTTAAGCAAGCAACTTTACAAAGAGATGCGATCATACGCATCTACGTTTGAAAGCTTTAATTACCAAGGTATTTAAATTCCATGTAGGTTATTGAATGGTTCGGATTTTTGGTAGAAGGTCTAATCTCTCCTATTATATTTACTCGGTACACACTTAGGTGCTAATACATATTATTGCAGTTGCATATGGCGGCGAGCTGAGGCCGATCAGCACCAAGTGATAAATAAAGCGTTCGTAATTGAGAGACGGAAGCAGTCAATGAGTAAATCTCATCCGTCAATTTGTTTAAATTATTTATTAGTGGCCGGCTATAGACACCCGCACGGCGATCTTTACAACGTTCACAGACCACTCCGGATACTAGTGTTGTGCCTAATTAAGTATCGACAGAATCTCGAATTGTTATCGATATTTCATGGTTCAAAATTCTAATAGACCAGTATGAAAGCAGTACTCCGCGAAAAACCCCCAACCCCCCCCCGTCCTTTTCCCCCCCCCCCCCGGGCCTCCCCCCGGGGGGTTGCCCCCCCCCCCCCCCGCAATGAGTATATATCGGCTTTTTAAGAATGTTATATTTTAAAAAAAGTGGTGTAAAGACAATATGGATAGGATCATATTACTATACTGCTAGGAATATTGCTAGGAAGTAAACCTCTTCCTGTCTAAGTAAAGAGTAACGCAACTAAAAACTTTCATATTACACTATATTAATAAACCGTTCGAAGTTCCCTCCACTAAGGTTAGAACCTCAGTAGCTACGAGCCATAGAAAATGAATCAACTAATGCCAGGCTTAGTTGATGATAATTATATAAACATCTGATTAGTTAAATCATCGACATAAAATGGCAGCACTAGTGACGACTGGAATTAGTTAATTTGTGCAGATACGACACAATGGATGAGGAAATAATACACTCATACATAAATATACTACAGGCTTATTGTAATTGGCGTAATTGGACGAATCTGGATGAACTTAATAATGCCCCATTGTCGTGATTCAAATGGCAATTCAACGTTTGTGAAAGAAATCATTCGTTAGTTTTGAATTAAAATTACATATATTAATCCGAGATACGATTCATCTCGATGGAATTATATGATATTTAATCAGGTGATAGCAACTATAACTAAGCAATTTTTAAAGGTAAATTATTTGTACACAAGGAAAACTATACAAAACCGTAAATGCGGAATTCACCCACAGCCTGTTGCCGTACAGTGAAGTATAGGTTTCCCGTTTTCACTCTTTGGGTACGGAACCCAAAAATTTAAAGAGACAGAGATCATGTATAAACATAAATGTATAGGCGTTTAGTTAATCTTGGGTTAGCCACTTACCCATTAATATCTGTTGTAGTCCAGAAGTGCCTCAAGAAGGACTTGGCAATAATGTACCACAGCTGGGTCCACACCCACGACGACTTGTCAATGGAGGTGGAAAGGAACTCCTGTGTCTCTTTGTCTGGATGCAGCTGAACGAACTTCTCTTGAAGGTCAGACGTCAGCTTGCTCTTGTCCACTTGGTACCACTGGAATAGGATTTTTTATGATTATTACAAGTTGATAACGTCTGGCATAGAAGGTTGACCACTTGTTTTACAAAGACATGACCACGGAGTACATAAAGATTTCTGGCACAGACCACGCGGTTCTAGCATGAATGATTAATTTATTTAAGTGGATTAAGATCAGATTGAATGTGATTACATTTTTTAAACTTTATAATAAATTCAAATCATCCACTGATCAATTTAATGTTCTATCCTAGTAATTATTAGTGCCAATGTTAAAATACAAACAAGTAGATGTTGCAAAGCTTTTACAAATCTAATAAAAAATTGAAATGAAGAGCAAATAATAGTATGAAACCTCGTCACTCGTTGTGTGTTTAACTCAGCCGCCGTCTCCACAAAGGCAACCGGCGGCTGTTAATTTCACGCCGCCTCGAATTAACATTTCTTTACGCCAGAGAATAATAACGAATTAAAAAAACATCGCCTCAACATATAGCCGTAATGACTTGGCTGAGGGACGCCACGAACTCATCAAGCCGAGTTAATTAATGCCCGATCTGTCTTTGTATTAAAATCGAATCGATGCTGGCTACTGAATAAAAAAAATTGTAAAGTTCCAGTTTTCTCGAGAATTAAATTAATGATGCTGACGTCAGATGCTGTTATTTAATCTCGAGTTAATCTCGGTGCCCGGTTGATGACTGTTGGGTAATAAAGGCAATTAATATAATCATATTTATGAGCTTTCGGTTTACAAATGCAACTCCGCGTCATCTCAAAAATTTCTCTAGTATTTACATATGTCAATCAATAGTACCCTCTGGAGTCTACCATGACCACGTACGCTGTAAAGTACGTGAAACGTCGGATTTATTTTAAATTATGTAAATATATTTAAATTTTGCAAAAATACACAACTTAAAGCTGTTAATTAAGTGTTTTTCTTTAAATGAGTAACAGTAATGTTAATAAAAGACAATAATAAGTACCCTTTTAACGGTAGATCTAACGACAGTAGACACCTTCGAAATAAATATTTAATAAGACGTGAATACCGATAGCGAATCACATTGGTGATTATGCAATGCGCCGTCTTTGCATTTAAAATGACCTGCATCGGAACTACGGGATCCGAGGCGAATACTCCAGACGGAATACAAATTGTGGAAAATTTTGAATGCCGAAGTCATTCATAATATTCCACTGTTTAGAATAAAGAGCGATCTAATTCTTTATTATTCGTATGTCAATGAGATATAACGGTTTTCGTGTTACAATTACAACTCAAAGAAGTACTTAGTCCTTTCTAATACTTATTTAAGAAGGACAACGGAGGTGTTGGGTGTGACATTATCGTGGTCCATGCAATAATAACTTGAAGAGTCAGAGACTATACAAAGATGACATCAGTGACTTCCGTGTTTTTGTTTTTGACCAGTATTTATGTAGAACAGAGGCACCCGCCTCGATTATTTATGAGAATCGTGTTTAGGATTCAATTTCAGCTCGTGTAAAGCTAGATTTGCATGAATAACAATTTCCTCATTTTAAAAATGTACCTGCTAAGAGACAAATTGCGATTGATTTATTCAAACAGCGGGTGTATTGAGGACGAATTCGTGCAACAATAATCTAGGTTATCGTTTACGCGAATTGGTCAAGGGGTCAGATAGATGTTCAGGGATTGAATCTAACTACGTAATTAAATATTCATTAAACGGTCTTTACGAAAAGTTGAAATAGTATTAGCTAAAACAATTACTCTATAAAAAAAACTTGTTTAAGTATACAAATGCCAAGGAACAAGAGAGTAAACATACCTTCGCTGACTTTAGAGATTAGATTACCCTTGTCAAATAATTCTACATTTGTTTTGTTTAAAAACAAAGACGACGATAATTAACACTGAGCAAAAACGAAGGTGAATGTATTAAGCTTTATTTCCTTGTCATTCGCTAGTCCTTTGAGTATGATCATTATCCTAAGATGACTCGTTAGCGCGAAGGTCAACCGGGGTACACTGACAGAATGGATGGATGCAAAGCCTTTATGCATCGGTCATTCGCCCCACTAATGAATCAAAGCGCATATTGTCAATACCGAGTAACTAAACGAACACAGAGCGAGATTAATTCCCATTTAAATATGTGAAGTGCGGCCTAATGACTGCGATATTGTGACTTTAACTCATATTTCTTTAAGGGCAATTTTACAATTTGTCACGTCGAATTGGAATTTATTGTTATATTGCTACTTTACAGTCGGTGATGTGTCAATTTCGATTTTGCTCGCTTTGAAATGGAGAGCTCTTCGCTCTCATGTTTAAATAAACTTGTGAAATTAAATCAAATTGCGGTGAAGGTGAACATTGTTAAAATTCTCAATGTCCCCATAGAGTGCACAACATTACGGGCAATACTTTTTGAATGTGACGAAATATCGCTACAGCCCTAAAATCGTACTAATTTTAATTCAATATTATTTTTCACGTTTATGTACTGGTAGAGCCGTATAAAATCCCGTACAAATAAAAATGGCCGTCCATCTATAAATTAGTAATTATTCAGTAATATATTTCCAGTTCAGCCGGCTTTCTCATACAGTCCAAGCAATCTGCATTCGACTGATCCCATTTTAATGGAGCGCTGAGCAAACAGGCTCCGAGCCGCTTACGGCCAAATCCACCGGGATCCTATGCGCCACTTAGCCTGAACATACACGTTACACTGTACATACAGCTTATGTATTCCTTACTATATTATTACCTAGTAAAAATATTTATGGAAAATGCGGCTTATAGCACTGTCTGACAGTCATTTTGGGGTTCGGTACCTAATGGGTTAAAGGGGAACTATATTACTGAGATTTGTCCGCCCAACTCCCCAACATCATGTAACGTGATATTTAAACAGTTGAAAATTAACAGATGACGAATTTCTAATTTATTTAGTGAAGTAGCACACAACGTCACACATAGTACAAAAATCAAAAACAAAACTTTTTTGTACACAATGATAGACTATCTACACAAAACTATTTTCAAAAGAGAAAAAAAGAGCAGAAAAAAAGTTTTGGTATATGAGAAATTCGGTAAACATTTGTTCTTCCATAGAATTAAGCGACAAAACCTAAACTCAAACAAATGGATAAAGATACTTTTTATTGTTTAGCGAGTATATTAAATAGCTTGAAGCGGATCGTATACTAACTCAATTTAGAATTGCAGTAATAGCCATGAAACAATTGAATTCCAATATCATCCGACAATACTATGATATATTAGGTAGATATAGTACATAATTGATTTCCGTTTCAACACGTTACGTTAAAATCATAGACTATACAAAATATAGATACGATTATTATTATTAGAATTTGTGTTTTAAGTAGATGTTTTGTAGAAGTATATGGTCTCTGATAAATGTTTTTTTTTGCACTGGTTGCATTCGCACTCAATCAAATTCCGAATTTTCCCCTATTTACAACATTTTATTAAATAAAGTGTGGTCTTAAGCTTTCGACTGTTGAAAGATTATTTTAATTAGTAACAGTTCTCTCAATTTTATACGTTATGTTAACCATATTTATAAAGTATCCACTTCTATATATAGTGATGTATGTAAATTATTATTAAATAACATCTCACAGTTTATTGGTGAATTTGCTCATTGTATAAATTGTTACAAATTTGAACCTTTTCACTAAATTCTATATCTGTTTTACATAGTCTTAGTCTATGTCATCACGAAGACCCGGGGGTGCAATTGCATAATTGTTTTAAGCTAGTCTTTTAATTGTTCGATCGGGGGTTGAGATTTATTACACTACGTGACCTCCACCATTCCATTTAAATACTATTTCCGCATCACTAGGATTTAATCAAAGATATTGCTCAAGATTTAAGAACCAAAAATACACATTAATTCGTAGGATTTTCTCTTGAGAGATAAAAAATATTGTTACGCACATAATCGAACTCTCAAAGTATCTTAATAGTTATAAACTCGAAAGTTTGTAAGTTTTTTTTGAAACTTTACATAATGTAGATCAGTGCTTTTCAACCTTTTTCATGATGCGACCCCTGGTATAAAAAAATATTTCGCGATCCCCCATGACCTTCAGTTTTTTATCATGTATGTAGGTGTATGTTACAGTATTACCATTAACATATTAATTGTCATTAATATTTGACAGAAGCTTCGCGACCCCCTGGGGGGTCGACCAAGTTAAAAAAATGATGTAGATTATACATCAAAAAATATACAATAATTCCAGATATTGTGTGAATTGCCCAAAATATCAAATAAGTAGGAAAAAGTCAAAGTCTTAGTTTCACAAATGCAAAGTATGAAAATGTTTAAGTTAAATATTCCTAGAAAAAGGCTCCACATTATATATCTACGTCTATATATATAAGCAATTACAGCCAAAAAAGCGAACTTTAACTACAATAAAATTGATAATTTATTTCAAATACATATTTGGTAGTCGTAAATTGATTCGTAATGATTTTTTTGCTTCTATTTATATATGTAATACAGACAACATATAATCTGTGAATTGTATATATATTGAATGTATTAATATATGTAAAGTCGTGCACGAGCCTCTTTATTGACGTGCATGAATCCGCTGGGATAATCTAGTTGAATAATAAACTCTTATATAAATTATTAACCCAACAATAAGTCGAGCCAGTCACATAACTATACATAATAATAATAATTTATTTATTTACCAACTGGTACACAAGATTCTACTGTGAGTAAGGACATACTGTCAATAATTAAACTTATAATATAATCAGCCGAGACTTAATAAAAATAATCGATATTTTTATTATATTCAACGATGTTACAAAACTATTTCTACATAATAATGTAACAATAGTGATTGGTCAGTACGATGTTAACAAAGAAATTCAATTAGCGTTATACAAGAAACAAATTAACACAGTTCTTTAAGAAATCGAGTGAATTTGAGATCGCTATGAATATATTAAGGGAAGATATAAATTTATTAGGAAAAATATTTACGGAATTGTTATTAAACTTTGCATCTTAAAATATAATAAAATCTTTAATGTTTGAGGGAAATAGAACTTTATACAGCTTTTTTTAATGTAACTTCGATACAGTAATTGGAAAATATTATACGGTAAAACTTACGTTGTAAAAATAAGACTGTTATTTAAGTTCTAATCTCATACGATATTCTACTACGCATTACTTTTATTAATTATATAATCAGCATAGTGTTACAAAGTTATAAGCTGACGATGACGTCAACACAACAAAAGTACATACAATTAACAAAGGAGAAACGCCTAAATGAATTGCTAAAGAAACTGAGGGGCATAAGAGGCTTCGGTATGTCAACAGTGGACCTATAGGCACAGAATGCGTCGATGACACATTCCAGACGATGCGATGTTTTTGTGACATTAAGTTCACAAATAAGTTCAAATGTTCCAAACTTATAGCGGATTCGGTGCATTTTAATGTTCTATTAACATTCATTACAATCATTTAAGTATAGACAGGTAGACTGGCAAAAAGCTTGTCCTAAACGTCAATTCTATTCCGCTATTAAGAGGGTATATGTAGCGTAAATATTTGTAATTGTTTATTTCTTATCCGAACGTATCAACTAAGAAATGCTGCTGCCTGTTTCGTTTTTTACCTGAGATTTATATTCCGTGGTTCTTAGGAAATAAAATAATCACGGCGGCGTTGATTTGCATACAATGGTAAAATAATTTTACGCGCGTTTCGCCGCGCTTAATTCTACTTTTTATACTTTCCGTGTCCTATCTATGAATCAAACGGATTTTGGATATTTAATGTATTTAGCGTTTTTATATATTTGGATTTTATGTACGTAAAGAAATATGTCACTGCAACATAGCGCCAGACTGTATGGCGAGGTCGGTTGGTTCACACCGGTACTAGCAGCCATCTTGGCGCCGGCGGCCGAGTGTAAACAGATCGGCGGTGGTTCTGATATATACATAAAAATTTACATTCACAAAGTACACTGTCTATCATAAATTCAGCGGACGACGAGCAACAAAGGGTCCATGACTTTTCCCGCAAAAAGATCCTTAATCTGATTAAATCTCCATCGCAGGATGTCGGACCGTGAAAGATTAATGAATATTTGTGTGAGGATTCCCGGAGCAGCGGCACGTAGCTGTGTCATAATCATATTAGCTGCGACCAAAGGACGGCCGGGCACGCACACGGCCCACGGCCCAATGAGGGTACTACTACCGTGACACCTCACTTCTATTGAAACTTTACGATGTGGCTACACGACATACGACATACAAGTTGTTCACGTACAAGATTCCTTTATCCTACAAAATGAGCAGTTTATCAAGCATTCTAACCTTTTATTATATTATATTCACCTATGTCATTTCTCTCTCTTATACAAAATATCTCTTTGGACCAATTTGCAAAAAGAAATTAATTATTCCGAAACGTAATACACTAAAAGCCTTATATATTCCGTATTTTTCTTGTCTTACGTACCTTCTATAAATTAGACTGCGAAGTAAATAAATCAAGAAAATATATTGGTATTTTACTAAGCAGCCAAGGGAGCTGATTATACTTTTTAATGGACCACATTAAATTACATTTACAATAGAACAACGATACCAAAACGTGTTAAAATAAGTGTTTTCAATATGAATTATACATCGAAATGGGTTCTTGCATTTATCTCATTTGTTCGAGATACTTGAAACACATTATTCAATATAGGAAGATTGTAATTATTTACCGATATGATCATGGCGTGGTCATTGCATCCTTATGTATAGAATCATAAAAATATAAATAAATAATGAATTAGTAAAATAATTACAATTTCCTTCATGCGGGACAGCATATTATTATATAAATAAGATATATTCCTACAACCACAAATACAAAGGTTTTCGGATCCGATAAAAAAATGTTCAACTTCTATTACCTACTTAAACCAACACGTGTGAAACAATCTTAAATAATTTTGAACGACAAATAAATTCCAGCAATTTCATCTAATAAAACAAAGACTAGATCACATAGAAGCAAGTAAATAATTAAATAAAGATATCCGGTTAGATAAATAACAATCTTGAATAAGCAATTGGTATTTGCATTTGCGTGAGCTCAATAAACACACTCGTAAAAATGAATTGAAAGCCGAAAGAAATTAAACGTGAGAATGTATTGTTTCATACGAGAGGGATCACAAAACAAAAATCATTGAGTTAACCAGGTCGCAGCTCGTTTTCGACCTGCTTTTGCGAACATAAACTGCATTAAATAAAACGAATATTTACGACCGCGCATTGAAAAACTTGATTTAATATTTAAACAATATTAGTTAATCTGGAACAATGCGTAATTATTTTAACTTCACGGACCACGTAAAACGAGAAACGGCCGTATGTTTATAACGTGGCGTATTTTCGTGAATCGATCCGGTTTTGAGCCAATTGGAAATCTCTTCCGAGTTTTTGGGCACATTCTAATAAATGACATTATAATGAACTCATTTTCGTTCTAATGTTCTTTTACGTTTGATTCAGGAATTACCTTTTATCGTGCTACAGAGGATTTATATTTTTTGTCAATTGTTGTTGTATGTGCATGTTTGTGCTAAACATTTGTATTATATTGTATATTTGAATATGCTACGCCAAAGATTTTTAGTGATATCTTCAAACAGACTTGCTCGTAAAAACCATTTACTTTACTCGGTATTTAGAATCCCAAACCGTAACTTGAGTAATGTGTTGTCAAGTACTGTGACTGTGATTAAACAATTTTGGGAGTTGGAAGTCAAAATATAGATAAAATTATGCTTGAACACTCAGAAATAAAAATGCATATCACTTGAATTGTCCAAATTAAAGGCGTAACGCGGGCAAGTACGCCTAGCGAGCAACTCTTTTTAATCCCAAATTTTTTACAAAACACCTTTGTAGCGCCGAAACCAAAAAAATTCTCTTCAACAACATCTTGAAATAATCAAGTATCCAGCTAAACTAGCCTTATATCTGAGTGGTGGGTAATTTCGCGCTTAAACTTGTCTCGGCTTTCATAAACATTTGGGCCGCTTGAGGGCGCGTGAATACAACCTAGCAGAAGTTAATTATTTAATGTTGTGGTGGCAATAAAGACAGCTTATCAAAGATTCAGGACAAACAACGCGTGCAGCGTATTATCCGTAAGACATCATAACGGCTACCATCATCTTATAAAAAATTCATACTCATCTCACATTTCGGCGCCCCTCTTAATTTTGCGTTCTAGGTTCGTGTAAAAACTTCGGGTGCCTTTTTATGACTTTTACTGCGGTATAATTGGGAGGGGTGAGCGCTTATGTCCCTGAGGTGACATAAATACACCCCCCACAAGAAGCTTTCAACTACCCCCTGTTAATCTCATGTAGGTCTATACGATAAGGAAGTATTAAGCTAAAGTTAAAATTTCTTAAGAGCGTCGTTGTTCCATTTTCAAGATGAAAAGTAATTTTCAAAGGTTTTGTAAAACGCGATACATTGTCAATTGCAGCAACACACCCTTCTGATTTTGCACTACAAACCATTACAGACAAGTTGAATTTGTCAAATTGTATAACTGTATTTATTGCTGCTATTAACGTTACCTTGTTAAAGTTTTGTTTAAACCACTATGTACAAAAGCATCATAAATTTGTACTTGTGATATTAAGACAATAAGTAAAATATGTACTTGTATTAAAAAAATGCTTACGTTGGATATGTGAACCGTGAACGTACGATGGGTTTTAATAGTAACGACGAATATATTTCTGTAAACTAAAGGTGGGGGTGATATACGACACGTTATATATGACTTAATGTAATGCAAAGCATACGAAATAGGGTTGGTGTGTCCCAGGTGGGTGCGTCGCAAAAAGCTGTTGTATGTTTTTTGGACAGCCCCGAGTATTTATTCACCTCTGAAATTATAGTGAAACAATCTCTCAAGATTAATGTCTTCGTAAATTTAAATAAAATAATTTATAAGGGAGTAAAACGCGACATATTTTTTACTATTATTTATGCTAACAGTCATTCTGACTGTGACCATGGATGCTGAAAAGCATCCGAAACGTGGGCATATATAATAGATAGTAACAAGAAAACGCGTTTTAATGCGATATAAATTTACTATTAATTTAAATGTGATACTCCAGTCAATGAAAGACAATATTATAATACAATTAATATGAAATTATGTCTTCGTAGATATTTAAAATCGAACGGATTTAATGATACCATCTAACAATCTTTAAACTTTAGCTGGCAACTTTCAGATAATAAAGCAAACAAGAAAAAGTCGAGGCGTATAATGGGTAGGGAATATTTCCCGATAGTTTCCTATATCAAAGAAAACAACTTATACCTTCAATTCAGTCACCAAACTCGATTCCAATTTAGAAGGCAGAAGTGATACGCGAGGCGCGGGTTCGTGTGCATGTATTTGCAAATTCCGAATAGCTTTCAATACGTGGAGGCGCAACTTGCTCCCTCCTGTCGATCTTCCAATATCGCACTCAGAGACGTCACGAAGGCGACGCCATTATTCGAAGCGACAATTGACAACAACCTAGGACGCCGTATGATAGATGGGACGTAAAAAACATATCCGTAATTGAGATTTCTATTATAAAAATTGAAGACGACCGATCGGTTTTACCATGTTTGTTTATATAATGTGAGTGGTGCGCTATCGCGTTTCGAAGAGCTGACGTCAATTTGTATATTGTCATTAAAGTCGATGCGGAAAGTTTGGGTGCGTTCATCCATCATAGTGACGTCCGATATCGCGCCTAATATGTATTGATTTGCCACTTAGCTCTTTCCGTGAATCTTACCGCTCCACCCTTCCGTCCAGCGAAAGCTTAACGAGGTGTTTGTTTTGTGTTAGAACCAATGCTTAAGGCTTTCACGAATCGAAGAATTACGTAATAATTGCAAGTCACATGGATTTGTAAGAAGTACTTCACGTCCAGGGGAATAATATAAAAGGTGCTCTAAGAATAAACACAAAAATATACTACGATGGCTGCGACAGCAAAGTAACAATTAAAGGTATTAAATATCAAAGGCAAACGTATAATGTAATAACTCTAGATTTTCGTGAATAGCGAAGAAAAAGATTGCGTCACCAAGGTCCCCGTAGGGTGGGGGTGGGTGGCGAGAACAATGGTTTCGATTCTCACACGTGTGGAGGATTATTTGCATTCGGAAATAAAGAGAGGAATGATAAAAGAAAGGCGCGAGTGGGTTCCCGAGGCTGGTGTGGGAACCGGGAGGTGGGTAGCGCCTTCGAGGGGGCTCGTTACGCGAACAATGGAGAAATAATGTACAGATTGCAGTGAGCGATGCGCCGAAGACTCAGGTGTCTTAGTTGTGTGCGGACATCGTCTTTGATTGTCGATGTAAGTGTCAGGCTGCTCGTCGATATTGTACAACACGAGTTTAAAATTACCACATACGTGCGCTATGTACCTAATGTCAATTTTAGAATTACTATTATATAAGTATAGTTGCCCTTTTCGGTGACAATGGAACTTACGAGCAACAGAGTACGTATTGATCACACCGAGGCTTTATAAGTGGCTACAACTCGAAGCCATTAGATATAGAATATCACACACAATAGTAACTAGTCTTAACCATCGAGAATCTGTTGCTATAACAGCTATATAATAGCTATATAACGAAACAAACAAACGTTTACACTTTATGTGAATGATTTTAATTCGCGAGGCTGAATCGTTCAAAGATCGCCTTCATAGGAAGCGCAAGCAATCACAACACAATCACTTCATCCTCGCATGACACCGAAATCGTCCTCGTTCATAATAATAAAGTATAAATTAATCCATTTAGAACGGCCGGCCGCCACCGACCGACCGACGATTAACGGAAGCGTCTACTTAACTAATTTAACCCGGGTGGTTTTAACAGAATGGATAGCAGTGATTACACGGGTGACGGTGACAAGCGTGTGATCTTGCACAAACGTTACTTTGATATCTGTATTTTCAATACTATAGATGCAATTATTTCAAATAAAGCAAAGACAAGATAAAGATTTGCGATATACGAAATTCACAGCGATGTATTGCGAAAATATGTCATTATGATTTGTATCGTACAGCGTACAATATTATAATGTTAAATTATCAAAACAAATTATAATAGACTCGAAAAACTAATATGCACTAAAAAGTAATGTTTTAATAATAAACTGGAATACCTATATTTTATAGTAAGTGCAAAAATAAACTACAAAGATTTTATCAGATTTAATTATTAAAATGTTATTGAATTTCAATTAAATCTGAAATTTATAGAGTGATTTTTGATTGAGTAAACAGAAAAAAGCTATAAAAATATAAAAAGCTTAACCATTTAAAAAATTCCATAGATCCAAAATTAATTAGAAAATCACTATAAATTAACCCGAGCACTTAGTTATAAAAGCTGATACTGATTTATTATAGCGTGTAGGCGTCAGCCAGTTAGCTTATAGGAATTTGGAAGCATTAAGTTATTATGTAGATTAGAATTATTATTAAATAATCATTGTTAACCAGCTCTACTAATTCTTTTTTTTAAATTATACGACTAGCCTTCGATTTGACAGCTGACGAATTCCATAATTACTTTCTAATATTTTATTTTTAAACTTGTACTTAAGTAAATTTGAGTTGGCATAAGAAAGTGTTGTGTTATCAATTATATTGTATTAATTCATCGAGATTCATAGACTTTATCTTACTTTTTAATATTTTGATGCCAAGCAATATACAAAACCAGAAATTATATTAGGAGGGAGGCCGTATCGCAAACCTACAATCTATTTAAGTCACTCCGAATATTCTGGGACACTTGATTATGTAAGTAAATAAACAAAGATATTGGAACATGTTTTTAAAACAATAGTATGAGATGCCTAGGTCTTGACGTATACAAGATTTTTATAATCTTACAAGCCGACATTTTAATAACATTGATCAAATAGAACAAAAGTATGTGGACGGAGCACTCGACAGAGATGAAAGTTAAAAGGGTCGGAGGGCGGCCGCTAGTGTGGGGAGGAGAGGGTTGAATGTCTTATTCCCTCCACAATTCAGAGGTATTTCGTGTTTTTCATACGCAAATATATCCTCGTTACTGAGGCACACGTGAAACACTATTGCGTATGCGTTTGAGATACGTCCAGGGCCGACAAAATGACACTTTTTGAGAGACTTATCTCACTAACATTATAAAAGGCGAAAGTTTGCGAGTCCTTGTATGTTTGTTTATAACTTAATTACCGCCAACGTTGGACCTCGATAAAAGTTGCAGGAAAGTTTCGCTGGATTAACACATAAGTATGTTATGCATATTTACTATTATTTAAATTACTATACTACTATTTAATCATTTAAATAACACACGTCGTGCGCGTTACGATATGAACAGGTGATTGACGGTCGAATCCACGGGGAACAGCTAGTGTATTACGCCATTTAGTATATTATAATGCCATTAATATTACTATTTGTTAAAATTTTATTAATGCCTATTATATAGTTAAAATTTTCATATTATACATATTAGCATGTTATTAATAAATAATAATTACAGCATCAAATGTGTATGTGTAAACATTAGTCAACAAACATACCAAGGTATCGAGATTGTCTAAATAACAAAAATGTGAACAGACTGACAGCCCTGCAGCAACAGCTTCTGTATAAGCACCATAAGCATTTATAAAAATCTCAATAACAGTAACATTCATCATATGTCTTTTATAATTCTCTTATGTGATAACCTTAGGTAAAGCTTTATACTTCAATATTCCCATTGCCAATTAAGATGCATTTAATTTGAAGTCTATGAATGTTGGACAATTTACAATTTATATTATTGAGAGACAGATACATACATATAAGTAAATAGTTATACTACAATAGGTGTTTTTCTATTGTATTGCATAAATTACTATAAAAATATAAGATAGGGACATAAATAATATTAAAATAAATAATAAATAAATAAATAATAATAATAATAAATCATATAATCAGCAAAAGTATACTAAAGCCTTATAGTGTACAAATACAATGCATTGCGTAGCGTACATTTCATTTAAACCTAAAAGAAAATAATAACAATCTACTTTCAATTAAAATCAAGCAAGTTTCAGAAGCACATACAAAGTGTGTGTGCTTATATTATAATAATTGCTTCAAATAAAAAGGCTACCAGCAATTTCAAAAAAAGATATAGAAATGTATGTTGTTTGTACACAATTATAAGATACTTAAAATAATATGAGTAAGTACTTGTGAAAATGGTTATAATATGTTATTTACTCAAATTTATATGTCAAATAATTTAAAGCAGCAGTATATAGCACTTTATACAGATGTGTGTGAGTAAAACAAAAACGAAATATTTTTTTCTCAAAATGTTACAGTTGACTTATATTATGATTACAATCGTGGTAGTTTTAGCAAAATATTTATTTTATCATTGATACATTAGAAGTATAATTTATTTTATTTGTATCATATAATTAAATTACAATTAAACATTATTTCTCAACAGTATTTGGTTCATTTTTCTACTTGAGACAAATCGTATTTGAAGATTATGTATATTTTTAAATGTCTCCAAAGTTTTAGGACGAAGTTAAATAAATTTATAGTAAAATGTAAATTCTGTATAGATGTGATTTGAATAAAAAAAACTGTTAAAGACATATGAAACACTTAATTTGTTCTCAATAAGTGCATTTATTCAATGTAATACTGGCTCATTAATTATATGGTTAAAACAGTAATACTGAAACTTCCAGTATAGCATCAATATGATTTTGAACTCTGTATTGCTAATTTATGTGGTACTGAATAATACAAGACCCATTTTTTATTAAGAGAAACAAGAAAGGGCTTACCTCATTCTGATCAAATTCTTGCAGATATCTATCATTTCTATGTTTTTCATACATAGCACGAGCCAGAGCACTTCTTGGTCTGTATAAACCATTCAATCCACTACTAGCCATCTCTTCATATCTAATTCTTCTCTCCAGAGGTAAATTTAACTCCCAATCAAGTATTTGAAAGTGTTCATGTTTTGGACAAAATTCTGTGTATTCCTTTATAAAGAAAGGATATCTTGTTAAACAATTGCTTTTCCGTGTAACTTTCAATGATTCACACAGTGTGTAAAATATTATAAACAAAAAAATTTTAAACATATATATAGGTAAAATATTCACAACAATATCTTCGAATTATAACCTCAACATTGGTACGTCTATGATATTTAATTTGTTGTAAGTGTTTATTACTAAGATAAGTTTAATACCATATCCAAGATTTCGTTGTTTATGTGGGAAAAAAGTAAAAAACATAAGTTTTAACAATAGGAAACACAAAGTACTAACTTCAAGTATATTTTGATTTTTAAGTCGATGCGAATGACAGCTCTACACAGTCATTGTCAATTGTCATGCCAAAGCGCAGGCGTGAAAACATTTAAACATTTCTTTCCAAAAAAATGTTTTATGTTAGTATAATGACTAATATTGTGATTAATTTGTTATGTATTAATTATCCTTTAAGTATTGTTTTCTTATGATAATAATGAAGTGGATAAGTAACACCACTAGAAATGCTGAATGTAGAAATATATGTACTAACATGATGACAAAAGAATTTAGTAAGTAGGTTTTAAAATATTGCTTAGGTAGGTACTTATTGCTAAGCAAATTTAAACTTTAAATGTGCCTTTATGGAATATGTAAATATGTTTATTTGAGAATTCAATAACATAGATTTTTTACGTTTTACTTACCCGTTCTTCTTTCTTTTCAAGAGCACCTTTTATTACTATTTCTCGGAGAACTGCACTCATCATTTTATTTCAATATTTACGGACACCTTTTCTATTTAAAAATTTAAGTTTTTTAATTTTTTTATATTGTAGATATAGAACACTATTAGATTGCGCAAAAATTCTAAATAATTTAGGAAAGTATTCACATTGGTGAATTTTATAGGCCACAACAGTTAGTTCGACCTTGGCCGTGACCGTCCATTCACTGTCAGATACTAACCGATCTCTGCCCGTACCGTTATAGAAAAACAAAGAAAATCTATTTTGTAAAATAAAGAAGTTTTATTAAGGTTGACTTACTGTATTTTTAAAATTAATTGATGTTCTCAAAGACTTGGTGAAATTTATAATCTTTTAAATTTAAAATTAGATTTGCTGTCTTAGGAGTGAAGATTTTCTCATTACGAAAATTAAGAAGTAGATAAATTTGCTTTAGTAACTCAGTGGATTTATTCAAAGTATTCAATCAGAGGGACTGGAGTTCTATGCCACAGAAAATGGTAGAAAATCGTTAATTTTTGGTACACACAGACAAAATAATTTTAAACTTTTTAGAATTATGAAAAACATTTTCTGTACTTACAGTTTTTTCTATCTTTGGAATCTTGAGTCTGTGGAAACTGTAGGGTGGCTGCTTTGTTATTTCCATTTTAAAAATATACCGCCAATAGTTAATTAGGTTAATTATGTATGGAAATATTTAACGTAATACACACTACAGTGAGATGTGTACAAGTATCATTACGATAGTAGCCTACATAGTACATACATTTCATGTGATAATAACAGATACGATAAGAGATAACTAAGTCCGATAAAACGCTTTGTCGTTGTTCGTATATTTTCGTTACGTTACGGCGTTAATTATAATAATTATATTGTTTGTCTCTCATTTTACACTTTATATTTCCCAGGTTTAGAGAGCTTAGGAGCTCTATCTACACCGTCCAATCGTATAGTTGAGGTCTATCAGGGTTTCGGCGATTTGGATTGCTAATTGGAGGTTTTTGGAAGTGCTACAGCAAATTATAGTAAGCGAAACTTTATACCAATAAAACATTAAAATCTAAGACATTAGACTAATAAGATTAATAAGAATAGTAAGACTAATAAGACATTAGACTATTTAGGGCATTGTATTTGTTGCTATGTTATCAAAGAGGTTGAAACTGCGAATACATGATGGTGTTGGGGCTTAAGATGTCTTCAGGTTAAAAACATCATAACTAAATGGTTCTCGTTATATAACTGTAATCAGAATGTACAGTTCAAAGTAAATTTTACCAGTAGGTAAATATATCTATAGATATACCAGATAACAATGACAAATGTTATATGAAAGTTCTGTTGCTTAGTTCCCTTCAGTAAAGCCTTTGTAAATGCAATGTGATAAAAACATTTCCACCCCTTACAGGGCATATAGATTTTTCTCAAAATACTCTTGCTTATAAGATATAAGTGAAAAATATTAATACGTTTTAATTAAAAATCAAAGTAATACACAAATCAGTTCAATATGGTTTTCGATCACGCGCCGATCGCCCGAAGCGTGGCCTCACGATGGATGCGCCGGCGCACGCGGGACATTTAAAATAATTACAAGCCAACGGAGAATCGTAACAGCCAGTGTTTTGAGACCATTACTTATTTTTAATTTCAAAAATACCTTAAAAGCACACTTAGCGTGTTGTTATGGTGACTAATAAGGCTCCGAGATAATATTCCCATTTTTCAATATGATACACTGTTGGTATCTTAGACGTTTTTATGAAGGTGTTCTTTTGATTATTACAAATTTTTGCCCCATTTTTATGAAGATACACATACTGGCACAAACAAATAAAATTATGTTATTTTCAATTCAGGAAGGCTTTATATAGGACTGAATTGTTAGAACTTTTGAAAAATATTTTGTTCATACATCCTATACAAAATTATGTTCATCGATGTTTTTAAATGCATCACTGTTAATAAGAAATGTGTGCGCTTTTAGTACCGCAGGGCATACTAATTATTGTATAATTGTACAATATCGTTGTATCTTAACAGCAAGGTGTTTTTAAAACAAAAGCAAACGGTCAGTTTAATTTAAATCCGTGCTTGTAGTTTTTGCACCCTCAACCGCATTCTCACAGCGGCGAGACTTGATGCACTTCAGTTCTGATTGGATCATTACCGAGTTCATCATACCCCGTGCGATCCTCGGGCTACGACAGAGATAGACTGCCCACTCAGTACCAAAGAGAAAGAGATGCAGCTCGAGCACATCACCCAAGAATTATTTCATATCATGATTATTGGAACTTTATTGCACTCCGTAACTAACAATTGACATTAGGAAATGCAATTTTATATTGATTTCGTAATCTCACCGCTCGTTTATTTTTATCAAAGCAAATCTTTCTATGATTTGCGGCTAACCATCGTGCAGGTTGTTTATTGTGTTCAGGGAATGTCATTAAAAGCTCGATAGGGATTAAGCGAGCTTAAATTTTCACGTAGCGCGGCAGGAAATCGCTTTAACCGTCACTAAGGGTGAGAAGAAACCGAGAAATTATCTTTTCGTCGGTTACGAAACCGCTAAACGGGCCAATTACACGATACAATCTGAATTATTGAGATATCAAAAAGTAATGATTTTTCACACCGACCGGAAGGTGTCGTAGAGATCACGTAGACTGCCTAAATGATTTCGGCATGTTTATAGTCATCACGTTTCTAATAAAGTTCCTCAGCTGGACATCGGGCACTGTGCAACCGCATTTATCGTTGTTAAAAGATGCTTTTTTGTTAATAATTTGTGTATTAAATTCTTGTTTTTATTACAAATCTAGTTTGTTATTTACTAAACTCTTTGTGCGTGTCAAAGTTGACTATCTACTATACGTCAGATAATTAAATATATAATGACAAATAGCCCACTCTACTCTTTACAAGTTTATGGCACTCGATGTTTCTTTAATAATTATTCATTAAAAATAAATTAGATATTATTCCTCTCTAATACATGTCGATTGTTTAATTATGATTAATTTGTTTATCTTGTCGTTCATAAGTGTACATGTTTACCTAAATGAATAAAGATATTTTGTTTTTTTTTGATTTCAAAACAGCGCGAGCGCAATCTGCGATTTCAATATTTCAAAACCAATACGTTTTGAACGGCTTCTTAGAGCTAAGTCTTAACCCTGATTACCCTTATACATTCCAATAACATATGTTTTGTTTACCCTCACAGAAGTAGAGTGTTAATTAAATAAACTACAACACAAATATCTGTACCTAATTTTTACATACGAATTTGAAATTATTAATCTCTATAAATTGTTATTTCTATTCTTACTAAGCAATTGAGACAATCTATAATTCGATTTCTTCTATAGACGAAAAGTGCTGATGGAAATGAATTAAATTTAATTCGAATAATTGAAGTCGATTACAAGACAAAGGGTTGAGTAAAGGATTCAATTTTGTACGTGATGAGCTGGTTCATATCATTCGATGCTTGGATTTACCATGAAGTATATTAAATAGTGGATATGCAGGTGATGGGAATTTTTATAAAATATCTATAGAAATAAATGATATGAATGATTTCCTAGGTATTAATTAAATTTTAGATAAGACAAAAATACATTCAAAAGTTGTAGTGGTTTTTGTTGTTAGTCCTTTTAATACAAAGTATTAAAAGGACCAAAAACCACTCAAGGATGGTATCATTAGGTTATTGACATAGTAGCCAATACACCAGAATTCCCAGCTAAGAATTAGGAATACTCCCTAAAACCATCTTCGTGTGTTGCCAACACAACATTACAAAGACAATGCCTAGATTCAGGCACAAATAGTCAAAATTTTATCCGGTCTAATCCTTAATTATTTGAATACCCCAAAACAGAAATAAAAAAAACCTTCAAGCAAGAAACGTAATGTCATCTTAAAGGCCGGCAACACAGTTGTAATGCCTCCGCCATTGTCTGTCTATGGTCGTATCCTTACGATCAGATGAGCCTCCTGTCCGTTTGCCCCTATTTTATATAAAAATATAATGTTGTGAGTTAAATATCAGCATAATATAATTCAAGTTTAACAGGATTGAGAATATAATAAAGGCTTGAAATCATATCTCATTACTTAAGTTAAACCGCAACGGTTGTAGACAGTCTAAAGCAGATGTTGAATTGGCAAAAATGTATTAAGGTATTGGAAGCACACGCGAAATTAAACCATATTACTTTGCAATAAAGTTTAGAATCGGATACCTGGTTTTAATCTGTAAGTTCAGTGAATTAATACAGAGGCTTCGTTAGAGGCTCCATAATTAAAAAGCGAAGTGACGTCTGCGCGTGAACGTGCTGAAAGTTAAGTGTGAGTGATGCGCAGGCTTCGTTTTATTTTTATGTTAAATATGACTTGCGGTATTGAAAAACGTACAAAATATAATTTTTATACCAGGTGGAATTATAAACTTCGTTGTTTTGTGATGAAATATTATTTATTTATTTACACTTTAGTGCACACCATACATACATGAAATAACAAATGTTTACAATAGAACAGTCACAGAAGATACAATTAGAAAAGAGATTAGAGGATACAGATTAATAGTAGATAATTATTACGGAATGCAAAGGGCGGTCTTATCGCTGATGAGCGATCTCATCCAGTCAACCCATGTGAAGGAGAATGTATTGAAGGAGAATTTTTGCAGGAGTTGTGTCACACAATTAATATAACTAAAGCTAACATTACACTAAATATATAAAATTAAAACTATAATTTAAACTTAACCTGTTTATAATTAATACAAACAGCTACATACATAGCAAGCTCAATATGATCAGTCGCGATAAAAATAATAGAATCAATAGCCTAGTTGTCTTCTCAACCCTAAGGACAAGTTCGAATCGTGGCTTCCATTATACACATACATATTTAAGATTTTATGCACGTATTTTGACAATTGCTTACACGGTCAAGAAAAACGTCGTGAGAAAACTGGACATTCTTAAGACGTAAGTATAAAGAACAGGTGTACGCTTCCTCGTGACGTCATCGTACTGATCGTGAGCACAGATTGCAAATTATTTATTTATTTACGAACATACAGCAATGTGAGATATATATTCATATATATTGTAACATGGTTATTGCAGTATTAAGGACAAAATAGGTAAACAATATACATAATAAGAAAATTAAATAGAATGGAATATAATTAAAAAAAATACAAATTAAATCAACATAGCATCGGAGTATCTTGGAAGTCTAGAAATGTCTTGTGAGTGTGTAGTGTGGGTTGTGAGAGGGCGAAGATGCAGTGCCCAATTTAAGTATGAGTGGTGTTTTTAACTTTTGCTTTAGACGAAATTCGTGTTAGGCTAAATAAATCGAGGATAACGCTGCTCCAACACAAACAGAACGGCGTCTGTGGAGCACGGAAGGCTGATCATAAGCATGGATCATAATTATAAAGAAACATAATGGTCTCAAAAATAAATAGAAGTGTTGCACCACTTGTCATTTTATTGTATACGAAAATTGATCGAGATCTTATTGTTGTCGATTTTTCAAAGTTACTATTAAACGTTAAAGGCACAAAGTATAATGTCTAAAAACAGTATATACTATATCAGACAGAACAGACAATATTAGTCATAGTATCGTCTTGAATAGATAATAAATAGTCACTGGACAATATAACAGCCATAACTGAAATAAAATGCTAGTTAATCATAGGTTTTGTTATATGCTAATTTATTTGCTTAAAAATAAATAAGAATACATTTTGTACTTTGAAGAGCTTGTTTCCTTGAACCCTTCCGTACTTATTAAGCTCTGTGGCATGGTATGCTGATTAATTAAGCCCACATTTCCTCAGATTAAGCTGCCGGCACTTATTTACTATCACAACGCGTAGCATAATTGCAATAATCACCACATATTTCCTTCCAACGCGTCGAGATTACTAAAACAAATTGCGGTGAATTCCTCTCGGATCATCGTACGCGAATAATTAAGGTCCAGTAATTATGGACGGTTAAATGCAAATGTCCCAGGGCCGAAGTCGGGTGAATTTGGAGGAAATGACCTGCCGTGATACCATAGTATCATAAAAAATCATATGCACAGTTCATAGTTCTAAAGCGTTATGTCCAATAAAGCTACGAAATTTGTTCTTAGGTCATCGTTAAGTACCATTCTAAATTTATTCATTTTTCTTACCGTTTGGCACCGGCTCTGTGTCGCCCCGAGTCTTAAACGTAAATAATATTCATATTGGGCAAGATTTACACCTTGGTGAAAAAGAATGCGGCAATACTTCGTAGGATGTGAATAAAAGTATGGAATATGAAGTGCAGGTGACCGAATAATTTTTGTTTACTTTACTAGGGCCAACACATCTTACAAAAATATGTACGACTCGGATGATATAATGTCATTATACTCTTATTCAAGAACTATATTGATTTCAACTTAACTACTTAATTTATATTTAACTACTTTTAGCTAATGTATTGTTTATGTGCGATTTTTAAAAACAGTGGCGTAAGTCGCCGGCCTAGTGCGATAAAATAGGATTAAATAATTTTGCGTGCATAATTTTCTTTTTCACATTGAAGCCCCATAATTGTTAGATGCCTACGACAGCTAAACTAAACTTACCGCCTTATATGCAGTTTATGAGCACGTTCTCGTCACTGAACTAGTAAGTCTTCTAAAACATATTTCATGGTAGATCATAACAGATACATACAAGGAAGTATAATATAAAATGGGTGACGGTTGGATAATCCCAATCAACTCGTAAACATATACTGCATATATATTTAAATGTACTGTATAAAGAAAAAAACTTTTTAACGGATTTATGTTATGTATTTTTGCAAAATTTAAATATTTAACATTATTTAATAATTGATCGTGATCACGCACGCTGAAACTTTTTTAAATAATGCAATTATATTTAAGTTTTGCAGAATACATAACATAAATCCGTTAAAAAGTATTTTTCTTTAAATTAGTAACAGTTACGTTAATCATATTATGTACTGTATATATATAAATAACATTCAGACAACAGCCAACATATATGCTCATCACATAAATGTTGACCGTAGTCGGGATCGAACCCAAGACCCTCCGTTAGTACGATATGGTGACCATTGGCCAACTGAGTCGTCAAATATACCAACATTGTAAAAAAATGTATATTACAATAACTCATCATATTAAGCTCCGCGCGAAGTCAACTTGCCTGACAATGAAAATAATAGTTTTTCCGTAAAAATTGTGCTGATAAAGGAAAATGTGCAATTTTCGCAGACAACATTGACATGATGGGAAATACAGCTTTCACCAATGGTTGCCGTCTAATGAATTTTTTTACAGTTTCATTTGAATGGCATTTTGATAACCGATTTTGATACTCGTTAAATTTTAACGAATAAAATATAACGAGGTCTGTTTTAGATAAACATGTGATTACTATCTTTTGTAAATTACACATTTATCACGTATATTTTTATAATTTTTTATATACCAAAACCTAAATCAAATATAAACACTTAAACAGTTTATCGACAAATACAAAAAGGTACTTTCGTCGGCAAATTACACCAATATCATGGGTTAACAAGTATCAAAAACTCCGAATAAATTGCATTTAACGTCAAACGTTTTGACTGTAATTTAAAAAGACACGACATTACACGTTGGCGATTTAACGTCATGAACGCGAAATGCCATTACTTTTTCGTTGTCAACAAAGATAGCAAAGCCGTGATTTAATACAAATTATTATTAGACAACATAAATAACGGCACATGGGTTCAGGCTGGCGGAGTCTTCTTAATAAGTAATAAAGGGGTCATCTTTTATACAGAAGACGGAATTAACCGTGGGCATATGGTGTATTGGACAGGGATTACAACGGAATGAAAAATAATATGAGGATTGATATTATATTTAACGTTTTGTAAGAAATATTAGTTTTCGCTTGGTGATATTTTTGGAGATGAATATTTAAATTATTATTAAATATAGATAATGTCTCCATAATAGTTTGATTTTATCTTTTGTCGAATAGGAGTTTTGTTATATGATGAGTAAACCACTGGATTAACCCTTTTCTTGTTAGTGTATCTGTAGAGATACGCCAGAATTTAAAAAAATCTAGTGTTATTATTTTTAAGCGAAACCATGATATTTTTTTAAGAATATTTAGGCCATTTCTTAGTTTCGGAATGCAACTTAAGTTTTTTGTGTTGGTAAGACTGATGAGCTGATAAACTTCATTTTAGTTCAAGTTCCAACATATTGCCTCACAAACAGGTAAGAAAAGTTATAATTTTTTCTTGTTTTTACGTATTGAATGAGTGGATGTGTTAAGTTATTAATTATAGATATATTTAGCACTAAAATAATTACTTTGGACATTCTTTAATTCTCTGGTTGATGCTTCATGTGACTTTTTTAATGAATGTATCTTCTCGTGCACATTGCCAAGAAACTAACAATTCTTTTTGATATGTTCTCATGGTACACCTGCTACTTTACACAACTTTTACAAAATCGCCATCTCCCCTCAAGCTGTATAACTGTTCATATGGCTATGTTGGCTTAAATTATATTTTATTGTAGGTCCATATGCTTTCAAGAGCTAGCAAAATGCTCACATTGGTGCCAAAAACAGTCAGTCATCAAATGATGAAGAAAGTTCGGATTCTAGTAGTGAAGTCGAGAATTTTAAGCTTCAAAAACGCGATAGTACTGAATCTTCATCTGCTCCTTCGCTTCCTTCTTCTCTTGAAAATCTTCACATACTTTCTACGATGAAAACAACCTCACTCCTACCCTACAGTATCAATGAAACCACGTCTGAAAGTATTTCTTTGGATTCTTCAACTCAAGATTCTCTTCACTCGGTCATACCTCCTTCACCAACTGCCATTGTAAATGTTATTCGAAATAAAAAGCCTAGATTTAACCGAATATATATATAATATATAATAATAAATTTGATAATAGGAATCGTGAATATGCCGGCCTACACTGACTATTGGTGTCAGGAATTCAGATTTTCACAAATAGCCGACGTAATGACACTCAAAAAATTTCAACAGATACGACGGTACATCCACTTCAACCACAATCTGCTTGATGACGGTGATCGGTATTTTAAAGTTAGGCCACTCATTGAAAAAGTACGTGCCAACTTTTCGAGAGTTCCTCATGAAACCAGGTTCAGCATTGATGAAATGATAGTGCCATATAAGGACAAAAAAGTCGGTTATCGAAAACAATACATAAAGAGCAAGCCTCGCAAACGGGGGTACAAAATATTTGTTAGAGCTGGCGTTTCGGGGTGCCTGTGAACTTAGCAGAGCACTTGCCAGCAGAGCATCAAAAAATTAGAGTTCTGATAGCATGCCAATAGCACTTCTTTGGAATTAAAGAAAAAATATTTTTTAATAATCAAACATACATTTTACAGAGTTCCTCATATTTTTTTTGTAAAAATTATTATTTTATTATTAAAAAAAAAATAAACAAAATTGGAAAAAACCTAAATTTTTAGGAATTTACATACATTTACACATATAAAAAAAAAACCATGCACTAAACAGGGAACTCGGGTTTCTATTATATCTAGAACGTGTCTAGGCATTACAATGAAAATCTAGACCAGAACTCTTCGCTTTCTTTCAGCAACTAGGTGAATACTGAAAAGTGGCGATTTTTAGTATAAGAATTGAAAAAAATTCATAATAAATTATCAAGACGCTCCAGACATGGGAACTCCGCGGTTTCTATTAGACCTGGAACATGCCTAGGCATTACAATGAAAATCTAGACCAGAACTCTTCGCTTTCTTTCAGCAGAGCATAGGTGAATACTGAAAAGTGGCGATTTTTAGTATAAGAATTGAAAAAAAATTCATAATAAATTATCAAGACGCTCCAGACATGGGAACTCCGCGGTTTCTATTAGACCTGGAACGTGCCTAGGCATTACAATGAAAATCTAGACCAGAACTCTTCGCTTTCTTTCAGCAGAGCATAGGTGAATACTGAAAAGTGGCGATTTTTAGTATAAGAATTGAAAAAAAATTCATAATAAATTATCAAGACGCTCCAACTGGGAACTCCGCGGTTTCTATTATTCTAAAACGTGTCTAGGCACTACAATGAAAATCGAGACCAGAACTCTTCGCTTTCTTTCAGCAGAGCATAGGTGAATACTGAAAAGTGGCGATTTTTAGTATAAGAATTGAAAAAAATTCATAATAAATTATCAAGACGCTCCAGACATGGGAACTCCGCGGTTTCTATTAGACCTGGAACGTGCCTAGGCAATACAATGAAAATCTAGACCAGAACTCTTCGCTTTCTTTCAGCAGAGCATAGGTGAATACTGAAAAGTGACGATTTTTAGTATAAGAATTGAAAAAAAAATCATAATAAATTATCAAGACGCTCCAGACATGGGAACTCCGCGGTTTCTATTATATCTAAAACGTGTCTAGGCACTACAATGAAAATCGAGACCAGAACTCTTCGCTTTCTTTCAGCAGAGCATAGGTGAATACTGAAAAGTGGCGATTTTTAGTATAAGAATTGAAAAAAAAATCATAATAAATTATCAAGACGCTCCAGACATGAGAACTCCGCGGTTTCTATTATATCTAGAACGTGTCTAGGCACTACAATGAAAATCTAGACCAGAACTCTTCGCTTTCTTTCAGCAGAGCATAGGTGAATACTGAAAAGTGACGATTTTTAGTATAAGAATTGAAAAAAATCATAATAAATTATCAAGACCCTCCAGACATGGGAACTCCGCGGTTTCTATTAGACCTGGAACGTGCCTAGGCAATACAATGAAAATCTAGACCAGAACTCTTCGATTTCTTTCAGCAGAGCATAGGTGAATACTGAAAAGTGGCGATTTTTAGTATAAGAATTGAAAAAAATTCATAATAAATTATCAAGACGCTCCAGACATGGGAACTCCGCGGTTTCTATTAGACCTGGAACGTGCCTAGGCATTACAATGAAAATCTAGACCAGAACTCTTCGCTTTCTTTCAGCAGAGCATAGGTGAATACTGAAAAGTGGCGATTTTTAGTATAAGAATTGAAAAAAAATCATAATAAATTATCAAGACGCTCCAGACATGGGAACTCCGCGGTTTCTATTAGACCTGGAACGTGCCTAGGCATTACAATGAAAATCTAGACAGAACTCTTCGCTTTCTTTCAGCAGAGCATAGGTGAATACTGAAAAGTGGCGATTTTTAATATGAGAATTGAAAAAATTCATAATAAATTATCAAGACCCTCCAGACATGGGAACTCCGCGGTTTCTATTAGACCTGGAACGTGCCTAGGCAATACAATGAAAATCTAGACCAGAACTCTTCGCTTTCTTTCAGCAGAGCATAGGTGAATACTGAAAAGTGGCGATTTTTAGTATAAGAATTGAAAAAAAATTCATAATAAATTATCAAGACGCTCCAGACATGGGAACTCCGCGGTTTCTATTATATCTAAAACGTGTCTAGGCACTACAATGAAAATCGAGACCAGAACTCTTCGCTTTCTTTCAGCAGAGCATAGGTGAATACTGAAAAGTGGCGATTTTTAGTATAAGAATTGAAAAAAAATTCATAATAAATTATCAAGACGCTCCAGACATGGGAACTCCGCGGTTTCTATTAGACCTGGAACGTGCCTAGGCATTACAATGAAAATCTAGACCAGAACTCTTCGCTTTCTTTCAGCAGAGCATAGGTGAATACTGAAAAGTGGCGATTTTTAGTATAAGAATTGAAAAAAAATTCATAATAAATTATCAAGACGCTCCAGACATGGGAACTCCGCGGTTTCTATTAGACCTGGAACGTGCCTAGGCATTACAATGAAAATCTAGACCAGAACTCTTCGCTTTCTTTCAGCAGAGCATAGGTGAATACTGAAAAGTGGCGATTTTTAGTATAAGAATTGAAAAAAATTCATAATAAATTATCAAGACGCTCCAGACATGGGAACTCCGCGGTTTCTATTAGACCTGGAACGTGCCTAGGCATTACAATGAAAATCTAGACCAGAACTCTTCGCTTTCTTTCAGCAGAGCATAGGTGAATACTGAAAAGTGGCGATTTTTAATATGAGAATTGAAAAAAATTCATAATAAATTATCAAGACCCTCCAGACATGGGAACTCCGCGGTTTCTATTAGACCTGGAACGTGCCTAGGCAATACAATGAAAATCTAGACCAGAACTCTTCGCTTTCTTTCAGCAGAGCATAGGTGAATACTGAAAAGTGGCGATTTTTAGTATAAGAATTGAAAAAAAATTCATAATAAATTATCAAGACGCTCCAGACATGGGAACTCCGCGGTTTCTATTATATCTAAAACGTGTCTAGGCACTACAATGAAAATCGAGACCAGAACTCTTCGCTTTCTTTCAGCAGAGCATAGGTGAATACTGAAAAGTGGCGATTTTTAGTATAAGAATTGAAAAAAAATTCATAATAAATTATCAAGACGCTCCAGACATGGGAACTCCGCGGTTTCTATTAGACCTGGAACGTGCCTAGGCATTACAATGAAAATCTAGACCAGAACTCTTCGCTTTCTTTCAGCAGAGCATAGGTGAATACTGAAAAGTGGCGATTTTTAGTATAAGAATTGAAAAAAATTCATAATAAATTATCAAGACGCTCCAGACATGGGAACTCCGCGGTTTCTATTATATCTAAAACGTGTCTAGGCACTACAATGAAAATCGAGACCAGAACTCTTCGCTTTCTTTCAGCAGAGCATAGGTGAATACTGAAAAGTGGCGATTTTTAGTATAAGAATTGAAAAAAATTCATAATAAATTATCAAGACGCTCCAGACATGGGAACTCCGCGGTTTCTATTAGACCTGGAACGTGCCTAGGCATTACAATGAAAATCTAGACCAGAACTCTTCGCTTTCTTTCAGCAGAGCATAGGTGAATACTGAAAAATGGCGATTTTTAATATGAGAATTGAAAAAATTCATAATAAATTATCAAGACCCTCCAGACATGGGAACTCCGCGGTTTCTATTAGACCTGGAACGTGCCTAGGCAATACAATGAAAATCTAGACCAGAACTCTTCGCTTTCTTTCAGCAGAGCATAGGTGAATACTGAAAAGTGACGATTTTTAGTATAAGAATTGAAAAAAAATCATAATAAATTATCAAGACGCTCCAGACATGGGAACTCCGCGGTTTCTATTAGACCTGGAACGTGCCTAGGCATTACAATGAAAATCTAGACCAGAACTCTTCGCTTTCTTTCAGCAGAGCATAGGTGAATACTGAAAAGTGGCGATTTTTAGTATAAGAATTGAAAAAAATTCATAATAAATTATCAAGACGCTCCAGACATGGGAACTCCGCGGTTTCTATTAGACCTGGAACGTGCCTAGGCATTACAATGAAAATCTAGACCAGAACTCTTCGCTTTCTTTCAGCAGAGCATAGGTGAATACTGAAAAGTGGCGATTTTTAGTATAAGAATTGAAAAAAATTCATAATAAATTATCAAGACGCTCCAGACATGGGAACTCCGCGGTTTCTATTAGACCTGGAACGTGCCTAGGCATTACAATGAAAATCTAGACCAGAACTCTTCGCTTTCTTTCAGCAGAGCATAGGTGAATACTGAAAAATGGCGATTTTTAATATGAGAATTGAAAAAAATTCATAATAAATTATCAAGACCCTCCAGACATGGGAACTCCGCGGTTTCTATTAGACCTGGAACGTGCCTAGGCAATACAATGAAAATCGAGACCAGAACTCTTCGCTTTCTTTCAGCAGAGCATAGGTGAATACTGAAAAGTGGCGATTTTTAGTATAAGAATTGAAAAAAATTCATAATAAATTATCAAGACGCTCCAGACATGGGAACTCCGCGGTTTCTATTAGACCTGGAACGTGCCTAGGCATTACAATGAAAATCTAGACCAGAACTCTTCGCTTTCTTTCAGCAGAGCATAGGTGAATACTGAAAAATGGCGATTTTTAATATGAGAATTGAAAAAATTCATAATAAATTATCAAGACCCTCCAGACATGGGAACTCCGCGGTTTCTATTAGACCTGGAACGTGCCTAGGCAATACAATGAAAATCTAGACCAGAACTCTTCGCTTTCTTTCAGCAGAGCATAGGTGAATACTGAAAAGTGACGATTTTTAGTATAAGAATTGAAAAAAAAATCATAATAAATTATCAAGACGCTCCAGACATGGGAACTCCGCGGTTTCTATTAGACCTGGAACGTGCCTAGGCATTACAATGAAAATCTAGACCAGAACTCTTCGCTTTCTTTCAGCAGAGCATAGGTGAATACTGAAAAGTGGCGATTTTTAGTATAAGAATTGAAAAAAATTCATAATAAATTATCAAGACGCTCCAGACATGGGAACTCCGCGGTTTCTATTAGACCTGGAACGTGCCTAGGCATTACAATGAAAATCTAGACCAGAACTCTTCGCTTTCTTTCAGCAGAGCATAGGTGAATACTGAAAAGTGGCGATTTTTAGTATAAGAATTGAAAAAAATTCATAATAAATTATCAAGACGCTCCAGACATGGGAACTCCGCGGTTTCTATTAGACCTGGAACGTGCCTAGGCATTACAATGAAAATCTAGACCAGAACTCTTCGCTTTCTTTCAGCAGAGCATAGGTGAATACTGAAAAATGGCGATTTTTAATATGAGAATTGAAAAAAATTCATAATAAATTATCAAGACCCTCCAGACATGGGAACTCCGCGGTTTCTATTAGACCTGGAACGTGCCTAGGCAATACAATGAAAATCTAGACCAGAACTCTTCGCTTTCTTTCAGCAGAGCATAGGTGAATACTGAAAAGTGACGATTTTTAGTATAAGAATTGAAAAAAAATCATAATAAATTATCAAGACCCTCCAGACATGAGAACTCCGCGGTTTCTATTATATCTAGAACGTGTCTAGGCACTACAATGAAAATCTAGACCAGAACTCTTCGCTTTCTTTCAGCAGAGCATAGGTGAATACTGAAAAGTGACGATTTTTAGTATAAGAATTGAAAAAAATCATAATAAATTATCAAGACCCTCCAGACATGGGAACTCCGCGGTTTCTATTAGACCTGGAACGTGCCTAGGCAATACAATGAAAATCTAGACCAGAACTCTTCGATTTCTTTCAGCAGAGCATAGGTGAATACTGAAAAGTGGCGATTTTTAGTATAAGAATTGAAAAAAATTCATAATAAATTATCAAGACGCTCCAGACATGGGAACTCCACGGTTTCTATTAGACCTGGAACGTGCCTAGGCATTACAATGAAAATCTAGACCAGAACTCTTCGCTTTCTTTCAGCAGAGCATAGGTGAATACTGAAAAGTGGCGATTTTTAGTATAAGAATTGAAAAAAATTCATAATAAATTATCAAGACGCTCCAGACATGGGAACTCCGCGGTTTCTATTAGACCTGGAACGTGCCTAGGCATTACAATGAAAATCTAGACCAGAACTCTTCGCTTTCTTTCAGCAGAGCATAGGTGAATACTGAAAAGTGGCGATTTTTAATATGAGAATTGAAAAAATTCATAATAAATTATCAAGACCCTCCAGACATGGGAACTCCGCGGTTTCTATTAGACCTGGAACGTGCCTAGGCAATACAATGAAAATCTAGACCAGAACTCTTCGCTTTCTTTCAGCAGAGCATAGGTGAATACTGAAAAGTGGCGATTTTTAGTATACGAATTGAAAAAAATTCATAATAAATTATCAAGACGCTCCAGACATGGGAACTCCGCGGTTTCTATTATATCTAGAACGTGTCTAGGCATTACAATGAAAATCTAGACCAGAACTCTTCGCTTTCTTTCAGCAGAGCATAGGTGAATACTGAAAAGTGACGATTTTTAGTATAAGAATTGAAAAAAATCATAATAAATTATCAAGACCCTCCAGACATGGGAACTCCGCGGTTTCTATTAGACCTGGAACGTGCCTAGGCATTACAATGAAAATCTAGACCAGAACTCTTCGCTTTCTTTCAGCAGAGCATAGGTGAATACTGAAAAGTGGCGATTTTTAGTATAAGAATTGAAAAAAATTCATAATAAATTATCAAGACGCTCCAGACATGGGAACTCCGCGGTTTCTATTAGACCTGGAACGTGCCTAGGCATTACAATGAAAATCTAGACCAGAACTCTTCGCTTTCTTTCAGCAGAGCATAGGTGAATACTGAAAAGTGGCGATTTTTAGTATAAGAATTGAAAAAAATTCATAATAAATTATCAAGACGCTCCAGACATGGGAACTCCGCGGTTTCTATTATATTATATTTTTTCAATTCTTATACTAAAAAATCGCCACTTTTCAGTATTCACCTATGCTCTGCTGAAAGAAAGCGAAGAGTTCTGGTCTAGATTTTCATTGTATTGCCTAGGCACGTTCCAGGTCTAATAGAAAACCGCGGAAGTTCCCATGTCTGGAGCGTCTTGATAATTTATTATGATTTTTTTTCAATTCTTATACTAAAAATCGCCACTTTTCAGTATTCACCTATGCTCTGCTGAAAAGAAAACGAAGAGTTCTGGTCTCGATTTTCATTGTAGTGCCTAGACACGTTTTAGATATAATAGAAACCGCGGAGTTCCCATGTCTGGAGCGTCTTGATAATTTATTATGAATTTTTTCAATTCTTATACTAAAAAATCGTCACTTTTCAGTATTCACCTATGCTCTGCTGAAAGAAAGCGAAGAGTTCTGGTCTAGGTTTTCATTGTATTGCCTAGGCACGTTCCAGGTCTAATAGAAACCGCGGAGTTCCCATGTCTGGAGGGTCTTGATAATTTATTATGATTTTTTTCAATTCTTATACTAAAAATCGCCACTTTTCAGTATTCACCTATGCTCTGCTGAAAGAAAGCGAAGAGTTCTGGTCTAGATTTTCATTGTATTGCCCTAGGCACGTTCTAGGTCTAATAGAAAACCGCGGAGTTTCCATGTCTGGAGCGTCTTGATAATTTATTGTGATTTTTTTTTCAATTCTTATACTAAAAAATCGCCACTTTTCAGTATTCACCTATGCTCTGCTGAAAAGAAAGCGAAGAGTTCTGGTCTAGATTTTCATTGTATTGCCCTAGGCCACGTTCCAGGTCTAATAGAAAACCGCGGAGTTCCCATGTCTGGAGCGTCTTGATAATTTATTATGATTTTTTTTCAATTCTTATACTAAAAATCGCCACTTTTCAGTATTCACCTATGCTCTGCTGAAAGAAAGCGAAGAGTTCTGGTCTAGATTTTCATTGTATTGCCTAGGCACGTTCCAGGTCTAATAGAAACCGTGGAGTTCCCATGTCTGGAGCGTCTTGATAATTTATTATGATTTTTTTTCAATTCTTATACTAAAAATCGCCACTTTTCAGTATTCACCTATGCTCTGCTGAAAAGAAAGCGAAGAGTTCTGGTCTAGATTTTCATTGTAATGCCTAGGCACGTTCCAGGTCTAATAGAAACCGCGGAGTTCCCATGTCTGGAGCGTCTTGATAATTTATTATGAATTTTTTTTCAATTCTTATACTAAAAATCGCCACTTTTCAGTATTCACCTATGCTCTGCTGAAAGAAAGCGAAAGAGTTCTGGTCTCGATTTTCATTGTAGTGCCCTAGACACGTTTTAGATATAATAGAAACCGCGGAGTTCCCATGTCTGGAGCGTCTTGATAATTTCTTATGAATTTTTTCAATTTTTATACTAAAAATTGCCACTTTTCTGCATTCCCCTATGCTCTGCTGAAAGAAAGCGAAGAGTTCTGGTCTATATTTTCATCGTAATGCCTAGGCACGTTCCAGGTCTAATAGAAACTGCGGAGTTCCCATGTGTGGAGGGTTTTGATAATTTATTATGAATTTTTTCAATTCTTATATTAAAAATCGCCACTTTTCAGTATTCACCTATGCTCTGCTGAAAGAAAGCGAAGAGTTCTGGTCTAGATTTTCATTGTAGTGCCTAGACACGTTCTAGCTATAATAGAAACCGCGGAGTTCCCATGTCTTAGCTGCATAGTTATTTTTTTATATGTGTAAATGTATGTAAACTTCTAAAAATTTAGGTTTTTTCCAATTTTGTTTATTTTTTTTTTAATATATAAAATAATAATTTTTACAAAAAAATATGAGGAACTCTGTAAAAAGTATGTTTGATTATGTAAAAAATATTTTTTCTTTAATTCCAAAAGAAGTGCTCTGCTACGTATAGGAAGCTGGCAGAGCATTTTACACTTTTTTTAAAAATTCATTTCCAGACCAAAATGACCAGAACTATTTCTGAAAACTATCAGGAACTCTAGAACTATTGCGCATGCTATCAGAACTCTAATTTTTTGATGCTCTGCTGACAAGTGCTCTGCTAAGTTCACAGGCACCGTTTCGGGTTTCATTTATGATTTTCTCGTATATGGAGGTGAAGACACTTTCAGATACCACCTGTTTTCACCAGAAGAAATGAGTTTGGGCTTTGGGGCAAAAGTCGTCTTCCCACTATGTAAAACTATTCCTGATCAAGCATGTTCAGTTGTGTACTTTGACAATTTTTTCACCAGTCTAAAATTAATCTCATTTTGTATTTTTTCATTGAAGATCCATATTTGTTATTAAATAAATAGTTCAAACTACTGATTATTAACGTGTTTTTTATATTTATTTTCATATAAATTATTATATAATCAAGTCATAGATAATTTGGCAATGTATTTGTAGAGATACATTGATAGCGTAATATATTTATCAAAGCCGTTGGCAATGTATCCCACAAGATACGGGTGGTTTTTTTAAAGGGGTAGTTTGAATATTTTTTTTTATTATTTTTCTAGACTCCTTGGGTCATTAAAGTTAAGTGCTATGAATATTATTTTTATATTCGAAAAAATAAAATTCTGCCAAGTTAAGGGTTAAAAATCCTTAGTACCTGACCTTATAAGTATGATTTTTAATCTGTTAAGTGTTTAACATCGACACGGAACTGATGATACCTAACCATTCATGCGAACCGATTTCCGAAACAAAATTTCAATTCTAGTTTTAAAACAGGACCAAATTCTATTTATCTTGGCGCGGAAATAATTTTGATAGCCTCAAAGCTGAAAGGGTTGGCTTATACAAGCGCGGGCGGCCGAGAGCGGCGTAATTCCTACAAAGCTCGCGCAGATCCCATTACAGTGCTAATCGGCAGAGTGCCGGCCGCGATTTAAATATCACTTTATGCGTATTTATCGAACCGTAAATAACAACTCTATGAAAATATAAATGTTTCCTTTTTTTCTATCGTTTTTTCCGTTTTTTTATAGAGTCAAAAGCTCGAACAGACCACTTGCGCATTATGGAATTGCGAAAACTCCATTTGAATTGTGTTTGTGAGTGGCTTAACTTTGGCATATGTCGTGGGATTTTATGCTTTGCGTCCATGTACTGAGTTGCATTTTTGTCCATCGCGTTTGTTTTATACGTTGTTTTGGAATATACTTCAGCAGTGAGCGTAGAAATGAGATATTTTGGTAGTATTACGCAAATTGGATGGCTTTCAACACTCAACGGAGTAGGTTTCGAAGTTTCGCGGGGAAAATTGAATTAAAAATATTATAAGATATGAATATGTATGGGCGTAATGACGCTGGGTTGCAGTGGCTTGTGGCTCACTCCTGTTACAAATTGCAAATTGCAACTGCACTGCCGAACTGAATGGAATTGCCTAACTCTAAAGTTCGTTTTTCGGAGTTTTCTAGTTAGGGTACATTACATTTAATGGGCTAACTTAGATCATAAGTTTAGAGTTATTTAAAATGTCTTATGTATAATTTTGCATTTATACATAAGATACGTCGTAAGTTACGCTACTAGACTAAAACTAAGTAATTTTCTCTTATTTTAACTAAATTCGTCTTAATAATATTATTACATAAATATAATTGATTTCTAACAAACGTGATTGTAAAAAATCTACTAACTACTTACTAAAAGATTTAATATGTAGCAGGAACAAAACTAAACTTATAAAAATTGTTAAATAAAAAACATTAGTAGCGATGGTTATTAATTAACAATTTGCTGCTACAGTTTTTGCTTCTGAGATTAGATTTAGGCTATAATTATTTTAATAGTAGGTTATATTAACTTTATGATGAAATAATATGGAAATACCTATACAAATGAATATTTTAGTATCGTACCGTTAAATGTTACCACTTGTGAGGTTTAGGCACACACACTTATATGTCTGTTTCTCATAAGTTTGTTGAGTTGTGCGTGTGAATATAAATTGAATTGATACAGATCCTACGAGTAACGCGTTATGGCTACACAGTTGGCGCAATGGTCACAATGTACTGTCGAGTAGAAGGTGACAGGTTCGATTTCGGCAAGAACAATCAGTTATTGAGGCGATTGTCTGAATATTATCAATTGAATGATATTTATCACGATTCTTCACGCACAATCGTTAATATGAAGTACTTACGTATATTTAACTGTCCACATTGATTTGCTAGAGATCTACATATTCGAATTTTACATTATTTGTTTTATAGTTGGATGCAAGTTAATATATTATAAATTTAAAAAACATAATTAAAATTATACGTACCTATATATCAATTATAAATCGGATGTGATATGATTACATAAAAGGTACCTAGTTCTGTTTCTCGTAAATGTTTTTTTATAGATTTTGTGTAACCAAATTAGGAGCAGTTCAATATTTTTTCACAATATAGGGTTTGTGTCTTAAAAGTAAATTGCTGAACACATAAAACTGTTGATGCAAACAGCCGCAAGGTACTTAAATCTTGTAATAATTACGTTTTTGCTACATCTATGACACAAACAGAATTTAAAATTACAAATTCAAGTCCTACGATTAATCATTCACAAAAAAACTAAACGATCACAAAATACGTCGTCAGTAATTACGTTAATTACATATAAGCAAAGGCTACTCAAGCGTGGGACGAATACACACATACATAAATAATTATTTGATATTAAAATCAAAGATAATCATTTTTGGAGTGGATTCCGGCGAAGGCACCACCATGTTTAAGAATCGACAGCTATAATTTCTGTTCAATCAAGATTTAATTGTTTTAATGAGTGTACATGCGTGAATGGCCGGCTCAATTATTGTTTATTTTTAATAGCCCCAAGAGGTTTTTATGTTCGCAACCAGGCACGCATGGGTCCCGAGGCGATCATTTTCATTATTTTAATAATGTAAACTTCCAATAATAATTTAGAGTGATTTGGGGTTAAACACGTTAAGATATCTTCAAGAATGTCTGGAGCGGTCCAAAGGTAGTTAGGCTCTGTAATTTTATCCAACAAGAGGCTTAATTTTTGATCTTGGATCTGGCGCATTTAAAGGTCGTAGGACCTTCAACAATTAAATCTAATTATAGAGAACTAGAACCACATTGTAACCGGTCGTTTCGTTAATACTTAATTGTGAGCAATTATATATAGTCTCGACTTTTTGCTACATGTTTTGTAGATTAAACTCGTGGCGGTGTGCTTCGCCAATATCGTAACGTAAACAATATTTTTGCTACAAAAAAGAAATTAGCCCGAAAGAGTTTTCATGTATCTTTTATATCGCCACAATTATACATGCGTCAAAGCATAGATTTCGTCTGATTGTCAATTGAAGATGTCATTATTAACGCGATTGATAATTGGGCGTCAATTGCCACTAATTTCAAACAATTATACACAGCTGCATTTTATTAAGTCCTCTCGTGATTTATTGAGAATTTTCAATGTTTCCTTGACCTTATCGTTTTAAATTATTTAAAAAGAACGTCGTGTTCAAGGGCAAGCATAACAGTAGCAACAAAAGCAACAGGAGTGAATTCGAGGCTTCTCGCAGTATTTATTAAAATTAGAGTATAATTATGTCTTTATAATCTGTTATAATATAGTGTTATAAATGTCAGGTCAGCTGATAATGGTTTCACTTTAAACTATATATATACTTTAAACTATATATTATAACTATAGTCCCATTACATCTTACTTGATTTTACAATTTGTCTACAAAGATCCAATTATTTCATCCTATGGACTATAATGAAAATTTAACATATTCTCAGAGCCCGGTACACAAAACAGGTATTTACTATTAGTGGTTCAATATTTCATTCGTTTATTGGTTATTCTTTCATTGCCCAATTCTCAAATTTCTTAAATAGCTTGCTAAGCACATTTAACTACGTGAATAAAACGATCCTCCGTATAGCGTTTATAATCAACACGACTATGAAATAATGTTTTGCACACAGTGTGGCGGCTACGTAGTGTGAATTATGATCTCCGAAGGTTTAATAGTCGTGAAGTTTATAAGTTAATCTAGCTTCAGGCTGATGTGAATTTCATATCACGCTATGCAACGTAATGGCTTATTAGATCAGCAATTTTCGCTCTTTACACTATGGTTCGTTTATGGCTGACGGAATGCTTTTAATATAAGGAATGGCTCGTGGTAAGGAATGGCAACGATTCTGTACTTTTTTTTAAATATTCGATCTACTTAAATAATCAGTTTTTAATGTACATACATGTGTGTGTTTATGCTCTGTAGCTTATATATAACGAAACGGTAGTGTTATGTGTGTACAGTACACATAACCCTCACTTTTCCAGAAGGTTTATTTTTATTTTTCTTTATCTATTCATAGACAACCCTATAGTTCATCATTGTAGGTAACAGTACGTAGCCTACGGCGCGCGCGCAGTTATTGATCGGCTGTAGATGCCACTTAGCTCTGACCGAATGAAACGGTAATTTTATCTATAAACAATTAAAAGCATAAGCATTGAAACGTTATTTGGTTTTGAAGTTGTATGAAGAGTTAGAGCGATTCTAATATTACTTTAAAATTGTGACTCTGTAGTAAGTAAAATGTTTTCAGACCGGTATCAAATTATTTTTTTGCAGTAGAATAAGATAATTTTTAATAAATGCGTCACTTTCACGTGATACAAGACGCGCGTTACATTCGTATTATCATGCGAAGGTAATGCGCGTCTATGCGCGAGAAAAATTAAATAAAAATCCAGTACCATTATATCGGAACGCTTCAAAAGCTTCCAAGAAATGCCATTTAGCTACAATAAACAGCATTAGAAATGAAATTGCCCATTTTACTAAAAGCGGACAAACCTCAATTAGGAGCAATTGTAATAGTGACGAAGAAATAAATAAGAGTTCCATTAGAGCAGAGACTATGACGGAACACATTACTTGTAATGAGTTGCGCGTGAACTAAGAGCGATTTAACTCCTAAGGCATTTGGAGTTTGGCCCTAGCGAAGGCCCTAACCCGCAGATAATAGCGAAACTACATGCTGCCACAGTGACGGATAGTGGGAAATCGTTAACACAATTGTTCCCGATATTTGGGTCAGATCAATGAACCTAAAATTGTACTAGAAAGCGCGAAATTTTCAAAAAATGTAATGTATGCCATTGGTATGTGAAAAATTTTGTTTAAAAATTTCATAGATTCCACTGAAATTAATAATATACTAACTGGTTAGTTATGCTTAATCCTTGCTCAGTTCATTCAATACAATCCATTTGGACGTTTTTTTTTAAATTGCGGTTCATTTGGAACGTTTTCTTGAAGGATATAGTAATTGCGAGGATTACACAATAATTGATTTCCCATATTCAAGCGCGCCTTAAAACATGTGTAGCTTAACTCCCTCAAGGTACGATTATTGGGCTTATAATGCAAGTAATAAATATGTTTTGACACCTCAATTTCAAAATCTAGACGCCTATAAAGTTCGATGAGGCAGCAATGATAGAAAATTAGCAATATCAGGTTGAGGAGTACAACGACTGCCCGGAGGCCAAACAGAGTAGAATAATAGATTAAGGTAAGTAAAAACTATATACTCGTACTTGACTTACTTAGGTTAGATTTTATTATTATTCGTGATAAAATTAAATTATACATACTAATTACTGTGGCTTCATAATGAGTTCCTTCATTGTGTCTCATAAATGTACGTAATTTTTGATAAACTTTCAAAAGAAAGTGAGATATTCCAAACGATGTTTATTTCTATGACAGTCACATAAAACTCATTATTGAGAAACATTTTCACCAACCTTTACCCTATCTCAGTACAATACCGTAAAGTTTGAGCCTAGCGAGATTTCGTAGAGGCCCGCGGCGGTGCATCGCGTCACCAATCAAGGACGTGAGCGATACATTTTGATTTATCCTACAATTATCGGATCTGTTTTGCATCTCTTGTTATATACATTACGATAATTTACCACTATTAAATCGGGTTCTAAACGGTGACCGTACTAGCCGTGCAGCGATTGATAATAATCGCTCGCGAAGTATAATGCCGTACACCCACGAGTAATTATGCTCGGGTCCGATTCTTACGTTTATGGACTGGACCACAATAGATAAGAAAGTTCGCATCCAAATTCTTAATGTTGTGTTTCCTTAAATTTAGTCAATGTGAGGGTATGTGTCGTTTTACAATTGAATTGAGTTCATGAATGTATAGAGAAGGAAGCAGGAACTTGAAAATAGAGTACTTAAAACTAAACATAAAATAAACTATCTTACGAGAATCGATTACGAGACAAACAAATCTAGAAAAACAAAACATTTTCTTTCGTTTGTTTTGCATAGACTGGACAGTCTCAGTTTAACGGAATATTTTTCTAACTCAAGACACCCAATGGGTATATAGATTTTGTATTATTCGATAATATTTTTAGATTCCTAACTAGATTATAGAATGTCTTAGAATCGGCACATGGTCGTGAGATCGTGAGCGGTGGAATGCATCTCCTTCGGGGGTTGCGCTGAACTAACACAGCGCCGTCCGCGTAAATAACCGATTGCTTTCCTGCTAATGGCAGTGCCAATACGGTTCGGATTAATCGACGTGCAGTAATTATTTTTATTTACAAATAGAGTTTAATAATTTCTCTTTACCATAGATTGACATTGATGCCATGTGGACATGCCAGAGGAGATATAATAGTGTAAGAGCCTGCAATGGCATGTGAGTATTTAAGACATTTTTTCAATATGACATTATATAAAAATTATTTTGACACAGATGAGTCAATAATTACAAGAATATATGGAAATTCGGCGAAATGCATTAAAACATGTTACAATGAAGCCATTTCTTTGTCTGACGCCTGAGGGTCGTAAGATGCATGCATTGACGTTTGGTCACGGTGAAGAGGTACAAAATTTAATATGCGATTCCTAGTGATGTCTGTGCTAAATTAGCAAATTATACTTTGCGCATTCAGAAAAAGTACGAGTCTCCGTCACGAACAGTTCCGTACGAGTAATGAAAATCATTTTTTTATCTACCATCTAAATATTTATCTTATTTGATTTTTGTTGTTGTTTAACAATGTGTACTGTCTATCTATCACTATTTATGAGACGCAGCCTGGTGATAGACGTGCAGTGACGTCTTAGTTTAGGATTGCCCTTTGAGTACGGGATCTTAAAAAGAAAGCATTCTGCACTCTTACTATTATGTTGATCCATTTTTTTCTGTTTAAAATGGGCAAATGATGTTTAGCTTTGTCTAAGTTACACGATAGATATTTCATGTCATTGTCACTAAACCACATATTACGCAGTAAGATAAAACCAACGCGGAAGTTATATTTCAAAGATCTCAAACGGTTCAATGACCGCCAAGAAAATCTGGCCTTCAAATACTAACATTGAGGGATATCACAACTGCCGTCATTCTAGTGCGATTATTGGTTCTGGCGGATAATTTTATATCGTATTGTCCTGGAGCGTAAAATTTCCGTTGTTGGCTATCTCGAAGGGCATGATTACAGTCCAATTAGTTACAAAGTATAAGTAATTACAAGCCGCAGAATTGGTTTAGAAAATAGCATTCACTTCAAGCTTGGTCTTGAAAGTTAGGTTTGAGCTTTACTTTAAGTGGCGGATAACGTAATTAAATTAATCGTATTTGCAAAGTCATTAAATTTATTTGAAAATTATTAAAATTAAATTTTAATATTAAAAAAAATCAACTCATAGTATACTACTACTATTCCGCACTTTTTTTGAAATTTGAAAGTTCTTGAAACATCCATTAGTCCAATCTAAATGAGATTCAAAAGTCGAACGACAACACGTACTAGATATATTTTAATAGATTTTCTTGATTCATTCATATGAAGGTTGAAATTTCAAAAAAATATTTTTTGATTTTATATTTCAAAAAATTTAGATTTGTGATTGTTGGCGATGACAGACTTTCATTACACCATTTTCGGTACAAGGTAAGCTATGTCTTGTCCCCTTTCCCTAAGTCAGTTCTACTCCTATACCAAATTCTATTTACGAGTGAAACAGAGTTACTTTTGCGTTTACAATATTAGTTGGGAATGTGCACTTACTTACAAAGCTACAAAAAAAGAAAAAGTTCTCATATTTTCTTTTATCTCATTTAAAAAACTGAAGTATTCTGATGATATAACATAAATATACTTCATGAGATCATAAATAACGTATCATACAATTAAATGAATGAAATTAATAAATACTTAAAACATTAATGTCTTCTTAATTCAAATATATAATCAACGATCGTCTTAATTCAAATTTCCATACAAATAGTCTCTTTTTATTACATAAATGCATTCCTACTCACATTTACAAATACCGAATTGTATAAGTGCGAGGTTAGAGTAGATCACGAACATTGTTGTTCCCGCAGTTATAATGACCGCCCTAAATCAAACAATGGTATTAAACTGTCGATGTTGTCTCGATAAAGATTTTCTTCAATAATATGACGGATTTGCATATTACATTGCTCCATCAGATTAAAAGCAACGATTTTATGTACATATCTGTTGACGGCCCAGTTGGCGCAGTGGTCACCTTGACTGGCGAATCTTGGGTTCGATTCCCGGCTCGGTGAAATTTGTGTGATGAGCATAATATGAGTATATAGTTTTTGGGTTGGCTCAAATAAGTGTTAATTATTTTATTTCATGAATATAGTGTTATAAAATAATTAGCATTAATTAAAAATAATAATTACATAGGAGCATGAGGATAACGGACCATATGCGAAATGTGTCCTGATGTAACATGATACTTTTACATTATATTAAAAGGCATTTAAAGAATGAATGGAACCGCAAGCATGACGCATCATCATAAATATATATAACAATTGTTAATTAAACTTCAGCAGCTAAAAAGCAGGCAAATCGTTCATAGTATTTTAAACGAGGGTTATTAATTTAATACATTTAAGTAAATATTGTCTGCATACCATTGCCATTGGGCGTTCATGTAGAAATATATTATAAATAAATTATGTTATATATCTTTTTATTAAAAAATAATATATTTAAGTACTATACTCTATATATCACTTAACAAATAAAAGCCAAATAATGTTAATTATTGCTATAATTTTCTCACAAACGCCACTGTGTTCAATATCAGCAATCGAAATTAGAAATCGCGTAAATCGTAGCGAAGAACGTACTGTAAGGGGTTGAAAATAAGGATAAGAGCTATAGAGTGCGCGAGTTGTTTATGGCCAAAATGAAGACTTAAAAAGAGGCTTAATGATTAACTGAGAGGTATGTATCTTCTGTTATTAAAAGGTCGTAATTTTGTAAAATCCTGTTAACCCTGAGTCTTGGTGTCGGTTTATGCAGCGTTAAAGTATTGATATACATAAATATCAAAATTTGACAGCTCGAATGAAAAGGTCTGTTGACACTTTGGTGCTTCATCGTATTTTTAATAATGTAAAAGTTTTTATTAATAATGTAAAATGACATTTTTTAATGGCAAGAAAGTCAAGGAGTTCATATGGAACACTAATAAATGTCAATAATTATACTAAGAACTTAAAAATATACGACTTAATCGTTAAATAAGCGTTAGTTAGTGCGTCACTCGGTGAGAATAGCTACAAAATTACTATTGCATGATCATAACAACTTTACGCGCTCTATCCTCAGTCCAAGGGTAGATAAAAGGGGTCGGAGGTCGGAGATAAACACAGGGTGCTCAATTTGTACAACTACACAAATGCACAACTTACCCTTCGTCCGAACGGGGTGCTTTCCCGCGACCGAATTGCCTTTACGACTGATTGGATTTAATTCTTTATCTATTGAATCAATAAGTATTCAATATTTGTTGAGTTCATTGCCACTGAGGTTCCAAAACTTCATTGAACCCGTAGAATTTCAATACCAATAGCAACGAACGCGGAGAAAAAATTTCAACCTAATTTAAATTTATTTGTTTGCCTACGGCAACGTCTATCTAGCCAAACAGAAATTTTACGGATGCATGCACTGTTCAAATGAAATAATTCTTATGTAGGATTGTCTTCTTAATATTTTTATTATGTCAAGTTACTTAATCACTTAACCTATGTCATTCAAAATTGCAACGTGCATTTGAACAAATATTTTTCCTGAAAAATCCTATGCAAATATAGTTTTTTTTTTATGGGAAAATCACGCTCCTATAAAATGCAATCATTCGAAACATACAGCTTACAAACATCAAACTGCGTTTTATGTGTGCTTTTTTAAATTTATTTTTACTTTCATAGTAGTTAAATAATGCCATTCAGATTATAATTGAGAGGTTGACATGAAACATCAATATCAACATAATTATATCAACATATTCTGTATCTGATTCATATTTATCAGTGATGTCAGTCCAAATAGTTTTATTATTTCTATAAAAACAATTCTTTGTTCTATTAATGGTGACACGTAAGAAACCAATTACAATGACAAACGGTATACAAGTGACTACTTAAGTAGTCCTCAAGTAGAATGGGATGCAAAGCCTATAATCCTCATTGTGAATGCTCAAAACAAGCAGACTCATTAATCACGAGCCGGGAAAACTTTGTCTATTCAGACCTCCACCTGACTGTATTTTCTTTTAACTTTTAAGCTTTCTTCACAACTTTTGATGGACTAGACTTTTAAGTTGAATAGTAATATATCTTATGTTCTTGGCTGTTATATTTTTACTTACGGAATAAATGATTAAAATGAGAAAAGGTTTTTGTGACAACACTTATAAATACCACTCTACTATCATTAGAAGGAAGGTAATTATTGAGAGTGTAGTGGTAAAATTAAATTAGAAAATAAATAAAGAAAAAAATCGCACATAAAAAAAATCAACACTATGTACATAAAAAGGACCTTACAGTAAATAATATCTACATATTCGGATAACCTTTTAAATTTGTACTAGATGTGTCGTTGCTCTGACTACCAACAATAGATTTTACAAGTGATGCTATGCAAAATTTATGTATCAAATATATTTCCCTTAAATAATAATGAGTCATGTTTATCGATATGTATGTGAGAAACAAACTTAATAAGGTTTGATGTTTGATGTTTGATGAAGCTATACATTGGTTAATTCCAGTATCATTGGTTTTCAAGTTAAACGGTATTTAAAAAAAAAACCACACACAGTTCAATCAATTCGTATTTTATCGAATACACCCATTAAAGCATCCACCGTGAACCTAACTCTGGATTAGTTCCACCTTATTGCCGACTTGAGAATTTTTATCACAGCTGAAGCAATCAGAACGCTAATAATTTCCCTCATAATGACCCCGTGGTCGTAAAATTTGAGCATTGCGCCAAAATGGCGGGACATTAAAATTCCCTCCCCACAGTTATAATGAGAGTTATCGGTGGCTCGGGACATTTGGTATTACCATCTCAATCGGTTCCCGTTCACTTTTCTTTTTAAATCGCGCATTAAGGATTTGGCGTGAACGCGTGAAGGGCCGCCCGCCCTCTCTATGCCAATCCGATAGCTCGTATATAGAACATGAATAGGTTAATATAAGGTTTTAAATAACTCTCTAATGCTGTAGAACTAATCATATTGCGAATTGATTTTAAATTATGGTAAAAGCAGTATTTATTTGTATTATATGTAGTTTGTTAAGTTTTTCATAAGCTGCAATTTGTAAGAAAGCATAAACTTTAAGGCCGACCTATATATGTTTTTGTAACAATAACAAAATCAGATATTTACAATTATTTTATTATAATTAGCTTTAAGCAACAAGTACAGCGAATTATACCCAAAGTATTCCATATTTCCAGAATCATTCCTCTTGTCCACACTAGGAATATTTTTACTGCAACTATGTCTCATATATGTAAAATAATGCGCCCGATATATCTTAAGCCACCTCGAGGGTGGCCACCCCCCATTTCAATATAATCAATATCTTACAAATCCCCTTTACATCCGCCCGTGTGACAGCTTCGAATCGAAAATAGGGTTGTTTTTTATTCAAACATTGCTTGATTAGAGCCGATCTTTTGAACTGAATTTAACACTCTATAAGCTCTCACTTTGAAGTTCGTTAAATGTCTTAATGATCCGTGTTTACACTGGGTTATGTAAAGCGCCGCGAGTGTATTCCTAAGTGTAGCCTCTCCTCTACCTAATTGTCACGTAAAAATAGGACAGAAATGATAATATAGGTAATTCAACGATATTTTTCTGCAACTATTAGTCGTGTCGTCGTGATCATTATAATTAAAATACATATACAATAAGGATTATAATTAATCAAAATACATTATACTCATAAAATATTTTAATATTTTTGTTTCTAGTTATAATTTCCTAGTCGAAGATTCCTTTTTATTGAAACCAAGAAATTACGAAAGTCTATGAAAGTTCATGGTGTTCATTTAAATAAAAATTTGTATATTTTTCGCGTAATTTATTTTTCTGTCGATCAATTTGAATTGCAACATGCATGGCTCTATCAAAATGTTAATAGCGCACACTTTAAGTTATATTTTCAATTACCAATTGATTTGTGATTTATTTACTCATCTACATTAAAAATAAAAGTTGTAGTGGCTATTAATATGTATAAAAATATTTTGCTGAATATAGAAACAAGTCTGAAAGAATCAAAAATGATGTTTCGAGGGATTTTTGTTACAAACACTATTGGAATAACAATTCACTAAGTAGTATGTAGTAGTGATGATTTTCGCTATTATAAACAGAAGTTAAAACATCTTTCATATATAGAAATTTATAAATTTTATTTATAAGTTTTGTAAGAATTTCATTTAGTAACAGTAAAGTAAGTTGACTGTACGGTCAATTATATTGTTATTTATGGTTCAGAGTTTTGTATGATGTCCAAGTAAGTAACTATATAGTTGTACAGAAAAAGGATTATTTTAATCGTTTCAGCAGTTTTCACCCGTAACACTCGTACAAAAACTGCTTTGACTTTTGAATATATTTACCTCGTCCTATTTATGGCTCCAAAGGTGCTTCCAAAATTAGTTAAAACTATGTGAGTCTCCTTTCCCCCGTAGAAATTGTTCTTAATATTAAGAGAGTATATTGAAGAACACGTGCGAAAAATATGAGGTGCAACAGTTTAGTCAAACAGAAACATCGGCTCTGTAGACTTACTGAGTTTTATTGAGCTTTATTTTCTATTTTATATGAACTAATTGTTTATGTAACTGTTGAGGATATTTAGTTTAAAAAGTCAACATTCAAAGTTGATAGGTATTCTATTTAATATAGAAATTTCACTTACGTAATACTTACAAAATGTCGAACGCCACCAGAGTATTATTTGCTTATCTTGTCATAAATATGGACTAAAAATATTGCTTGTGTAGTATATATAGCGGTAGTAAGTTATTAAATTTACTAACAATTGTCTGGCCAAATACTATGGTTACTGAAAATCATCCAAAACATCGGCACTCAGAATTAATAATAAAGTGTTGTAAGTTACCATGGATAAGAATTAAATGAATGCCTGTTCATTGTCTATTCTGTACTGTACATTGCTTCTCTTTGGAAGGCTGATTTATTTTCAATGTTTTCTTTCTTGTCATTAATTTTGAAACAAATACAGAGATGTGTGTTAGGTTACTATTATGTCAAAATTTCACTTATTTTAATATTTTAACTTTAAACAGACAGTGTAGTTTAACGTTTTGCATTCTTTTATTCGACTCACAATATGAAATTTTATCCTATATCTACACCAGTATTTTTTATCGTACCACTGATACTTGATAATTCATATAGATGAACTAATAACCAGGTTGATTTAAAAATAAAACTCCAGTCTCTGATAAACTAACTTTGAGTTTATTTTTACCATTTACACTTGACAATGTATCGTTATCTGTTGTTTGCTACGGGTCGTAGCGCGTAGAACGCCGCTACATGTTATAACAAAGGAAATTCGACCAAATCACATAAAAATTATCTAAACACAAACGTAGACAAGTGACATTGATGGCAAACGAATTAAAATTCAGACGAGTAACATTAAAACATCATGCATTGCGCGTAACCACATTACATTTGTTCACATTAAAATTTTCGTTACAGTTTATAATAGTAGGAACGGTATATTTTTCTATTAAAGAATTTTTAAAATAATTTAGTATTACAATACAGTATAGGAACTATGATAGACACGCTACCTTCTTTACGATCGTAAAACTTATTTTTGTATTAGTAACCATTACATATCTAATGAAATTCTACGCACATAAATAGTTGTAGGGTAACAAAATAATATAAAAGTGCTGAATATCAGACATTATTGGGGAACAAAATAGGCTAAGGATAAAACAATAACATGACCGTGGCGGTCGCGGCGCCTAGCAGCGGAGACAACAGACTCATCCGAATTAATCTTAAATATTAAAATTTGTTCGGAAATAATAATCAAACTAGATGCGCTTATATTGAAATATACATAGGAACCATGATTCATTCCGCGGGCTGTCGTCCGCGGAGACACAACATCGTTTTACCGACACGTCCACCTACGCTACGCTAACCGAATTTGCGTCCACTATAAAACGACCAAAATAATTTACTTAAAACCTTTTAAACGGCGACAACGTTACGATGGAGCTTGCAAACGAAACGCTTTAACAAACTTCAATATTACCTTATCAAATACTAATCTCAACACCGTCAAACAAAATAATAATGTTGTATAAACGCGCGCCTTCGCGTCGGCAATGTTGCGTGCGCGCAATGCGTCTCCCTTTACACGTGATGGTGTCATGACATTATCTCCAGAGTATCTTGACTCGTTCCGTCTCCGATGTTGTTCGGAATGAAATTTGTGAAAGCTAATGTAACCCCAGATGCCCCCAGGGAGGTGTAAGGCGATCACAGGGAGACGCAGCGCGCGCCCCATTGCACAAAAGACATAACAAGGACCGCCGGCTACCGGTGGAATAAAACATTGCACTTTTTAAAAATCAAACTCAATGTTGTAGTAGGATCCGCTCATAGATAAAATATTGTAGTAGACTCCGCTAGATAAAATGTAAATATGTAAAATATTTTAATAACGTTCTGTGCCATTGAAAATATAAGGGACTCCACGCACACAGCAAGGTGATGACGATACAAGCGCGATCGCCCGCCGAGGCGGACAGACGCATGTATCTCCATTCCTTCGATCACTTATGCCACTACTAATAATCATTACAATATCAATAAAAATTCAAGAATCACACTTAGTTCCAAAATAAACTCACTTGTATGCGAGGTAGGCTGAGCGCTGGCGCACAGCCCGAGTTTCGAGTTCGTTCGTTTTGGAAAAGTTTGCTACGTTAATAGTCATTATAATAATTAACTGTTACCGATAAGCCTACGCGGTTCCGTCGCGTCTCCACGGGCGGCTCTCGAGCCATCGCACCTCCACACGTCGCGACTGCAAGTAGCCGTAGCATTTAGGGTTCAACTTTGTCCGAGATTAACCCGCGCGAGAGGACAACCGCTCTACTGCCTAACATATTATGTCCTAACTTCGCCTCACGATAAAAAAATCATATATACGTATATATATCTTCATACATTTACGATGCATCAGGAACTTCTTACGAGAACATATCTATGCCTAAAATTAGAACGATTATATGTATGTATTACATAGCTTTAAACAAATAATTAAATCGTAATTATCAATATCGATAATATTATATGCCATAAAGATAGGAACTTGCTTTCCTGGGAGACGATGGTAAAGTTTAGTGACGTGCCCGCTCGGACTCGGCTCATCGCCGCAACGATAAACGTATATATTAAAACCTGTCTAACGTATGATATGAAGTGCGGCGCACGGCTCGGCGAGCGGGCCGCCGCCGCCGCCTCCCAGTACGCGGCGGCGGCGCAGGACTCTCATTAACCTACACCTTATACGACTACAAGCATTAAATATTATAACTAGGAAAGTGCCGTTCATCGCGGCTACCGTCAACGAAAAGAAGCTTTAAGATCTAATAGTGAACTGTTGCGTTGTCGGACAACGACATGAGCGAGGGGCTCTCGTTAGTAACTATACATTTCATTCGGAACAGGCTTAGTGACCTGCGCTGGCTAGAGGCATCTCGCCAGGTTGCGGAAAACGCGGGCCGGGCGCACAGAAGTTCACATTGGCGTCCTTCGGGGTGGCGTCCTGAGCGGCTCGTGCTGCCAGCAATGTTATCTGGTTCACCACATCCTCCATCTCGTGGGTCAGCGGCTCGGATGCAGGCGGCTGGAGAGGGGATACAGAGTTTCGTATGTGGGCCTCCGTCTCAGCGTGTCGTCGAAAGTCCATTGCATTGCGGAATCGTTCACCGGGACAGGTTCTGCACTCGAGTGAGGGTTGCACGACGCGGATGACACCACGAGCTGATTCTCTACCTGCGTAGCAGGAACGGGCTTGGTGCACTTGCAGGGGAGCAGCAGATGGGAAGGCTACTTTGCAGTGCTTGCAAACGTAACAAAGATCGTAATCCAGTTCTCTAGCTCCAAGTGGTATTTCGGTGGCGGGCGGGGGCAGGCGCAAAGTAGACGCTCCTGGGTCAGCTGCGATATGCCGAATTTGTTCAAGAGTTGTAGCGGGAAGCTGAAGAACACTCGCCCCATTTCCTGTCTCCACGATCAGGCCTTGTGGCTGTGGTTGAGGTTGAGGCTGTATGGTGTTCAGGTTTGTACCTGTAACAATACAAATAGAATTAAATACAAACTTCAAGTGCAAAGAGAATTTGATTTAAGCTTGGTATCTTGTCCCGAATCTTTTATATTACTAAACGCAAATGTGTAACTGTCAACTCCCGCATTGATATGTATCGTACCATGTAAAAAGGCAAAGCCATCAATCTGTCCCTATATAGGCCTAATTTGGGTGTTCCATTGTTCCTTAGCACCAGGTACTTTACCCCAAGACGATTGTAGATTCGTGATGCGTTTCTAACGAGGTCTACCCGGCTCAATAATTGATACGAACTCAGTTTTATGCAGTTTATATTCAAGAATGCATAATACATACTTGATGTCGCGTTTAAGCGTCGAGTACAATGACCGATTATAAACATGGGCACGAGCTCTGAAGGTTTAATCAAATAGATGAGAAACCAACGCTCTTCAATGTAAAATAAAAAATTTGATGAAAAATATTTTTAAAATGCATTCGACGAAATGTTACCGAAGCTGCATCATACACGTATTGAAAACTGTAGCAACGTAATCGCATAGACTACATTTTCAATGATCGACTATTCTGGCGCCGTTGTTTGATATTCCTTTCCGAGCTAAGCCATTTCAATTGCACGTAAGGATATCTATTTGAATAATATCGTGCGAAACGGACCGAAGCTTGATTCAGTTAACAATCGACTTGATTGGACCGTATAATGAAGTCAGAGGCTAATACTCTTCGAACAATAGATATTTCAGTTCTATATTCTTCACGTCGCCAAAGAACAAATGTTATTTGTCAATTAAGCTTTATGAAGACATTATTGTCGACGTTAATGGAAATTAACGAAGTTTAAGTTTAAATGAAATGACGTACCTACTTGAATTTAAGGTAAGTTGACCATAAATTAGTTTTTCCTTTTTTGCTCTTTATTCGTTGATTTTTGCATAGCATGTATATACAAGTATTGAAACTGTGTTATAATACTATTATTAAAACTTCTTTAAATACGAAGACATAATCCATCATTTATGATAATGATTTCACAAAATGTATATTCTAATCAAATAAATAAAGAATATCATTGGATTTACAACTAAAAGTAATATTGACTCTATTAACCGTGACACAAAGCCGCTTCCACACGCGGCCCTGACGGTAATTCGCAACCCTTTCTGCCAATTAGTTTCAAAATATCCACACTATTGTGCTGCTAACACCGCGTACCATCGCATTTAAAGTCCCACATACAGCAGGGCAATTTCAACTTTGTTAACAGAGAATTAACATCCAATACAGACTGTATGGGTAACGTCCAGTTGGTCATTTCATTGGACGAGCCAGTAGGTTTAAGTCAAAGGGCTTCTTAATCCGGACTTGTAGGTCGTTACGCGTTATTATAACGCGAACCGAGTCGGCTACTTCTTCGCTCATTTACATCTCATTAAGGTTGCTATTATTGGAGTTGGAGTGTATGCTTTTAACAATTATGGTGTTTCATTTAAATTTTGTAAAATGATTAACGAATAGATTGAATGCCAAAATAGATGAACTCTATTTTTATGAAATTCCCGTCTTGTTCGATTCTGGATTTAAAATAAGAACAAATTAAACTTTGACATTTGCTTATCGAGAAGCAGCGAGGTGACCAATTACACGACTCCCGTATTGGATGCAGACTGGTTTCTTCCATCAGAGTGATTGATGGTAATTAAAATAGAACTCAAACATAAAGCATGGATTCCTTTGGCGATGCAGATACATGTCTGGCCGTATTAGGCTATTTGATGGTACGATATGTTTGTTACCAATTACTTGTTTACTACGATATGCCATTACTTAATGTCTCAAATCTATGTAGTGCAGAAACATTAACTACGAATTATTGAAACAACTGTTGAAAGAGATTGATATATGGCAGTTCATGCAGCCATTCGACTTGTTCCCATAATTGAGTTTATGATGTGTTACTTTGTACTTGTGTGCAAAGATATATAAATTATTAAAAAAATAAGTATCTGCTATGTAGGACATAAGTGGGCTTTATACTTAACTAAAGTATCATAAAATATGTACGTTTAGGTAATCGTTAACAACAGTTTAATTAGATATTTATTAACATACAACATACATTCGACGAACACAAATATACAAACTAGATTGTAACTGGCCCTATTTAAATTTAAAAATAGAACGAATATGACATTAGTGGTATTAGCTTACGTCGCCTACGCCGTAATAAGTTTAAGATAGGTTGGGTAAGGTTCTTTAAAACGTTCAAGCATGAATGAATACTGGTAGGAAACCCTTGGTGTCAGGTGTTAGTCATCAGTAACCCAGTACGCGTGTAAGCACCTAATCCTTTCCCTCACCGCATTATAATCTTATTTGCATATAAAATGTTTCGGCTTTATTTTATTCTTTGTTGCTCTATGTATATTGTATTCTAATACATTTTGCATCATGTACGTAGTTTTAGTAAAAGTAAAACAACAAACAAACAATAATTTGTTTGCGTTGTTTATAACTGTAGCAGCAGAATAGAGATTATATTAAGTAATTTAAATATCTATTACATACTTCTTTATAGTTTGGTTAGTGGTGGTAGATATCTGAATGCATCAAGGGATAATATAACTCTATTGAGATTAAGTCTTTTCACCAATCTCTCTAGCTCTCGAGTGGGGATTCGAAATGAAAACTTGACTATATTATAAAATATGTAGAAGTCTCTAATACTGAATACATGTTGAGGAGCATGGCGTAAATAAAACGTATAATCGTTATTCCTTCCCCGTAGCAATTTTAACGGCCATTAAGCAATAATTTCATCGAATTTTATATCCATCACGCCGCCTGAGTGGCCTCAAACGTCCATTATCTCAACTTCCTCAGAACTCCCTGCGGAAATCTCACCGCATTCAAATATTTAATTACTTTAGCTCTCGATCATTTATAAACTTGAGCGGGAGTGCTATCATAAAACGCGCTAATGCCTTATAATTAAAATATTCTCAACAAGCCGTGGCGTAATGGCACCTCGGGCGACGGTCTCCTTCGACGGAAAAAAACGCATAAAAAATTACATTCACCCCAGAGGACTCACCCCTTGTGTTGGGAAAATCGATTAAAAAGAGGAGTCGCGGGGTGGGATGGCCGGGTGTGGGGGGAAGTTTAATATGTACGAAAAAATGCACGACGCCGCGGGAGCGAGGGAGAGATCCCAAGGAGCGCCTTGCCTTCAATTTTTATAATTACGTTCATACGTGAGCGCCGAGAGACGGCTACGGCTACGAGCGCAGTTTATTTACACAAATATACCTCTCGTAAAGAACGTAAAATACTAACATAAAATTCCCTTTTTGTGTGTTATTTTGTACTCGGAATGTATGTTATATGATATGAAGTCACATTTTAAACCAGTATAGCACAGTTTATAATTATTATTTTAATAAATATTCATGCTTTTAATAAGCATATACTCGTACATGTAATACGTAGAGAATAAACATAAGTGTAAACATACTCATAGATCGCTTAACATACGTCCAAGATTTCACGGTCTATTTACATTGTCAACGACAGTATTCGAACTCTTTCGCTCTACGACAAAATCAATTTCCATCCGTTGGAGATCTTAAAACTTTCCACAGAGTCGGCAATCAAGGAAAGAAAGAGGCAATAAGAGCGGGATAACCGACAAGGACCTCTCAGGAGACGTTTGCAAATGAGCGAATACGCACACACGCGCGCTAATCTCGTCCACACACGTTACCCGCGCGTACATTTTATAAATAGATATCGCTTTTTTTATCCGGGTACAAGAATACGAGGGGGTGCCACCTCGGGGGTTCACCCTGCGGGGGACGTGTTGGATTTCAGATTGCTACGAACTGCAAAAATGAGGGATGAAAGAAATATAGCTTAAAACGCAGATATTTCCCGGCGTCTTAAGGCGCGGGTGGCGGGGGCTGTAAGGGTGTGTGTGGAACAAAGTAGAGGCGATATTGAACCAAAATGAAATAGTAAACGAACCGTGCGCGTCCGTTCTAATGCGAATTTATAATTTGGACATTGCCCTGCGCTTTGAACTCCGAGGGGCTGAGGTGCACAAAGAGTGCCGATCTCATTTGAGAATAGGGGACCACATAAACTTTTTACATTACATTGTAAGGGTTTGAGACTAAGTAATGCACTTAGTATAGTAAATATTGTCGGTAACTTTTTAAAGTTAATGAACTATTAGTTAACAGTGTCATAAACACAATCGTTAAATTATTTTGAATCATGTATGGTTCAAATCAACTTCTAAGAACATTTATACATTGTAGTACCTTTTTTGGAAATATCAGATTTCGCATTTTCTTTGTTACCTAAAGCTATTAAGTCTTTATAAGTAGGAATGCTAATAGAGTCGTTTCGGTACAATGAGTGGTGTTTAGGCGTATCCTCATTGCAGGTTAACGCGTATGTCCGCCGACCTAATTGCCGTCGCGTCGTCTAATCGGGATATGCGCCATGCGATAATTGTACCAGATTACTTATGAACAGTAGAAACTGAGAGGATTCCAAACATGCCGAAAATACATATAATAAGTATTTATTCTACCTGCTTTTTCAAATATGGAATTGAAGACAATTTATTTAAATACTTAGCAATAAATTTTATTTGGATATTCTAATTTCAAATCAAAGAATGTAAAATTCATGAAATGTGATGACGGCTGTGATGTAACCGACGTATCTGCAATTATTAATCATTTTTGTCTTTATTACGGACTCAATTGCGAGTCTTACTAATTCCCTAATGAGCTATGTAGGTGTAGCGCGGGCGACTTAACAATTCAACTAGTTAGCTCATATTAGCGTTAAGCAGATAAATACTGAGTACACAAAAACACAAATTGAAAGTCAATGCATTTACTGCAAACTCGTAACAAAATAGGCTGCCTAAGCGGCGTAGTGAAAATTGCGTACGTGAACTGGAAGAAAAAATATTAAAAATTAATCAATCCACCTTCGGCGGGCACATGTGTCGACAAAAAACAGTCCCTCGTTTGTGCACGTGCGAAGAGCCGTTACGGGACCGTTTCGCTGCCGAGTTAAAAGTTCTTTCGGACAAACAGAGGATTTGTCACAATTACGGCGGGCGGCGCGTCCCTACTTGATTAAAACCTAAATCACGTGACGTGTTTACAGCCTCGCCGGAGGTGTTTTCAATTTGCCGACTCCTAGACTCGCCATTGGCGTGCGGGACACGTATCGACGCACCTATCTGGGGTCCGGCTTGAATTTGTTGCGAATTAAATAATTGACGATATAATTTGCCTGACCTGAAAACATCGCAGTCACGTTTTTTAATTATATCCAAACGTCGTACTCAAATCCGTGAACAATTACAACGATAATGTCACGGTAACATTTAAGCCGTAAAACGTTCGTGAAAGATTAACATTTGAATTAATCGGGAGATTAAACATAATGAAAGAAAATCTCATTACGACCAGTATAATGGCGGTGTGAAATATCCACCGGAAAGAAAAAATGCGGCACAAAAGAAAAGGCGAGCGCGAAGAAAATTAAAAGCCCGAACGAAATTAAAAAATGTTAAAAAAATGTAATCGACGCTGGAGCGCGATTAGGGAGAAATGCAAACAGGAGGTGAGGAAGCGGGGTGCGGGGGAGTGAGAGAGTGACTTTAGAAGTTCTCAATTAAAGAGCGGGTGCGGAATGCCTTGGTGTAATTAGATTTTCTCATCTCCTTAAGTCAGCAAGCTCGTTCGCTGACACCCAGCCTGTTTAATTTGTAACCGAGACTTGTTAGCATCCGTTTTTCTTTTAATTTTATTCTCTCTCATCCGCAGTGTAATTTACCCTGATTGATATTAAATTAAGTGCGCCTGAGTCAATTCCATTACTCTTAAGTATATTATGTCCAACGGAAGCTGTGAGCCGAAAGGTTTTTATGTTCACTTGCATTTTTAACAGCTTTTGTCCATCGCCCTTTGCAAAAATCAAATCGGTTAAGTGGTTACTCGAATCTATCAGTTTATTATTATTGTATAATACCTTTATTCATATTACTAATCTTTCTAAGGAAAAAGGTGGAAGGTCTCTAAGCACCTTGATTTTTTGCTTATTGAATTCTTTTATTTAATTTTGCTGATCGATTCTAAATTTGATTACAAAAGATCACCAAAGCTATAAATATTCCACCTCTTACCACAGTTAATGCCGTTAAAAGACAAACAAAAACGCTCCGAACTTTCCCAATGTCCCCCTGTAAGAAAATCTCCAAGTCGGACTTTGAATTTCTAATTAATTTTCGTCCAAGCGTCGAGGCGTAATTAAACATTTCGCCTTGTAATTACAGATGCTTAGAGTTGTCGGATGTTGTCGGAAATTGGCGGGGATTGTCGGGATTTAAGTGGTCGGTCAGTGGCCAATTAAGCTTGTCTACGTTGGCGATTAAGCAATTAACGAAGTTAGGGGGCTGCTCATTTAACTTGACTCCGATTTTCCTGTTGGAAACTTTTGGTTTTGAACTTTTGTTTTGAAATTTCCTCTTGAGCTTAGGTCGAGTTTAGGTGAACTGTTATTTTATGTCAATTGGATATTGATGTTTTAATTAACATTTTAAGAAAGCTTGTATTGCTTATGTACCTATACAAACAAATTTGACTGCATTGCACGCAGTGATAATTACAGCTGTAATCAATATGCCCTCTTTAAATCATCGTCAGCACTCAGTATATTAACACTTAATAATCCACTAATCCAAATATTTCATATTTCATCAGAAATAATACTCTTTCAATTAAAAATTTCAACACTTTTATTAACTCCACCCATTAACCCTAAATCTTCATAACAATTAAGCGTCAAATCACAGAGCAGCGAAAGGGTTAGGCTATTAATTAACGTCGGAATCTTCTTGCAAACAAGATATCATCCCTCCAACCCTAAACAATGTTGTTCTAATTCAATAAACGGGTAAACAGTTTCGAAGAAGGGTTAATTTGCGTGTTGGTAGGGTTAACTGGTAAACTGTTGCTTCGTTAGGGCGCGACGATTAATGAGCGGAGGGCTCAATTCATGGGAAGTTGTGGCAGGTCAGTATTTTGTAATTAAGGAATCGCGATGTTGAAATTGATGTGATAAGTTTCGCTTCAAGTTGCTATTCTCATACCTACAATGGGTTTTGAACTTGCCTTATAAAATGCATTCCAAGGGTTTTGTCTAAGAAATGTCTATGAATTTATTATTACAATTAGAAATAGTCCTATCCTAATATTCATTTGATAATTAGAATTAATTTAGCCAAATTATATATCGGAGAGAAGTTTTACGAATGTAATAACATTGTTTTAATAAAATGAAAGTAAACTTCAAGTTATCAAAAATTCTCTCGACCTCTATTGCTTAATATATAACTTACAATTAGGTAAAGAAAGGGTCGTTCCATAATTACAGAAATCATTATTCGAAAAAGAAAAATTGAAACAAAACGAAAAGACAAATGAAAAATGTTACCGAACGGCGAAGGGCGGTGCTCATACATTTATAATCCTCTAATTTGTTGTTTGAAACGGGTCAAATTATAGCTTTACAATTATATTAGTATTAATGAGTCCATCCTACTGTATATTTTTTAATTCTGATAATTCATGTTAACATTGAACGTCATAAGATTCATTTCGTATAATTACGAGAATGTTTACGGACATCCGTATTTGTTAAATAACACGAATTTTATTCCTAAGATATTCAAGTATTATTTGTTAAAAAAGTTAACAAATACATATTTAAATCATACATAATAAACGAAACATAATTTAGAATGACAACATCGAATCTCTGTAACTACCTTTTATATTATGCGTTATAATTTTTCTTCTGCAGTTTTCTACACGCTCACAATTTACTCGACATTCACGTCATTTAATCTCAACACAGTAATTATAACAATATATAGTAGCCTTGATTTTAAATTATTTTTCACCAAAACGAATTGGTACATTTGATTTAATATATAGAAAATTATAACGTTATCAATTTATGTTTGTAGTGTAAATTGATTTTTTAATTTAACATGAAGTATTTATTTGACTTATTTTCAATCAATATCAACAAAGCTACATTTTATTATTTTATCAATATACGTACTATAATATATTCATTTATATCAATCTATTCATTTTATAATTGAAAAGTGCTCCATGTTGTAAAAAATTAATAAACTTTTTAATTCTGTTAACTAAATATCGCTTTTTCTTCTGTCAAACTAAAATGAGACAGATAAAATAATGTTTAATTATAATTAGAATTATAAGAATGTAGTTTCAAATTAATAATGCTTTTAATTCTCAGAAGTTTTTTTAATATAGATATAACAAAAGATACAATTTATATACCATATAATCGGCTAAAAGCTATTAGCAAACATATCATAAATATCAAAGCAACATAGCACCAACGAACTGTGAACGATTAATTGAATGATAACATTCCTGCACTCATTAAAGACGTGATAAACTATCGAACAAGTGTTATTTTTTGTTGGAATTTCACGCCCTGTTGCCTCTTATACAACTAACAATTAAACTTAATTATTGAGCATTTCTTTAGTAGAAAATATACTCGTGAGTGAAATACCCGTGACTAAATGATTAAACAAACATTTGATCATACTGAACAATTAATACATGACGGAATAGATTATTTTCAAACACATATATATTACACGATTCGAATATATAAATTAAACGATCATACCGCTATATTAAAAGTTTTCACTGAAATTTTGCAGAACAAAAGTGCGCGGGGACACGGGAAGTGGAATCGATGAAGCGGCGAAATTTTGATTGATTGCATTGCTAAGTGTAGTGTAACCAATCTTATTGAAAACTGCCATTGTAGGGCATCGGAAAGGCCATTGCTGTGTTCGACGCTTGTCAAATGGTTTAAATTGAAAAAATCAGGGGACAACCCTAATACCGTGTCGATTTTCTAAAGGGAGTTACGAATTTAACAAAAATAATTTTAATGGCGGTTAGATATTTCATTTTGTTGACGTTAATGTAATGTTTTAATAGCTATTAGTCTGATAATCTAAATTCTAACCACCATTACGTATGTAGATTGTCAACTGTGTCGTCAAGTCAAGACTGTGTATGAAGTCAACAGAGTCTAATAAGACTAGCCTAATAAGAAAGAAACCATCAAGAACATAAATTATTAAGAGAACCATTTTTTTAAATGCACCAGAACATAAAATGTTACTCCGTTTTTGTAAAGAATGATATAATAATAATTCTTGGGCATTTTTTTCTTTTCGTGTCATCAAGCTCAAGACTGTGTATGCTACATAAAGTTTTACCAACCGGGGAGAAGCTACCCTACGCTAGACTCCCGTCCGGCACGTGACCACGACGTGCACTGTCAAGAACTGTTGGTCACGTTATTTTAAACCATGTCTATACATTTTCGAGTTTAGTCGAAGGCCATATTCTTATTGGTTTTTGCCTCTTTAGGGAGGGACATTATATTAAATATCCGACTATGTTAATAAAAATATTTCCTAAGCTAAATAGAAATATACTATAATTAACATATTTGTTGTTGATATTTCACGTAATAAAATAATGTCTTATTTGTCTACGCTTTAGAAATATAAAGAAATAAATTTAAATATGAATTAAAAACTATTTGAAAGCCACTCCACCCGAACTAGATTTTTTTAAAATTATGAACTTTAAACACAGATAACTTTGTAAGCTCTACTCCAGCTACGATAATGAAGTCTTGTATTTTAGTTTATGTTGCTTTTATAATTTAATATAAATACTAAACTTTTTTAACAAAATCAATGTTCATAGAACAAGGCAGAATTCGTAAGTTTTTAACGATGTTTGAATAAAAATTCGTAAACATCGTTAGAGAAACAACAATTAGAATAACCAATATTGAAGTATTGCCTGGGGCTACCCCACCCAAAACCTCCCTTATTTTATCTAATCAAAAAGTTTTAAAAGGAAAAATTATTCTGGCCTTTATTATGAGTCAACTTTCCTGAGGGGAGTGTTTTAATAACGATTGTGCTAAAGAAATACCGCGGAAAACGTAGATATTTTTCTTTTGAATTTTTGTTTGGGTGTTGGGATTAAACTTTAAGGGGACTCTTAATTCTAATAAGAAAGTGTGAATTCTAATGAGTATCTTGCTCGATTTTACTCGGTATTGTAGACGTACTTAATCGCTTGGATACGACGGCGACATCTTTGATCCTCCAGTTTATTTCACGTAAGGTAGGACGATCAAACGAAGCTATAGTTCGGAGTGAATCCTGGTATGAAATAAAACTGTCACAGGAGTATCTTAAAATGTCAAAATACATTTCGAGCTAAGCTCGGTCTAATTGAAACGTGAAAAGTCTGAATAAACTCATTGTAAAAAGATAAGCGATTATAAATACCTAGATGTATACGAAAGATGGAAAATAATTGTGCAATTTCAATTTAGTATAAAACCTGAAAGTCAAAAATCAACGTATTTAGTTGCTTCAAGACGTGGCACAACGAAAATTCGATATAATTAAAGGAAGGAAAAATTGTGATAAAAAGAGGGTCGCAAGTGGTGACTCCCTCGTTTACTCGCCATTTTTTCTAAAAAACACTTCGGGATTGTAAATGATATTCGTCCTTCGGTTGAGAGTTTAAGGTAGATATTTGGGTGACAAAAATAACGATAATACTTCTGCGGCATTTATTATTGCACACCTTGTATGCGTAAATCAGTGCTCTGGGCAAAATATATTCTTCAAAGAAAAAGATGCAATTTTATGCAGAGGGAGAGATTCTATTACCGAATAAAATTAATTGAATACTAGATACTAATATTTGGATTTTTACGAAATGTTATTTTTAGAGAAGCCACAAAACGCTTTCAATATTCTTTACCTTTATTACTGTATGATTTTTTTTTTTATAAAAGAGTGAAAGATCCTCACCTAATTTTAAGTGATAACCCATGAATGCCAGAGATCTCGCAAGTGCGTTGCCGAACTCTAAGATGATGATAAGTTAAAAGAAATTTCTTCTAATTGGAGCATATCTTAGTAGAGACAGCGATAATTTTTTGATCTAAACTAAACAATAAAACCGGTAAATTGTCGCTCAACTCTGATTCAAGGTTAAATTTGCGATAAAATCCGTATATTTTGAAATTATTATAAGTTCAATTCTCTGACCTCTTTATTTGGTAGGCTGTAGTGTGATTTCGATTCTTGCAAATCCGAATTAATATCTCTATTCTTTCTAGTAGTTTTTGCGTACGTAAAAAAATCATAAATATTTTTCTACTAACATATTTTTAATCGCGATCATTGGCGGTGGTAATTCAAGCTTCATTTTGAATTGAACTACTATCAAAAATCACCAGCTCTAAATGTACAATTTAAATGAGTTGTAACGCCCCGAAATCTGGTATTCATAATGTAAGTCAAAACAGTTCGTTTTTCATCTGAGAATTTGTTGAGGACGCCTTGTTTCGTACAACTAATGGCACAGCGAGTCACAAAAAATGTTAAAACTAAAAGCATTGACGTTTCTAAATTAATTTATCTTCTTACGATTTACATATGACCTTTAAGAGATTATATAGTTCTACTTAACTGCAGCTGAAACATTTTATATAACAGCTTTTAAAGGCTTCGGTTAGCGATTAGTCCACACACACATTTAACGTCATACTTGACACCTACATTGTTTTAAAAAGTTAATATGGTTTCCGGGTTTAATTCTAAAATAGGCAAGATATTGTTCGTGTGATTTCTCTTCGTTTATTCATAAAATAAAAAACCTGTGTGTTTTAGTTAGTTTTCCAACATAAGCTAGCTCTTTTACATAAATAAATAAATAGCAATTTTACATAAATGAAATTCACATTAAGCGCTTTATATGTTGCAGAAACAACTAACACTTATTCAATATATAATTCGTAAAATAATATATAAAATGTTATTTTATTTGTCAAAGTTAAATATATAATTTACCTTGTTTATTATTATATATCATACATTTAAATCAAAGAGGATTGTCTGTTTCATTTTTATCATCTGAAATAAAGTTATAAGAACAACTAACTAAATATAAAACCGATAATAAAACATTACAAAATCGCTGTATAATTTACGGTAAATACCTATCGATAGATCTCAGACTTATATCACGTGATGTTATTTTCCGTGGCAAAACTTACATATATAAATATGAATGCGCGCCCAAGGACATATTATGTAGTCTTGCCGCGTCATAGCCTCCATCTCGAATTCAGATTTTTGTGGAGACCAGTTTGAGCTGCATTTACATAGTTTCTAGAATTGAACGTGACGTCTTCATAATGCATTCGAGGCAGGTACCTAACAGTTCTTTTACGAAAATATTACTTTAGTACTTCTACTTCAGACGGAGCATATAATCGTAGTTTTAATTTAAAATAAATAAAACAGTACACAAAGAATTACCACTGAATTCACATTCTAAACTGAAGCTATTGTTATTCATTTACAAGGTTTGACTTAAACCATCAATAGAAAGTGTTATTTTACTAACACACCCAACCAGGTGTCCACTTTCTCTAACAACATCCGTTATTATAATTAAGATTGTTTATATATCATTTTTTACTCACGAAATCCCGGTAAGCATGTAGGACCCCACGTTGCGCTCTTTTACGTTCACAAAACACATTTTCGTAATCACCTTATAAAGGGATTACTATAAATAAAGAGGAAAAAGGAAATTAACCGCATTAGATGAGGAAAAAATATCGTCCCCTCACAATATGTGGGCACCCACTGATAAAACACTATGTACATTTTTCGCGTAAATGAAACAATGCGTTATTATTACTGTCATCTTCGTTTTGTTGGTATGGGAATCGCGTCTTTATTTGTATCATGGGAGAGGCTATTTTGTCATATATTGGTATTATATTTGTTAACACGCACATAAAGGATTGTAGACATTTCAAAATGTTTTTTCTATAAAAGTGTCATTCCGAATTTTAATAATGAATTGCGACTCAGCTACATATAAAGCCCGATTAAAGGAATAATTAAGAAAAGAAAAGGAAGAGTTTCGGTCTTTCGATAAATGTAAAATGAACTTATATTAATTATTTACATATCTACTACTATATTAATGAACGTGCTAAGTACGTCTGTGCCCGTTGACTAAAGGTACAAAATAGTCTTAAAACCCGAAAGCTACAATGTTTATGTATAAGACCACTCTCTTATTCGACCCATATTAATGTTATATCCCTATAAATTGTCTTAAAGTATATTGATTTAGTGTCCTTCGTTGATACTCCGTAGGCGAGGGGTAAAAAAGAAAATGAGAAGTTATGTTTTCAGTAATAAAGGTCCGACGAGAGAAATCGTTTAACATGCCAACAAATGAGCCGGAGCGAATATATTTGATTACTTTTATATCTCACTATCGCTCGGACTTCATATTTATTTGTTTAAGCACAATATCAGAAGGCGTATACTTAGGAACATTTTAATACCCTATATTATCAAATTTGTAAACTTCTATACTTTTTTAAGTAACAAATACTAATTTTAATGTACAATCTGCATGCACAACTATGAAATCGGTAAATTAAAAGCAAATACGACTATCGACATTGATAAATACTAATTCAAGCATATATTATGTAATAATTACAGTTGCGAACCAAATTCATAGTCAACAGTATAAAAACTATCGTCTCGCGAAAGGACAAAAAACGTACCGCACCGAGCGACCCTCACAGTAATGACGGGAGGGTACGGGTGATATAATGCAGTTTTTTATTGCTTACTCCTTACCCTGAAAATACTATACGCATATTATACATTTTAACTATTAATGCCCATGAGGGAGATGAGAAGGGTTTGGACGACAAGAGGGTTAGATTACTTGGATATTTTTCCAAGAATTTTTGCAATACTTTTAGACGACATTGAAAGTTGAGTGTTATAATTTTTCACACGTGTACAACGGGATTATAGGTGCAGTTATAATAAGAAGTTCAAGATAGTATAACACGAATAAAATTATGATTAAACAATCATAATTAATTAACCATACAATATTTGTCCTTAAAACCATGATGATACTGCTTCTAATACAGTTTATACTTCTTATAATCCCATAGATTTTGTAGAGTTCGTTATCGTATATTCAGAGAAAATTGTGAAAATTTCTAATTCTTGAATAATTTAGTTTACTGTAAACAACAAAGAAAAGCGGTAAATAAATATAAAAAAACCCTCGCCATTAATGTAGCAGCCACGTTTTTACCTTTGCCCGTTAATATTTAATAATGTACTAATTATATTCTGAGTGATCCTGTCGTCTGTTTTATCGCCAGGTAGCCTTTCTAAGAAAAAAATCTATTAAAAATCCCATTGTTCGCGCGGGGGCACGTCAGCACGTGACAAAAAGAACGTTAATTATAATATCCGATAAAAACGCTATTTAGCTGGGAGATGCGTCCTTTGTTTGAGACGATTGAATTTAGGATTACTTTGAATTAGCTGAGGGAGATTTAATTCTGCATAAATATGAGGCAAGATTACGAATGCATGATGCGTACTGGGATCGGATTACGAGAAAGCATACATCTAAGACAGTGAGTAACTGTGCGTGAACACAGAAAAACTGCCGAAATATGAGGATCCAATTCCATAAACCACGAGGTTACGCACGAGTTATGCCTGTACGTGCTCCCACATAGTAATTAGATATTACTTTTACCCAACTAATCGTAACTCGCATGGGTGTTGTTTTTAAAGGGATAATAAATCACACTCACACCATGGCAACACCGCGACGCAATAAAAAAATAACAAAAAAAAAGTAACAATATCGAAGCGCGGAACAAAAGAAATTATACTAACGCGAAAAAATCGTTATGATAATAAAAATGGTTAAAGAGCAGTTATAACTAGAGAACAATGCCGTAGTTTATGCGTTCAAATCAGGGTTTGTGTAACTAGCAACTCATAGATAAACTTTGACGTCTCGCTCGGCTTCCACGTGGCAGCTGTCGTGAATTTTTGGATTAATTTCACTCAGATGAAGTACTGCATTATAATGAGGTATTTTGTTTCGCCTGTCTGCGTTTTTGATAACTAAAACTTCACCGCATTCTAATTAAGTGTTACGTAAAGCTGGGGTTAGCTTTTCAAAGACATTTTAATGTCAACCACACAATATGTGCCATTTGTTATTTTTATTTTTCTTACATGAGGTTTAATTTTGATGCCTTCTTTAAAAAATTATATGGCACAGACAGCTTATCATTTTGGAGTGGATTCATATGCACGCCTATGAGTGGTATTAATTCAGTGAACGGAAGATGTCGTTCGTCGTATTATTAATGGAAGTGTATCACGGGAGCCATTAGATACGTAATTAACATGGATCTTGGTCGTTAGATAAAAAAGTGACTCAGGCCGTGAGGCAAAGGCAGTCGCGTCACTCGACGACGAATAAAAACGTCATTAAAGATTGATTGCCCGGAGGAGGTATCATTAATATTATTCAATTAATAAAATGTAATTTCTCGAGGTAAAACGCTCACCCCGAGGAGGAAAAAGCAATTAGTGGCTAGATTGCAATCCGTCAAAACAACTGCGTCGAGTAGCATTAAAAAACGAGCTTTCATTAAAAATAGAATCGCGAGGGGTGAATATATAAGAAGTTTTTTGCATAAGACGGTGGCGCCCTCGGTTTTTTCAAGTTTTTTTATGGCGAAAACAAACTATGTGGGTGCGCTGTAAGCGGTTTTCGTCACACTGAGTGTTGGTACACGCCAAGTTTTTTTTTAATTGTGCTCATAATCATTGTTGTGGTTTTATAGCGACGTAATGAGCGGAGTCGCGCGGTGACATTTGCATGTGATCGCAGGGGCTTTTTCATCACTTTTGTTGCCGAACTTTTTTAAGCGTTTTTTCTAGATTGTTTATGGCGAAACAAGACTTTATTTCGAGTTTGTGGTTAAACATTTCAGTAGGTTGTTGTTTATAGCTCTGGGGTGGTTATGTGCGTATAGGGTTGAAATTTAAATATGTCACTCATGATACCCTAATTATTTAAATGTGAAATGAGATTTACACCACTAAGAGTGGCGAGGCACTTAAAATTGAATAACGAGTCTCTAACAACATCTATAGACTGAGAACAGTTGAACAACGATCGAAGTTGACGTGCCGACTACCTCGATTTGGTATTAGGAATCATTATTGGAAATAACGCTATATCGACAATACACCGCTTTTCTTTTATAAATATCTCTCACGTGAGTCGGTGCCGCGTCGTGTCACGAACCTAAAGAAACGATGGAAATATTCAAATGGCGATATAAAAAAGACAAGTTAGGCAGCATTTAAAAAGCTTGTTTGCTGAACGATGAATCGTTTCTAGACATGATATTATTGCATGCATGCGATTAGCAGCTTGCATCACATGCACTTAAGCATGCACCAGTACAAGCAAAAGTGGAACCATTCTTAGATAAATGGTTTTTCGATTTATAAACTTTGATTAAACTTAAAAATAATTAACAGAATGTGTATTCCTAAGATTGAAATTGTGTATATTCTAATTCTATTTGTGTAATATTACTAAGAAGGTAACTACGTCCTTTTGAAAGACTTTCAAGACGTTTTTGCTCTTATAAAGAAGTGATCGTCAGATTTTTTTAAAGAAATACACAATTAGCAAACGCGAATGTATGAGAATATTTTAATGTTGCATTTCTAAAGCATATTTTAAGTGTCAAATAACAATACTCAAATTAATATTGTGCACCAGTTAACTGCGTTGAATAATGGTTTAAATTAAAATATATGAATATTCATATAAATCAGTATTACCCACGTTCTAACAATAGCCCTTATCGATTCGCAATTTATTTGTTTAATTTATTGAAATTTGTTACGCGCGTTCGTATTTTTTGGTTTATGTGTTCCGTCTCTGTCGCGATTATCACAAATCATTTATTAGTAAGGGACAAATATACATTAGTCCGTTAGGGTCACTGTAACGATTGATTTTGTCATCGGAATGGAAGTCATTGATAGGTTTTTTAATGGTTTAAAAAAATGGCGTCAATGGCGCGCAACCGATGCACGGCATTATTTATTGCTAGTAATAAATTGTTCGAAATTAAATTGATTTTAAATCTCGTAACATAATATGTACAATGTACATATAGGTCGTGCATTTGGATTATTGTATGGCTTTTTGTATACTCTTGATGATCGTAGTTATTAGAAATGTATTGCGACTGAAAAAAAAATATAATTCGTATAGATGAACAAAATTTGTCTGCTCCGGATTTAATACAAAACATTTTAAGCGACATATAAATGTAGATTTTTTTGTGCAACGCAAAACAATGCATACAATAAAACAAAGAAGAGTCCATAAAAATCTTAAGTAACAATGAAACTTTGAGATACGCGTAACCGCACTGTCCTGAGGTGCCAAAGACAATTGTTCTATATGAAATAGCCACCGACAATAGAGGGATGAAGGGAAAAATCCATTTTTCATTGTAAGTCTATGCATGCCCATTGAGTACAGGTGACGTGGGGCGGACACAATGAATTGTATCAATGGACCGTCCGTTTGCTAAAAAAATATTTTCCCGGTTGAAAGGAATCGAAATTAATTAGCTAGGTGGGCGATTTCACTTATAACTGATTTTAAATAATAGATTTCTGTAGTACTGACCGACATCTGTCAGTAAGTATAACTACTGCTTGTTTAGCGTAATGTATAAATGAGGACTTATCAAATACATTTTTTTAATAATTTAAAATCTTAATTCATTTTCGCCATTATTTTATTAACAAATACTTAGAGTAACAATTGATAATGAGGGGAATAATACATAAAACCATTTAGACAGCTGCCGGCGCGCGCGCATCAACCATGAAATTGTTGCCAATGACAAAACATCGCATCTGATAAAATTGCTTACAAGCCCGCAAATTATCTACACATATGTATGTATAAACATTTTAGCGTTATATATTATCTGTATATTATTTAGTTAATATAAGTTATATAAGTTATATAAAACAAAAGATTTCGAATATCTTTCAGCCTACTCCTTATCTTAATTTATTTGTGATGCCAACTTTTTTATCATTTACTGACCCACGTGAAAAAGAATTATTTTTTGTATTCACATCTGAATCGGTAGTTACATTATACATTTTCAAACATACATATATAAAGAAAAATTTACAAATTTAATGTAATTCAAAAATATTACTCAATTATGTTTTTTAGAGTACTGAGAACTAAAACTTAAAAAATGAATTAAGTAATAATAATTCACACTATTCTAAATGTGCTCTGTGCTCTCTAAATTTAAAATAAAAAATAAATCCTAAAACAAAGGCCGGTTTACGTCACGGACTTAAGAGGTGCCGTTTGAGTCGTTTGTATAGGGATTATAGCCCAGACCGCAGTATTGTGCGTAGACAATACTATCAGGTAGCTATTTCTGTATGACAATTTCAAAATTGCGCATCTTAGTTGCGTGCTATTTCCGACTTTCGTTGGATGCATTAGAGTCCCTTATTAATTAATACAGTTTTCAAAGGTGAAACTTTAAAGCCGGTTTGTCCTTGATAATCCAAATTACGTTTCGACGGTTAAGAAAGTTTACGTTAACAGAATTACAAAAATAACAATACGTATTTCAATATATAGTTTCTTACCATATTTGATATTTTTTTAAGTGGACTTCGGAATATTTTTATCGGGTTAACACAAAACACAAAAATAACTTACGCATCATTTTGCTGCAAATAACTTATACGTCTTTTTGGAATATTTAAACGTGTTTCCTATTCGCCCCCCAAAAAAAAAAGAAAAATAAATACCCCAATAGAAACATTCATATAATAGAATTACCTATGTACTCATACCTTCTATACCGTAAAACAATTCAACTTTTATTATAAACAAACTATATTTTTAACAGGATAGGAACGCGCCATCGAAAATCAATAATTACATAGAGAACTAATTCCGCGAAGCTATTTGTATTAGATAACGTTCAATTTGAAGATGTTAGTTTTACATATCTCCGTAAGTAAACAGGCCAATAGGCGATATAAATTATAAGACTAGCCGATATTTTAACGTAGAAACAAACTATTGACTTCGGCAAACCAAGATAAAATAAATATTTTAAGGGTGGGCCAGACCTAAACAAACAAGGAGATTGCTGACCGACGATAGTTTTAATAAATACCATCAAACGCTTGTCTGGCGAAATTATGTTTTGAAATTTTTATATCGTATTTAAGTTGAGATCAGCTCAAAGAAACCCTGTAAGATCTATGGTCGCATGAAGTATTTATATAAATGTATATTGTTTTTCATAACAATAACGTTTAACATTTGACTCAACAAATAAATCAATAATTTATGTACACCATGATGCCTGTCGGTGTTCATGTATCATGAATTTTTTTTAAAACAAAAAAAAACTATTTTTAGAATCAGGCTGATACTTATTCATCATCCGGTATTTTTAAGATTTTAAAGAATTTAAACTCTTGTTTTCTCAATAAACTAAATGTACCATATCGTGTTAAAATCGCTTATGAGCAACAATTAAAAGCTCTTATAATTTAAGCTTTAAAGCTTAATAATTGCAAGGCGAGGACGCCTATCGTGGGACTTATCAAGCCTCGCAATATTTCTTCATTAAGGATATGCCTCCCGTCATCTTATTGCACTCACAAATCTTTCACTGTAAATACGTAAGTTATGAAGTTTTAATCCTACTTATATGTAAGCTTACAAAGCTTACAAGCTGTGTATTGAATTACATTACCACCTCTTAGGTGCGTTAACTTATATGGAGCTATGTGTTTTATATTTGACAAAAATGACTAACTAAATAATAGAGACTTTATAAAGAGTTACTGAATGTTCCTCATATTATTATTATTCTATTATTTTAACACCTATATTTCATATATATTTTTTGAAATTTAGTTGTAAATGAAACTGTAAATACCATATTGTACATATATACCAACAATACTAAAGATTCCTAATAGACCTAAATTTTTTGAGAAAATCATAACTAATAATTGGTTTTGTAAATTTTAAATTAGTTAACCCTCCTAGGTTGTCGTATTTGGATAAATCTTCAATCATGGCTTTTGTTAGAGAAAGTGTAAACCTACTTCAGAAATTTATTTAGGTTATTCTTATAATTAAAATAGCAATAAATATTAAAAATCGAATGTTCCAACAGACAAAAAAGTTAATAAAGATCTCAATAATCTTAAATTCATGCCGACGCGTGACTTTTTCGACAACAATCTCTATAAAAATCTATTGTTTTAGATTTTTTAGACAACACGTCCATCGATTCCCAGTATAAGAAACGGTAGCTACAGATAAATGGCAAAACATTCATTTTATCCATAAACATGTAACTAAAAACTATCAGAACGTAATTTATCAAACAAAATGACAGGTTTGAAAGGGCATAATTTTGAAGAAAAATTGAAAAGAGTATTGTGTTTCATAATTAATGAAGCAAGGCTTTCTCGGTAACAAAATATTCTCGATCTTAGATTCGGATAGTCATTACTTGTCTCTTTGTGCGACATTCTTCTGGGCCCAGGTGTTCCTATAATTACATTGGATGATGAGAAACAAGGACGGAGCGATTGTTGTGTTTACATGATAGACAGGGATGCAAGCTCGGCCCTTACGTTGATTGATAACTGTGACAAAAACGTAACAGATGAAAAATAATAATTATGAAACCTTTTGTTAAAAGTGTATGAACTAAAATAGGGCTGAACGTTTGTATTCTTTTTAGTTGTGTTAAAATTAATATAGTATTAAAAGTACAATTATTTTATGTTGGTAAGGACATACATGACATTTAATGCTTATGATTTTGTTAGTTAAATGTAGCGAAATTTTTATATTTCTTTAATATTCTCGTTTAAGTTATCTAATTATTATCAATTTTGTGTTATATAAAATTTTTCCATGATGGAAACTATTGCTTTTTAGTAGCAGGGCGTATTTCTCCTAATTTATAGGAATAAAAAATGATCGCACCCAAATATGTATAAAATTGTTTAATTACGGAATTAATTATCTATTGCAGTATTTTTGGCATCCCTATTACACACACACTGCCGGCTGCACAGTTTGCATTCATCGAAGCCTAAGTAGACAATGAGCTTCAAAGCATACGCAGGTAGATATCAATACCAAAATACATTTACACCTATCCTGATCATTTATATTAAATTAAACTGTATACACCGGTAATAAGGCTCATCAAATGTGGATTTTACCTTTAGTATGCACGAATATTTGCAATTTTTTTTTTAATTTTCATTAGCTAAGTTCGCGCTATGCATCGCGAGGGTTCGACGGACGTGTGGTATTGTTTCGTCAAATACATGAGAAACTCAGTCAATAAAGGTGGGATGTTTTTTTATCATTTACTTTACAATGCCAAAAATCGATCAAAGTTTATCTTGAATTAGGCCAGTATAGTTTAAATCACGGAATACTTTGATCATCGACAAACCGTTACATATAAAACATACCTATACTATAATTGCTTGAAGGCAATAAATATATATATTGTTTAATGAAGATATGCACTTTATACTTGCGGTTTAAGAATAGATTTTTATTGTGATTCGTTCAAATTTTTTTGATTCAGTTATTTATAATTAGAATATTTATTGTTTAAGGATGGCAAGACCACCCTCAAAATAGTTATTGATTTGAATACAGCCTCAGCAATACTAATTAATATTATCTTGATTTTTGTAAATAATGATGCAATACACTGTACCACTACCTGCCAAGTATAATGATTTAGAATTAAAAAATAAGTGTTCCTTCATTTTCCTTTGGTCTAATCTTGGTAAATCTTTGTAGGGCATGAGATAGACATACGTCACTCATTAAATTACCTGAACAAATGTAACTAAAGTTACCTGGTAATCAAGTTTAACGAATTTTTTCGGAAGCACAAAGCCTTGTCGGCGTTTCAAACATTATACGCCTAACTTAGCACATTATTGCTAATTACAACAGGTACGGCCAAACCCCAACGATGTTTAATTCGACAAGTTAACAAAATGTATCAAGTTTAACTTAAAAAAAAAAGAAAATATAAACCTTTAAGAACATTATTTGCAGAGATTAATTACGAGGGCCTTATCTCCACGACCGATCGATATACTAAATCAATTTAATCTAATTAAAAGCATTACATGTTTTTTGTTCAACAAGACGAGGTATTAGAAGATGCTTCGTGGAGATAAAGAGGTGAGGCTGGCGGGTCACCGATCATATCTCCGTCAAACCGTCCATCCACTGTCGAGTTTCTCTACAAATTATTTATATAGTGTAATTTAATTTAAGTCCCCTGACCTTTTGGTGCACTTGGCTCTGGAAAAAACCTACACGTGACTCATGTAAGATTCATGCCTATTGTATTACGTTAGGGAGCGAATTAATGCCTCGATGTTCTGCGGATGCTTCTAGTATATTTTCGTATTACAAATTGTCCATTGTAATGCTGATAGATGTACAATGAACTGAATCTAGGCGAGTATCAAATGATTGTGTTTCAATATTTAATGCGTCCTTTGTTTTACACCGTATCGTATATATAGTAATTTAAAACATTAATTCAATATATACATATCAAATACTAAGAGAAAACTTTATAGTGTCGATTTAACATATCGTAAATATGCAAACACTAGCGCCTTTGTTTTGCAATAAAACGCAAACTCTTTAAGTCGTCAACTTGTAACTTACTTGCGTAAACGTAAAAGCTAGCGTATTGAAGTTTAGATTGTTATGAGCGTGTCAATATTAGAGTGATTTTAGTTGAGGATGTGTTGGCCTCCAGCCGTCGCGTACCGCCACGCAGTCTACGCCGGAAGTTTACGAGCGACCGCCAGCCACTTTTATTGGCTACCTCGCGTCGAAGCCTCCTCGCAGCCTCCCATTCACTCCGCAAGAAATACACTTTTTTATTGCTCTGTCACTTGGGTAATTTATTGACAATGAACACACGTGCATTTCTATTAATATTTTATGTCGCGTTTTTATGCGGTCGTGTCCGAGCCATTGTTGCTCGAACGAAGAAGAGTTGTTTTATGTCCTCTCGAGGCTCGTTTAATTGATGGTATTCAAATTAATCATACGGTTAAAATTTTTGAATGTTAAAAATAATACATAAATAGGTATTAACTAGTTAAAGCCATTATTTAAATGATGTAAACAAGTGCATAATGCATTTGCAACGTCACCTTAAAAGTCTCGTCGATTTTTTCACCGGCAGATGCAAGGAATTTTGAAATAATGACAGTTCCCTACCGTAGAGGGCAGATTCACATTACATACATGCTTTATACCATATACTATGCTTTGTAAAATCCACATGAGTATGAATACGAATATTATAAGTAGTACTGCTATTAAAGGTGAAAATATGTTTGTTTGTGAATTAATAGCTTTGGGGTCCATGGGCAATTGTCATTTAATTTGAAAAACAAAAGAATGTTTTCTTGTTAAAATGTCTATGAACTAAGCGGATATCTAGTCAAAGGATACAGTATTTGGATTATTTTTAGTAGATTCTTCCATTAAACCTGAATTGCTACACAATCTGTGATTACAGATTGTTTTTTACTCAACCCATAAATTAGTTTTCAGTAAAGTCTTTGAAATGGCAATTTGCATTGGCGCGGTCAACCACGCGCTCCCTCGTAAATAACTCCAGACAAAGTGCTCAAAATACCGCAGAATGTCTGCTGTATAATTAACAGTTATATCAGTTATGGCCAATACCTCACAAACGGGCTTCCAGAACAATACATGTGGTGTTTGACGCCGTATCGACACCTCGAGCCCTCATTGTTTTACGCAATTAACTTCCATGAGCCTTAAATAAAACCCGACCGGCGACAATGAGGCGCCCTAGACAAAAATACTTTGCGCCAGGCATGGTCATGTGACCTAGAGTGCATTATAAAGTTTGTTTTAAAAGCCAGGACAAGATACGTGAACTTACGATTAATCCATCAGTGTATACGTACCTGCAAAAGATAAAAGAAACATTAGATACAATGGAATGTACAATGACGAAGGAATTTCCACTATCGGATAATTCTAATGGAGCTGTAGCAGAAAATCTCTATTACATACAAGATTAAGAGGAGGAATCACCGGCATGCGCCAATCGACACGTAGCGGACACCGTCGCGGGCGCATTCCTTCCTTTTTCATAGCATTCCCGTATAAAGTCTCGCGCGTCTAATTGCACTTAATTTCTACTTCGTGCTTGTCTTAATGGGTCTCGCCTTTTTTAAATTGCCACGATATACATTGGTAAAGATTCGGTTTGCATTTTAAAATGACTCGAATACAATCGAACAATTTTGAGCTCTTCGAGCTTGTGTGCTAATGAGTTACGAACAAATTAATTAGTGGATTGAAAAGGTTTTAAATTCAACAAGAAATTGTTTTATGTTTGATGTAGAATCATGCTGGAAATCAATAGATAATACATAACATTTCACTTATTTAGTTTATAAGATCATAGAAATATTTAGCTTCCGCCATAGGTATTTAAAATGGCAACTATTTAAAGCAAATAAAAGTGGTAGTGCATTAAGTCATGGGAAAGGAATAACGAGGTGAGGTATTAAGAGGTGAACCGTAGACAACATCTCACGATCACCGCTCATTACAAATTATGGACGCATTCTTAACTTACTATTAAACAAAGATCTTATTTACAGAAGAATGCAATTAATATGTACTAGAGCGTAAAAAATATGAAATGACAAACTGCATTGTATAGCCAATATGATATTTTAATGGTGTTCATAATAAAATGAGATTGTGGTTGCATTTATTATTCCTTTGTGATGACTACTTTAATAAATTGCAAGTTATATTTTTGTATGGTCATTTTGTGTTATGTTGAGAGGCAGATAAATTTCTACAAGACTTTTAATGTGGTTTTGTATTTTATTCAAAATAAGAAAGATGAGCTTTCGAGGTTGTTAATTAAGTTTTATGTTAAAAATAGCAGATACTCTTTTCTATCACTGTATAATTCAATAATCTAAACTGATATACGTAAATCACACAGCGACTAGATAAATTAAACTTTGACATAAATATAGCATACAATTATGGGAACAATCGAAATCGTAATTGTTCTGCGTACCTCCAAATCAATTGTAACTGGTTCAAATACAATAAGAAGAGATTTGTAGCTGATAAAAAATAAACAATGATATGAAAGTTAGTCTGTCCATTGCACCGTTGACATGGCACGGCACCTCACAACAACCTTTGTACTCTCGTTACCGACCACCCGATAAGAATAGAAATTCCTCGAGGGCACCTCGATAAGTGAAAATAAAAGGTTGTTTGTAGAGTTTGAAGGCATGACAACAGATGACGAATCCGGCCAAACGAAACTAGTATTTACACGGACGATTTAGAGTGCATTAATTTGAAAGTAATGCGGAAGATGGACGCACTGCGATGTTTTCCTGCAAGCGATTAGAAAGATGAAGAATATAAAGATTGTTTTGGAGAAACCAGGCCAAATGCAAGAAGTATTTATGCTGACGAAGAGAGTTAATAATATTTGAAAGTAATGGCATACGAGCCTAAAAGGTGGCGGAGTTTGTCTAATGCGAACGTTCGATTAAAAACCGCCACGCTTTACCCACAGTGAGGCCTCAGCGTTAAAGTTTGAAGAAGACATGACAATAGATGACGGTGATTTGCGCCAAACGAAACTAGTATTTCCGTCAACGATTTAGGGTTCATTAATTTCAAGGCAACATGTGACTTTAAGATGATTATGAAAAGTGGGGACGTGATGCGAGAGAGGGACGGTGTCCTATGTGAGACAGAGAGGGGTGTAGGGTCACGGCGTGATGTTAGGTCAGCCACTTTTGCACCTCGCCATAACAACGCGTCTCAAATTATTATGGACGTTTGATAATGCGATATTGTTACTTTACGATGTTAATTAAGTGCCTTTGCTGTAGGTACAACTTGATATTTGGAGATTTTTACATTCCATCATGCATTATCGTCATAAATATATACAGTCCGGGAGAGTATTGTACAATGGACAATTCATTGGAATTGTCAATCTCACCTTAAAGTATTGTAGTGCAATTGCATGTTGTAGATGGAAGCTGTAACCATTAAATATTCAAAATTATCTCATGATGAGTAATATTTTACAACGTTTTTATGCTTACAGAAATAGCGCCAATAAAATAATGTAATAACGATTTATAGCAATAAAACATGTTACGATGCCAGTCAATAAACTAAATCTGCACGTTAAAATAACTAGATTAAGGATAAAAGATATCTCTCACAGTTTAATCGATCAGTAGGTACAGCTAAGATAGGAATCCAGTTTTAAATATAAATCTGATAATCTCTAATTCATAATAATCATTCAGATCATATAAGAAAAACTGTAGGTACTTTACATTAAATATAAAACTAAAGATATATTTTTAGAATACTTAAACGTCACTGTGTAATTGTGTAATCAAACAATGCTAAGTCAATAATTATGAGTATCATTAAAACAAAGGAAAAAAAACGTAGCTTCTACTGAAATAACTGCAACGTTTTTTTATCTTCATCGCAACTTATCTGTGTAATAGTCTGTGGCAGCTGAAAGCCATCTTAATGCTTCTTAATGTGTGTTTTATGATTGTTACAATTTTACTTTCCAAGCGTTCGCTATCAGTTATTAGAGCCTGCGATGTACAGAAACAAATTATGAATGAGAAATAAATCAATGAGGGTAGTCGTAAAATGTTTTATGTTTTCTTCTGGTTAGTAAATGCGATTACTCTTTTAAACTGCTCAACGGGAAAGCGATTCAAGAATTATTCCATTTCATTGAGCTAAAAATGCTATCTCGTTTAACGATTACATTGTAATTATATAATATGTAATAACTAATGAAATGCCGACTAATACTGATAAACATCAGTACTTTTTTTAACAAATCCATCTCAAATTGTTATTTTATTTGTTTAATTTTGATAGTTTCATAATTCAATGTTTTTATCGCAGCGAAAGCTACGTATGTGAAAACTTCCTCACTTACGGTTTAGAAACAAAGCTGATAAACCATATCTGGCAAACATGCTAACCTGATACTGCTTTGAATTATAAGTCAAACATTACATTATAATAATATAAAAAACCTATCGTTTTAAATTCGTAACGGTATAAGTACACAGAAAATTTTAAAAACTAAAAAGATATTTGAGTACCTAGAACAAAATTAGGAATTCATATCAAATGTTTTTTTATGTTCAAAAATTAAGAGGTGAGAAACATAGTATGGTAATTAAAAATATTATCTTAAACAATATTCAATACATGTAACAAACTTTAAAATTTATTTTTAAATATTATTGATTTTTAAACAATTCATATCTCCACGAGAAAAAATACGTAATTCGAACTTTTCACGAAGTCTATTCTTAAATTATACTTTTATTTGCGATCCTTATATCACATTACCATTATCTAACCTAATGTGTGATTTAATGAAACATTATGAAATAACATTAAGGTTAGGGTGTAGTCAATTTGATAAATGCTCAGGGAATGACTGGCGATCTGGATCGATCTATTGATGATATTATGAGATTGGAATATTTACAGTGTAAATAAAATGGTACATGATACGATAATATTTAAAGTATTCTTTATCAAGGACTCTGCAGGGCTCTCTGTAAGCCAAGACAAATTTCAAATTATTGCTTAATTATTAAATTTGTGTTTTAATAGCTAACGTTGCAAAGTAAATTTGGTATAATAAAGTGTGTACAAAAAAAACCCGTCGCATAAATTCTATTTATGACATGGGATTTCTAAGAAAGCTAAAACCAAAAGCTAACACAGATTCCTTACGAAAAAAAAGGATTTCTAAATGTTATTGATTTAATAAACTTTAATAAATGTCGAAAATATTGTAACTAAAGTACAAAAATATATTGCTCAAAAAGTGGTTCTTAAATATACAAACCATAGAAAAAAGTGATCAAAACCTGAACGAATACAATGACAACTCTCTGAATCAACAAAAAATGGAATTTCGACAAAAACAACAATTAAAACGAATGTCTTAAATATTTAGGATCGCCACAGGCCTGTTTTTTATTTGAAAGGGTTTTACATATGTTTGACTTGTCTTTATTGGTTTACTTAAATTGATATCCGTATATCTTATTCGTTTGTTTGATTCTAGATTTTTTTATCCTCTGTAAAGGCTATATAGTCTAGTCAGTAAACTAGAAATAGTAATTATATTAAACAAATAAAACTGCTTCTGCTTAAAGAACAATCTTCGATATAGTCTAAGATAGACAGGTTTTTTATTAATGCTCGATGTTCAACACTAGAAAAAAGTCTGTAGAAAAAGTTACAATTCAAACATGAAGCTTTAAGTTTATGATCAAATGATCCATGTAGCAATTAAGAATGGGCAAATCTGTCCAGTCATCTGATTAGAAGATCGTTAAAATATCGTTCATCCATCGTCCGAGGAATGCTATCTACTCTTATTTGCAAACGGTCAATCGATACTGGCTTGAGTGATTGAGACTGAGTCCCTTGTATCGACAGTCCACCGCATTCTATGTAAAATATGAAGCCTGCTAGTTGATGTCCCGATAGTGGATGCGGCATTTGACGGGAAATTCATCTGAATATATTTGATATTTGTTACGATAGAGAAAAACACAGCCAGGTTACACATAGATTAATAAAATCAAAATATGACTATATTAGCACGTTACGGTTTCGCCTTATGAAAGTCCATGTACCTATATCAATAGAATTTTCCACACAACTATAATTATAATACACAACACATTTTTAATACGTCTAATGGATTACTAATAGCCGTTAACACTCTGAATTTTTGTCACGCGCTGTCACTCGTAAAAAATGTCACGTTTTCGCATATCCAATAAATTGGCGATTCTGGGCAGATAAGTCCCCTGGCTACTGATTGAATTATGGTTGCACTACACCTGATTAATGCGACATCTACCTTTGACGTGGTATTGTGGCTCGATCTGCATCCAATAAGATTGAAAAAGAATACTGACCGTTCGCCGTAGTGTATTATAATGAACGTCTAGAAATATTAATTTTGAGAATGCGAAGAGACCTTTCGATGCTTAGAAAACCGATACTTTGTCTCCGTGTCTAATCATTCTAAATACCTGATATAAAGTCCCATTAACTACTAACTACTCTTTGTGTTAAACTGTATGTACGATGAAAATAAACTAATTTAGTTTTACGTATATTCCTAACAGTAAAAAGTATTTATTTCATTCCTATCTTACATGTTAGAAAAAACGTATTTCTAGGTTGCCCAGTAAGGTTTCTTTAATATGGCGTTGCAATGTATTGTTTCAATATGAAAAGGTATTAAACGTCATGTAGGTTTAACATTTCATCGATCCGATTTTCTTAAACAAAGGGAAATAAATGAATTTTTCAAAGGCCAAAAAATATAAAACGATAAGAAGATTAGGTGGAACGGAGATGACATTGGAAATTAAGCCTGTTTTCTTTTGTAATTTCTCCCTTCCCCGCTTTCACCCTTGGGAGGTGGACGTTAAAAATGTATGTATGTGTAGGGGTGGTTCTGCTTCAGTTATTTCAGCGTGCTATGTAAAGTTACATTTGTCAAGGACACTTTAAGAAAGTCGTGTTTTCAATTTCTCTTTTTTGAGACTATTATTTCTGAAGTTTTCTACTTTCTGTCCCTTTCCTTATAGAAGACATCACTATTATGTTACTAATAGTGTAACATTAAAATAAATTGTATGTCGCATTCATCCTTCTCTTCATTCATCCGCTTCTGTAAAGTCGGTTAAAAACAAAATTTTAACGCAAAATGTTTGATTGGTAAGTAAGCCGATGCATTGAGAAAGAGGATGTACCAAGATTAAACCTAAGTAGAAAATAATAGCCGATAAAAACATAACCTCTCCTTAATAGGAAAGCTTACATTAATAAACGACTTAAGCGTTCGACACTCGCAATATTGCGCAGCGAAATAATTAAGTATTTAAACGCCAAAATTTCTTCTCAGCGTTCTCTCTCCCGAATACCGAAATATTTCAACGTTTTGAAACCATGAGGTAATTAAAGCGATTCGCGACCAAAAACTCGCGGCTGTCCGTGCGTTTATTTACTACGACGTTTTTGTACTGTTAAACAACGCGTCGCCAAACCTGTCCTTTTTGAATTATAATACCATCGGTTGCTCTGTACGATTTACGATTTCTCTTGCCAGTTTTAATCAGCAATGTACCGAATGCATTTAGACAAAGTAGCCTCACAATCACACATTTTACAGTGGCACATTTCAGGCGGGCAGAAGACGCAAAAACCGTGCGTCAATCGAGAATATAGTCAATAAATTATAGTGCCTTCGAGCCTCGACACCACTCAATACTGCGTTAAATAAAAACATTAAGCCCTTGTCCAAATAATCTAAGGGAAAAAGTGAAATGTGACCAATTTGGAACGAGGCTGAGGAAGCCTTTAGTAGACAGCGATGTTCTCTTTTATGGGTTGAAAATAAAATGTTAACTGGTAATTTTAGACAAATCAGCAATTTTAAAAGAGTTTTTTGTATTAAATTGTTGCTTTCAACAGCCAAAAAATTAAATAATTACTATTGTATCCATAAAGAAGTTTATATATACATGCTAATAACTATGGTATATAGTAATAATACCTCCTTAACTATGGTACAATACTCAACAAATCTTTTGATAGTCGATCTGTGGAAATTTCATTTCAAATTTGGAATTAGTATTCTAAAATGCAATTTCATTGCTGTATTTCAGGGAGGCGGGTGGCTCGGTACATATTCATCTTGTTAGATATGCGCCCGGATGCGCTGCCTTCAGCAAACACAATAAGAGCCTTCCCCACTCCCCCTATGCTTATGGAAAACTTATTAGAGCGCGGCCCGCCGGGGAATCCTTTTTCCTTCGGTAAATATTTGAGGGAGAAATTAAAATTTGACAACGGACGTTCGAAGGACCGTATAGAATATTCTCGTACGTGATATGTGGGGCGTGAGATTAATTTTTCATTGAATTCGTACGACGGCTTTGAGATACCAGCAACACTAGCTTTACAATAAATTTGACCTATTATTTTATAGTGGCTTTTTCATTATAAAGATCAAAATTGGCTATATACGCATTTATAAGACTGTTTGAAATAGTATCTATTTCCCACATACAAAATAATGTGAGTCGTAAAACGTTTTTCCTGCGACGTGGAGTGTAACAAACAATAATTCACACGTAAGATCAATGTAGTGAAAAATGAGAAAGCTACTGAACGTGCGCCGCATTCGACTTACATCCCCTAACAAATGAGAGGTACATAAGCCTATATACATCGAATTCACTGAAATTAGCTCCCATTTCGGTCGTACAATGAAAAATTGCAATCGTTTTCTATCGAATGTGAATATTTTACTCGAGTTTAAGCAGAGTTTAAATCACTCTGCTTTAAGATTCTATTAAGGTAGAAGTTTTCATATTTTTTAGTTAAGATCTAAATACAATCGATATAAATTACAATAATAACAGTTAATGCATACACATATACGCGCCCGAGAATAGAATAGCTGACTAGTTTTTTATACTTTTTAAATCTATGTTTGAAGATGCCCACGTTGATATGATATAGCTAATAATATTTTATCTGTACACACGTTTAAACTTGACGACAATTAATCAATCAATAATAATTAAATAAGTCGAAAATATCGTCTTACAAAATAGGTTTAATATATTCTAGACCAAAAAATATTCGTGCAATAAACTCACTGGAATCTATTAACTTTCTTAAAAGCTTCGCTTATATAACATTAAGGGGTAATGTCTTGGCAGTAATTAAGGGGGGTAGGAGGCTGCGCGGCTGGGCGTGGCTGACGCATGCGTATTCTGTTTTAATTATTAGGATAAGGCGCCGATGAGCCTTGGTTCATTAGGGTGGACAGACCTGCGATTGTTTGAAGGGGTGTGATTGGTTCTCTTCATAGGTATTCCCGGGATGCTGTATGTAGTATATAAGGTTTCGAGTAGTAGGCATTGGGGTAATTAAAATATCTTACTGTTATTATACTAATAAAATTCTATAAATAATTCCGTATCCCAACGAAGACAAAGTTATTTTGAGAGGAATCTGATTTTAACACTTTTAAGATGGTATAAAAAGCATATTGAAATTCTTGTTCGACAAATTTTTGTAGTCTTTATGTTGTGTCCAAAGGCCCTCTGGATTCCCATAAATTTTTTGGTTGTTTTTACCAAAAAAAAATTTTTTTAACACGCGTGTGATTTGGTAAATTCCCGTCGACGTCCTTATTTTGTAGATATTCATTCCGCGGTATAAACTTTACAAAGTTAATTTTGGTTAATGAGCGGATAAACCTGTTTTTATGACGTTAAAGTGAGTTATTAACGTACTGTATAGTTATAACTATTGATTCAGTACCTTCTAAATGATGGAACAGTTATATAAATGCAATAATTGTATTTGATTACAAGTATTTGGAACCCCAAATCAAACGAAAATCTCCTTCGATCGAATCCGTCAAGATCATGCCTATTTTATTAGCAGACTTATAGTAATGCGACAGATACTCACCCACCTCTATCCGATTCCGAGAAAGCCGTCTTATTGTGAGAATCTGAATATACTTTTAATGCAGTTCATAGAATGGGAAGGATATTGAAGTATTTTCTTGAGTGGCATCGATATAAGGTTTTTCCTTGCGTTGAATTCATTCAGTCTTAGGCTGGTACAGAAGAATTGTAAAGTCGCTTCGATTAATAAATAGCAATATACTTTGTTGTTTTCAAGATCATATGAGTACTGCCTGCCTTTGCACATTCAATCTTGAAAATAGGATAGCTTTATATTTTATTTAGTATCATGTGAATTCATAACGTGTCTCGTTTGAAAGCCCCGTTTTTTAAAACAAATTATATTACTCAATTTAACTACATTTTATTCAAATTAACATAAAGACGCAAATCAGACCAGAAGAACTCTCTTTATTATTTCAAGACATGGATTACGTTGCAATGTCTGAATCAAATTCAATCCACGCGTAAAGCCTCCAGCCCCGTTGTCATAGCAATAGAAATGTCTTGTGGCATATCTAAATAGTATGATTTAAATAAAAAATCGCACGCGACGAGCTTCAACATAAATTGTGTATTCTCAACCGCCTCACGTATTATGAAGGGTGCATATTTTGATTTGTTCCTGCATAGGCAATTTTTCTATTCATTTGTGATGATAATATCAAAGGGATATTAATAGTTATTGAAGACAATTTGAAGAGACAATTATATTTAAAGTTGGTAGGTTATCAAATACATAGGTTTTCTAAAATCGTGCCCGTTTTACTTAAAATAAGGAATATTCTTCATGGTAAGGTAAAGCTTAATATACCCAAAGTTTTATTAATCTTTCATACAATAGATCCTTACACATATATTCACACTATTATTGGGGAAAACGATGCGAAATGAGAAAAAATGTCAATGATTGAACGCCATACCTCAGGGAATAAATTTGTTAAAGGGTGGGTTAGGATCGAGCCAAATCAGCAATTTCATTCCGAATATAATATCTTTAGAATAAAATGTTGTTACACGGTAATAGGATGTAATGTTATTATAATCAGATTTAATAGACCCATAGCATGTTCTTCAATAAGGCTTTCTAATTGAATTGAAATAAATACCTAATCTTTTGAATTGGATAACTATGTAATAAGATATTTTATATAGAAGGAATATAATTAATAAGACAATTGAGTAACTTCAATTGAACTACGTTATCGATTTACTGCATTTCACGCTGTGACAAACAGTGTGTTTTGCTGAAATAATTACAGTGACCAGTTTTATCTCGATTCTCTTATCGTCGTTTGCTCAATTTATCTTCAAAATGACACTTTTACGACCTTCTCCCTCAATAGAACGTTTTAGTAGAAGTAGGCTTTTTATTAGTATCTATAGTTACGATTAGTTTAACAAGATATACTTAAAATATAGTCAGCTATAAACAAAGACAATGAAAATATATGTTGATATTACATTAAAAATAGGTCTATAGTTACATTAAGTAGAGCTCGGTCCCAACAATGAAATTAATTTCATGTTTCCATTGGAATTATTTATGGGTTCGAATAAGCAATAAACGTATACCGATAACATGTACTAGCTTACGATCGTTAAGACCATGGATTTATCAAAAAAAAAAAGAAACAAAATGTCCCCGAGTTAACCCTGTCCGTCGTAAAAGATCGGAGCGGTATAGATCGACAACAAAAATACTTTATTTATATGCTAATGTAATTTATATGACGCTTAATGTTTCGTGGCTGGTAACGCACGATTTCGATCCATTCTTTCAGAGTTAAATGTTTCTCGAAATGGGACTGTCTGTTGTTGAATTAAGGCCGTGTTTGGGTAGTGAGTGTCGTATGTCGGAACGATTATGAATGCGCGGTAGGAGGCATCCCGTCCCAGCTTCCTTGAAGGCGGTGGGTGGAAGCTTCGGGGGAATCAATAAAAATACGCGAGAAAAGCGTTGATTATACAACAGGAATTCGGAGGAAATGGCTCTTTCAATAATTCAGAGTTACTTAAACATCGATAGCAAATAAAGTGTTGTGGATTCTCAACTGAAACTACGTATAAATCTTGAGGAAATAAACAAATTGCAATTGTAACTCTTAATATTTTGAGGCTTTATTAGTTATGATACGGATTCCGAATTATTTAAGAACAGCAACTATTTGGTATTCGGCTGATGGCGCGTATTTTATGAAATCTTATTCGATTTGAAAATAAAACTTTTCAAATTCAAGGTATAAATATTTCAGGAAGCTTAGTTAGTGGAAACATATAAAATCAAGCTCCATGAAGCCAAACTCGATTGTAACTATATAAAACAACCAAACATTTGCATTAATATGTACATATATTTAGTAATATCAGTCTGCATTAAGAGCGCCCAGGCTGTCTTAAGTTCTTGGATTTTTATGCAAATACGACACAATACGAAGATTGAATGTCCATCACTATACTCTCTTTTCCTTTCATTTGAATGTCTAATGTATTTAAACCATATCCCTATTTATTAAAATTGATTTTATTTATTTCCTTTATCTCAATATTTAAAAGGTAAATATTGTTTTCGGAATCACTTAAATAGATTGAATATTTCATTGAAATTAATAACAATTGACGTCTACAAATATTAAATTTCTATTTCAGTTATTTATCTATATATTCGTTGTGTTGAACGTCTATTGCAATTATGTACTGAGGTACTGTAAAAAGTGATTGAATTCGATAAAGGGGAAATTGTATTGATTAAATCTTAACATATAAGAGGTATGTGATACCTTTATAAAATTTCAATTTTATAACCCTAATATTAGTCTTGAATTTTATTATCAAATTAGTTTTAAAGTAATGTTATTGCTATTTGCCCAATATCTGTCGATTTTTATTTATTTTTACGATTTCGATCTGAAAGCAAGATCGCATAAAATGACCGTACATGACAATCCCAATTCATATTTTTTATTAAGGTTTGTACTACACATGGCGACATTCTGGGTCTGAAGATAGCGCCAGATGATAGTTACTTTCTCAAGTGGTAGTAATTTAAAATTATGTCCTTTAAATTTCTAATAGCACACCAAAATAAGAACTGTTAGGTGGATTTTTATCTCATAAATAATTATTAGGGTATCGAGGGTCTTTCGATGTAACCAACGTTTGTCTCAGCACGCAGAACAAGTAAGTTTCTTTTTTAAGTAACGCTTACTTTATAAAAACAGCTTAGTCAGGCTATAACGTTCGATCTATTTTTTTGATACGACAATACGCCTCGCAATATTCTACTTCCTACAAAGAAAAATCCTGAAACAGCTTGGTGACAACTTCTTTAGATTTGACAGTCGCAGCAACTTTTACACAGTTTCCCTATATAGGGAAGCACGCTTTGACTTAAAACGTCTCACTTGTTAAGTGCCTTAAATATTTGCAACAGGACAAATTTAAGGAGCTATAAATTTTTGTCATTTAATAATAACAGTTGGTGTTGTACCAGGCAGGATGTTATAACGTCTTTTGTTCGTTTGTTCGTCCCTCGCATACCAATGACCCAGTGATTACTAAACACGCTGTATTTTTTTACAATCGGTGTGAATATTAATGAGTGGAGCTTTTTGCGCTTTTCGCAATGCGAGAAAGTTTTAGAAACTGATTTAAAAATGGGTTATCTAATAGTTTTGAATATAGTGAAAAATAAAGTGCGAGTATTCTATAATAATTTGGCGTTACTTAATTCGAATGTGAATAGGAGATATGTAATATATAGATTTGGATAATACCATTTCTCGGCTTTCGTAACACTTGACATACTATTCGACACGGAGAAATGATCTAACTGAAAGTGGACAGTGTGTTTCCGTCAGCAATTTAAAGTATGTTAGCAACATTAACATGGCGTCAGTGCGTCATTATAAATGTAGGAACTTAAATCAACCCATCATTAGGTATTAGCATAACAGCACAGCAAAAACCTGGCAAAATGTCAGAAAATATGCGGCGTAAGTCACTGTATCGAATGATAACGACAGCCGAGGGAAAGTCACACAGTTGCTGATTTATTGTCGCGTTTGATAACTTATTTGATCACTTTATGATAGAAGGAAAGCTCATAGAGAACGTCATGCAAATCAGTTGGATTAAGGATGTAACGGCGGCTCTGCGTGACAAACAGTCCGACCTTCCATCATAACGGCACAGAAATTATCCACTCGCCACGGTAATGACAAGAAAATGACCAATGCTCTTTGAATTATTCTAATTCGAGATCTATTGACGTCACACCTTTTGCTCATTGTATACCTTACGACTGTAGCCATTAAGAATCTCACGTGAGTCGATTAAAACTTAAAAATAGTAATTTCAACCTCGAGCGTCACGTTCATAATAAGAATAAGTTAATTTAAATAAAATAACCAAATTAGCATGCCAGAAGGTGCTTGAATCTTTCCATTGTTTTCGCTAAATGACATCAAAGTGGTCGCGGCGAAGTGTATTTAGCATGTAAAATGAAATTGTTTAGTTTTCTAAGAAATAAGTAATGTAAGCTTAACAGGTGCAGTTTGAAGTAATCAGCCTTTGGATCCAATACGGATTTACCTTTTAAATGTGTCGTATAAGTTACGTGAAATGTTTTGTAATTATTTCGCTGGGATCCGAGATTCGATAGCAATGTGTTCTACTCGTGACCACAATAGCTGTAAATTATTTCAAAGGTCAGGATGTAAAATAAATAAGCTTTGTTGAAATATCGCTGGGATCCCGTTGCAATAAATCTTTGAGGTTTTGATAATTGTAACGAGGAAGGCTTAAGTTTGATATTAAGGTATGAAGCCGTATTTATTAATGCAATTATATACCTTATACTATGAGCATCATCGCATGTACATGAAACAAAGAGACAAAACACAAATTTATTACACTGAAACACATTTATTATATCGTCTACGAAGGCCTAATTTTATATGCATTAATGTTAAATTTGATTGAAGGAAGCATACTATATTATATGAAAGACTTAGAGACGCACACAAAACGTAAGTAATTTTCATTAAAGTAAATCAGGAAGAGTTTTTCTGAGACCTTTGAATGAATAAACTTCAGGCTTACGATTTCGCGAACATACGACGAGTGAAAATCGCAAGGTCTAATGTTAATGTCAGTCACTTGACTTTACAAAAACTTGTAAAAAAACATGAAAACCTGAAAAAACTCAGGGCCATATGAAAATTAACGGGACACGTCGACGTGCAGTCACGTTTTGTTATTGCAATCAAGGTCCCGGCTGGACGTGCCTATAATAATTATGAAAAAATGATCATTTAAGGTTCGAGTTAATTGTCAATTAGATTTCTATCTTGGGTCAGAAGAGAAATCTTATCACGACATTGCCCTCGGAGCACAGACGCGTGTAATTGCGATAAAGATACAGCAATTAAACGTTTGTTTGACGCAACGGTTATTAACTGACAGACGTACGCGCAGCCATAATTAGAGGCCGCCATTACTGTCCCACAAAGTACTCCGCAATTTGTGTCTTAGAAATGCTTGCAAGGGAATTTTACGCTTTGTGAAACGGTCTATGGTTTAAAATTGTATACCAAAGTTTCGATTTACAATAAAGTATTGCCAATATTTGATCTAAATTATGTGATACACAAACCATTAGCATTGGCATTTGCAGACAAATTAATGGTAACCCATCTCTGAGAATATTTATAATGTATTGTTAATTTTACGTGCTGGGTGAATTATTTAGTTAACTCATTTAATTAAAAGCTTTCTATTTTTCTATTGCATGGGTTTTATCAATTTGGCTTCTACAAGTTTTACTATAACAATTAAACTGTTAAAATTTGAAAATATTTTTTAGTATGTCAAACGTATATTTAATAAAACTATAGCTATATATAGCCCGTACTAAGGCCTATAAAGCCAATGGTGTATCGACACCCTACTCCTTTATTAGCAGAGAAAATTTCACCTCGAATTCAAAAACAGTAATTAAGAGAAATTAGATAAACAAAGACGGTGGAATCACGCGACGATGACTTGCAGTAGACCGTGGTCTTACCATGGTATCCGTTTTGGAAAGTGAAACTCGATAAACGTGCAATTAATCGCAATCGTAAGGGTATAGTATAAAGCGAAGAAGAGCTCAATCGGAACGTTTGTAAGTCCTACTGTATATGGTAAATTGTAAAATTTACGAAAACAAAACGTAGGCAAAAAGAGATAATACAAAAACAGTTCTATGTTCTACCCTTCCTTTAAATGATTGTTATCTAAGGAGCATTTGTAATTGTTAATAACAAGATCACATAAATATAGTTTATCTAAAATAAACAATTCTAATATAGAGGAAGTTCAAACATATAAAATTCATGTTTAAATTCGCGTAAAATCTTAATCAATAGTGGCGATGCTATGTACACACGCTAAAATAAAAATCTCTATTTTTAGACCTCTAATTATAGAAGCGTAATAGTTGTATAACTCTAAACTTAATAAGGTAAATTTTCTGTAGAAATTAAATAGTTTACACGACAGGCAAATTTAAAATCGTAAGTCCACAATGTCAACTAATATGATGAATGGAAATAAGTAGTTTTTGCCAAAATCAATTTTTTTGATACATAAAGCTTCACTCCTTTACGTTGGCAACGTCGTTCTGTTGGCGGAGTCTTGTAATAACAGACGAGAGTGCCCTTTGTTATATTGCATCGACAAATGTTTACTTATTGTCTACCTAACCGTAAATTAGACGTTTTCACGTCTACAATTATATCCGACAAATTGTTTTCTTTGCATTAAACTTTTATAATGACGCCAACTTCATGTTAAAGTTATAATTTACAGTGAACAATACTCAGAGTTTTCCAAGCGACTCCCTAGTCATACTATTTTGCTATTTCCAAGGCTTTAATTGCAACTCGTGAATTACTAATTCGTATATGAACGATTCGTAGATGCCAAACCCAACCCCCTCACACCATTTCGGTTAACCATAGCAAAATATTTTTTAAACCCAAAAAATGCCGATTTCCGTAAAATAACATTTAGAGCAAATAACTTTTGACACACTTTTATTTGTAAAGCAATACTAAAGTTTAGCATACACTTTAGCCGAGATTTATCAAAAACATTATTTATAGTCGAGTTACGTTCGAAATTTGGGAAAAAAATCAGCCTGAGAAATCTTTGAGACAATCCTGTTTAATTACTTTCCACAGGGTGACCTTCTCAAGCATAGGGGACATTGATTTGATACACTTATTGAGCGTCCCTTTGCAAAAGATTTAAATAAAACTGGTTCTTAGACAAAAGGCCCTTATAATCAGCTGGGTGCTTTGTCGAGTGCCCTTAGCCCCAAATTGCAATATGTTTTTGTAAGTTAAATGTAACCATTCTTTGTGTTCATTTACGTGTGATGTTCACTCGTTGATATTTGAGATTTAAATTCAAATTGTTATGTTTTTGAAAAATTAATTGGAACCTTCATTGAACGGTCGATGATTTTTGCAGTGGAAATATGCACATGACAGGACGGATTTTTGCGACTGTTATATTTAACAATACAATACAAGGTAACATATATGTGAACCTCTTTGTTTAGAATTAAAAAAAAACTATTAATTATACAAGTTTTAAAGATTTAAAATCAACTGACGGTAGTTCTAGTTATATTTGTTTTAACCACGAATTTATTCATGCTGATAGCATTATCTTTGAAATTGGTTTTAAAATTATAGTTCAAAATAGTTCCCATCATTTTAAACTGACCATAGATTAAAATTGACACAGATCTATTGAAAACAATAGAGGAGTGAATCTCAGTGGTTATAGAGAATAGACGTAGACTTCCTTATTGCATTAAGTGTGATCGTTTTGAAACCGCTCAATCAGATAATAATCTAGTCCCGGCTCAATCCTGACTATTTAGCGCTTCGCAATGGGCTCAATTAGACGACGGATATGCGGGCCCCTTCCTAACTATGGGTGAGTAAAATGTCGCTTTTATTTGGTTCTTTCACGGGACAAGCACGGTAAATAGTTAATATTAAATTAAAAGCTATACAATAACAAAATAATAATTTTAGCCATTTGATACCATTGCCATTTCTTGTCTCCAGATATTTACGGCAAATATTCCTAAAACCAAAGCTTAATAAGTATTATAAGCTTAGCCGATTGTTGTTATTTAGAACTTAATATATCTATGGTCAATTGGAAAAGGTTATAACGCAGCATTTTAGACTCATACACGTTGGTACATTGATTCCCGCTCTTATTAGTGAGCGGGCGATTTGAACAGGGACATTAAACTAACCGTTGTAACCATGTCGTGATTTAGTTTTTGATACATTTCGTTCTAAATTTGAATTCTTAACAACTTAAGTCGGTTCGATCGATCAATGAAATTTCTATGAACATTATTTATGAGTCTTTAAGTAAGCAATGTATGAATTAATAATTAACCTAAAATAAAAATGAAAAAATTAAACTTGCGTAATGCTACGATCTGATATAACACACAGATAAAACCCATCATTTCATATTTATTATCTACAAGATATCTTCCAGAAAATTTGAAAATGTAATTCATTAAAATATTGAAAAACACGAGCACAATATGCTGATTATGATCAAGTCAAATAACTGTCGTTAGCGTATAATGGGGAGCAAGGGAAACGGAAATTTTCCACTATGAATGAATCAATACTAAGAAGGTGATATGAAGATAGCTTAATATGTATTATGGATTACCATTGGTATACATTTTTCAGCTTGGTACGGTATAATATTGTATCGTACCCTTTTTCATACAAAGTAAATAACTACACTGTGTTAACTTAAGACATTCCCTTTCAGTCAAGTTATGTTTGCGCTGTGCTGAAAAGAGACGAAATTTAGTTAGATTTAATAGAGTTATATTAAATAAATTGTCTTTATTCAACTTTACTGAACTAGCTCGTTCTTGCGACTCTGTTCATATAGTATTTCTACCTGTCTTAAAGCTCGTACTTAGCGAAAGCTTTAAATTTTACACAACTTTAAGCGAAAATCAATTTTAGCTCATTTATCGAGTTGGTAAGGAATAAAGCGAGGCCGCGGGGCACAGGTGTGAAGATAATTGTCCTATGCGTAGAAAACGTATTACCCGATCATAAACAAAATCTCACAGTCAAATCTTTAGGTAATTTGTGACGATTTTGTCGCTCATTTAATATCCAAGGAATATAAAGTACAGACGGAATCGTTTACATTGCAGCTGCAAATCAAAAGAATCTGAATATCAAAGCGCTATGAATTTTAAGTATAAAAAAATGGAATCGATTGACTTCCACGTGAGTGACTTAATTTCTTTAAGTTGGTGACGATGGGTCACTAAGAAAATCTTTTTTAAAGTGAAATGTGATACTTTCTTAGATTATTTCATTAATATAATTTGAAAAGCATATAATTTGGCATACATTGCACTAAGTTAATTATTTTTGTAAAATTTACTGGCTTATTTGAATAAAAAAAGACTGTTTGATAATAAACTGACTTATAGACAATAGCTAGGCACTAAAATCTTATAAGTTATTAAACATCTTAGTTTTTAAACTAAATCTCAACTTTTTCATCAAACTCAGACTCAATTTTTTTATACATTCATATAGTCGGTGTAAGAAATACTTTGTAATATCAAGGATTAACTTCAGTTAAGGATTACTGACCTAAGTATTTGTTTCAAAGAAATCTTTATGTTTAAAACCATTGCTTCTAGAAGCTACAAAAGTGACATAACAAATTATTTCATTCTGCCTTGATGGTGTAAGACTATTTACATCCGATCAGTTAATTTATACACATAATCAGCGTGTTTTCGAGATGAAAATGGAGTTGGGTTTTCAATTCTTTATGTAAAGTTAAAATTGTTATCGAGGTCTTAGAGACGGGTGCAAAAATGTTTATTTCATATTTTTATTAAGATTTAATTCATTGGCCCTGGTTCAAAGACAATCTAATAAGCACTATTCTTCCAGGGTGAGATTCAGCGTCGACGACTCACGTCAAGCACGTCTTGGATTTCAAGAAGTATTACAAAAACTATTAGTTTAACACCGTAGATTTGACGATTCGACGCAACGCAGTTATACTTAGGGAAAGTAAAGGATAAGTAAAACGTGTCTTTGTATACCTATGAATAGCAATACAATTATGAGGTGTTAAAGATGTCAAATATTGCAAAAAATGTTTTGAAGAAATCACAGAATCTCTTCAAAAAATGATGCAACGTTTGTAATTGAAAGTTTTGAAGGATTTCCCGAATGAATATTTTCGTACTAAAAAATAACACACATATATATGAGTTTGAAATGTGTAGATCACCTATTTACTATGAAATATAATATATTTCACGCAATTACAATTAATATTCTCGGTGATATTTTACAGAAATTGTTATTGACTTGGAAGCCCAGACTATTGTTACGCCATATTGAATTTATTTTAATAGATTTTTTTAATAGTTCGTTTCATTTTGTAATTAATATTATTGCGTCGATTACTAGAATGAAATTTAATTATTTATTGTGCCTGGTGAGCGCAGAATTTATACGTAATTTAGATTTTTGTAATAATTAAATTTTGTGATAAATTTGTTTGCCTCAATCTTGAATTAAAATTAAAATTTACGAATAACCAAATTGAAATTGGTAATTAATTAATGTTTTATTTAGGATACAAATAAAGTTCGTTTTACATCTGAAGATTTGGTTAGTTAGTATTAAAATTTAATCGAAAAGTGTTTTTCATGAAAATTTAAATTATTTAGTAAATTGCGTAGTTCGAGTTAGATATTATTAATATTATTTATAAGTACCATTTTCTTCTTTTTCTAAGTCATGTATGTACGTCGTTTGTTTTTTCTGTTTGCAGAGATTTAATTTTTTTATTTTGTCAAGTTTGATTAATCGAATTGACAAACTCGTCTTTTACATTAGTACATTTATAGTAGCGCACACGTGATTCAGTTGACAGTCAGTTCAATATTCAGTTATAGTTTTGTTTTTACTTTAAGCTTAAGGTTTCGTATTTTTTTATTAGATTATAAATTAAATGTACGCTCCATGAAGTTTTTAATAATAAAAAGTTGCGAAATAAATCATAAGATTTGTGGTATTCGCCGTTGGAACAATGCGTAGTTAAGGTGTTAATGTCAAACAGTTTAGTGCGAAGGGCGCGGATAACGAGAAATTTAATTAAGTTGCAGCCGCAATAGCAACTCAACGTGGATATTTTTCGATTATTTGATTTAGGAGATAAACAATACAAACAATCACTTTACTAAAATGTATGTTTGAGGCATTCAAATTGTATTCATTCTTAGATAGCCCAATGAGCTATATATCTGTTGAGAGTATGAGTGTTTGTCAATACGTTAATTGAATTTTCAACAACGAAAACACGATTGTTGTAAATTATTTTATAGTATAGACAATATTTAGATATATATTCCATTCGGTAATTGATTTTAATAAATTGGTAACTTGACAGGTCAAAATATGCAAAGTGAGACAAAAACTAAACTTACTTATAGGAAATACTAGTGTTTGAATTGTTGATTAAGATTAACAAACTAGTAAATAACAAAATCTCGATAGTGAAGGTGTGTATTAGCACCAACTATGCTCTTGCGCATATTTAAAGAACCTTAGAAAAAGATAAATCGTCCAAAATATGGGCGGGCCGTGACCATCCTGAAACAGTTACTCTACTGATCTACTCTAAGTCACATCGAACACATGGAGTACAGGGCTCCTGAAAGATTTAATCTAAGTATGTTACAATTTAATGGGCTAAGAATAATTTTGACTCCAGTTTTAGTTGTAAGGTCTCGTGTTCGTTTGTCTATTTTCTTTTAAATTAAGAAAATTACTGTATTATTATTGCTACCTGTTCCTTCATTTTCTTAGGCCAAAAATTGCTATCGTCTTGTTTAAGATGCCACAAATTAAAGTATTACTTTCTTTTTTTGGTTTTCGTTGACCACAATTGCTGAAAAGCACTTGATACATCTTAATAATATACAATTTTATTCCCGTTTTATTTCGTGATATGAAAGTTTTTCTGTAAAATATGTTGGAAATCTATTTGTTGAGCGGTGTAACAATAGGAATTATCACATTCTCTCCGTAAGATCTAATGGGAAGGTAGCAATTTACCAACGTCGTAGGTTATACTTAGCGGTATAATTACCTCGGCACTAATCTCAGCTTTGTTTCTCGGCAAAATGATTAAAATAACAATCACGATTTTAATACTGAGTAATGAGACTGGCTGTGATATGGTGTTGAAATTCTTGTTAACGCAAATTATCTTAACGGTAATTTTTTTACGATATTGTTTTGGCAAATTGTTTGTGTTGAATTTTATACAGATACTACGGTGAGTGTTGCATGTATTCTATGGTCGTAACAAACGCAGCTGTTCGCACCACAAATCAATTTCACAAATTGAAACTCAACCACTGATAATGCCTACTTTTTGTCTTCGCTGACCCCAACGAGGTGACTGAACTTGGTGTCAACGTACGATAATTTTTAAGAATTGAGGTTTTATATATATAAAATAAAAATATTGATTATTGAGATAGTCACGCAGGTTGTCTACGAACCAGATTTTTGGTCTTCCTTCGTTTTATAGACTTATGATCTGTTGTTCTGATCTGATCCGTTTTATTATTATTTCTCAGTCTCTTAATTGAAAAGTTTGAAGGTATACTTAGTAGGTAGGTATCTACTGCGGCACCACTGTTTCAGTAATAACCTGATAGGCGTATAATGTTTAACAGTATAATAGACGGTAATCCGTCTTGTAATATATATTGTGTATATAACTCTTGAAACAAAGATGAGCAAAGAGTCATCGTCCGCAAAGCATCCGCATCTAATTACGTTGTGTCATTAAAAAGACGGGACGGCACGTCCGTCTAGGAAATGGAATCGAATCATTAGTAGTTTGATTACAAAAAAGGCTTAATAGAAATATAATAACGGCCGGAGAAATTGTAAAAAGATTGTGGAGCAATTCAATAATTGGCGGTTATTCGTCGATACGGTTTGGACCGAGTAATGGCTTGGGAGTCCTCGACGTGACGCCAGGCCTCCCCTCCGCCCCCCTCTACGTTTATTTAAATGATTTTTGTACTTTATAAAACTACATTGACATTTATGTTAATGTAGAGTCGCATAATTTGTAATAAATAAACGACCTTTAAATTAATGACCTTTAAACTATACAAACATTTAGTTAGCATCAAGACTGGTTTATTTTCGTACATATTTATTACCGAAATTTTCATCTGCTAACATCTTTCAAAGGTCACTTGTGTTACGATATACCCATTCCCTTAAAGTGGTAGTGCAATTAACAGCCATATTAAAAATTCATTTCGGGATGGTCTACGATAGCTTAAATCAAATCTTTCTCAGTAGACATTAGAGCACCTACATTACCCTTCAATATATCGAATAATACAAAATAGAGCACGGTATCGTTTAATTTTATAAAAAATCTATTGTAATATAACAAAAAGAGTTGTTTTCTGGCAAGCACGTCGTGCTGCCGTGTTTAACAATGAAATAAATAATTAGTTGGTTCGGTAACGGGAGGATTTTTTCCAACTTTAGCCTTATTCTATTGTGTATCGGCAATTTAATATTTTTTGTAATGAGATCTCGAATATTGAGTGGGTGGCTTAAGTTTTTATTTAAAATCATAGAATACTTCAATGCAATGTATATCGCTTACTGCAGGTATAAAATTACAATTTTTTTTCGCTGTATGTATATTTAAGTGCTTAACACGAAACACATATGCACTGGCAAGCGCGTTAACGAGGCAGCCTAAACTTCTTAAACTTAGGGAATTTAAAATCATTAGCCAAATTAAAATCAAACTAATCTCGTTAAATGTTCATGATACATAGGCTCTAGATGTTGTGATAACAAGCATTAACGTGTCGTCTGGTAATAGACAAAAGACTGTGTAATAAATACTTTTCTGATTTTTCACAAAGCAAAACGATAAGGTCTAAACATTCTCTTTTGAAGGTTATACTAATCACTACCTAAGAATATGAGAAATTAAACAAATGTTTGAGTTGCAAGCGATTGAATTGCCAATGACAGAACTCTTACTTATGGTATTCCTAAAGACTTAGTCCCATGTTCAATAGCTTTTTCATTATTTATTTACATTAATGTAGGAGACGAGCTTTTTCTCTGAGATTTGACTATTCTCGGAATGTAAGTTGTCAGATTTTGGTGATGTTTGAAACTGCGTGTACTAGGTAAGATTCGCTACGGCCCTAGTTGTTACTCGACTCTAATAATATTTATTATACAAATGATATATGTATTTATATAAAGCTATATAGAAACTGAAAACCATGTCAGAAAATTTAACCTGTTATTAGAATAATCGTTGTCTAGAATTTTTAAGCCCAAAAGTCAGGTATGGTTATATGTGCATGATTATATTTTGTAATTAAATAAAGTAGGCATACTTCTGTGGCTTTGCGAAACTCGTAGTGTGTCTGTGTGTCTGCCTGTACAATAAATATCGGTAATTCGAGGCTACTTTGAGCCTTTTTACTAGAGTGATTTTAGCATCAAATATGAGGAGATATTTAAAAATTTTGAAATTGGCATACAGATTATATTTAATCATATATGTCTTAATATCTATTTATTTGACCTTGCTAGACTTCGAAGGTTTCAAGTGTTATCACTTGTCTCTCCACGAAAACACTAATATAATGGTTTAAAAATGTTCAGATTAAATATTAATTTTAATTGTTTCAATCACAAATCGAGTTATCAGCTATATAGCGATTGATCAAGTGGAGACAAGCAGAGGCGTACCGTCACGATCGTTGCCATTTGCATTAAATACATTTTGAATATTAATTAAAAGCAGCAATCTGAATTGTTAAGTGAGAAAACAAACAGTGAATGCACTGACAGCGCCACCCACGAAGCGAGACATATAATTTAAAACATGTTTTGTCTTACTCACACTTAAAGTCTGAACCTCGTTATATTAAAATCAACAAAGGCCTCTTTTGTTTTACATTCTAAGGTATTCTTACTTTACAAATAAGCTACAATAGTCACCTGTTTCCACCTTTAACTTAGCAGGAGATTTAAAAAAACAAAAACAAGGACAAATTCCTTGTAAGCGAAAATTAAAAAAAAAACACAAAGAACTGAGGATAAAGGAACCAAGGAAACAAAAAAAACATAATTCAATAATATAAATATTGCATTTATTTCAACGAATTCGGCAAATAAAATAACTGTAGATAATAATAATAATACTATTTAGTTTACAATCGGAAATGCCGTTTAGAGAATTTGTATCACTGGCTGGCACTGGATTCAATTTATCATATGAATAACAAGTAAATGCTGATTGCATAAAATTACTTTAAAATTAAATTATACAAATAAAAATAAAAATATTGGAAGTCGTGCTCGAGGCAAATCTGTCGTTATGACGTCTACAAACCAAATAGACAACAAAAGGTAAAAATAAATACAAACATAACATAATGCAAAAAAAAAATAACAAAGCGATATGCAAGAATAAAACCTGCAAAGTATGTTTAAGATTAATGGACGCGTTACATTTATAAGTGAGATATTTGCATTCCAATGTCTTGACACGCGGTTAAGACGAAATGCAAGTTTTCACACAATAAATAAATACGAATCATAAAGGCAGCACCCGCAGCGCGTGCTAAGAATGCACGAGCATTTGACTTCTTTATGTAGAGAACGCATTAGAAACAATATTTGCATATCGCCTAACCCCCAAATTCTCTTATGTAAATGCGATAGGAACACCCGGCGACCCCACGAAACTCATTATAATGAAAAGTACAAACTTATGTTATGTTTGTATGTATTTCGTGCCCTTTACGAACATATGCAAACTAATTACATACAGTTATATCACAAGTCCTTAAGCTGCCTCTAAACGAACAATATATTTAATATCTATCTCTATGTCTAATACCTACATTGTAGTAGATGTCACGAGCGATTACCATTTACATCTCTGTATAGTTATCAGCTAGTTGTATACTTTTACACGATTCAAGTATTTACAGTGGACTACGTTAATAATTTACAACACTCGATTCCTACAAGGCACCTTATTAAATATTAATAGATTTCAGGCTTCGCTATGACTTTATATAATAACTAAAACGTTTTAAATTCTCTAAAATATATAATTTGGTTTTCATTACACACCTACAACAATCGATCGCTAATACCTAATAGGAGTTTTAAATATGAACAACTAGGAAGAATAATATTATGCAACAGAAAACTAGTCTACGCGGGCTCCATGTGGCGCTCACATTCAACGAGTGTAAATAAATATGAAGAAATGCGAACAATTGGCTTCGGAATAGAATTACCGAGAAAGTCTTTTGATTGGCGTAATTTAAATAATTGATTATTCATGTGGAGCGACTGCATGTGCGCCAGATCGGTCCCATTAGATATACGACGTCCTTCACGCGTCCTAACTCCTACCATTGTTGTGTTCGTTTGCATTTGAATAGCGGTGGTCTGTGAGCCGCCCATCGGCCGCGGCCGGCACGCCTCTCGCGCCTCCGAAGACAACCACCTCGCCATCCATCACTCACATATTCAAAAACAACAACCATACAACGGAACTTAATGACATTTCGAAACTAATATATGTAACCGTGGTTGTTGTATTTGGATAACAATACTTTCGGACTGAGCATTAAGTTATAAGAAATATTATTCAACGTGCGCAAAGATCCTACAATCTTATTATTTATTGAAGCCCTTTGAATATGAGTACCACATGTGCCGTTATAATTCACTTGATATAACTTAAGCTTATTTACAGGAATCACTAATAGGAAAATAGATCAACGACCGTCACGGCACATAAGAGCTTCGCTCGAAACGTATGGAAATTACGAATCGTTACGAAGCCCGCCGCTGCGAGGTTCTAAGTAAGTTCATTAAACACAACGCATGCTTACGCTATCACAACTACGGTCAAGTGCACTCACCGTTGCCGGCAAGCTGAGGGCGTAGAAAGGCGTTGTGGAGCTCGTTGCCAAGCCCGCTCTCCAGGCGTGCCGCCATTTGCATCAACGCTAGTGTACCGTCGTCACCTGCGCCAGCGCTGTTCTCGAGACGGGCGCGCACGGCGGAAATGTGTCCCCGCGTAAACACATGATCTTGCACCGAGTACTTGTGGCTGTATTTAAAGTCGCATACACGACACTCCTCCGGTGGTTGTGCGTCTGACACCTCCGATAAACCCGCGGCGAGCCTCGCTTTTTTCTCTTTGGCACGAGCATTTTGGAACCAAACTTGGACTACTCGTTTCGGTAGTCCAATTTCACGCCCGAGTGCTTCGCATTCCGCCATGGTTGGTGTTTTGTAGTCACCAAAAAGAGATTTCATGATTTTGACTTGAACAGAAGACATTTGTGTTCGAAATCTTTTGCCAGGCGGCCTTTGGTTTTGTTGATTCGAGTGGAAGTCAGGTGATGTCGGATCGTCTTCTTCGTAGAATTCCATTGTTTCTGAAGCTGTATCTGATCTCTCATCTGCATCTGATCCTGGTCTAGATAAATCTACAGGCTTACTGAGATCTAAAGGGATTTCTGATTTTCCATGTTCAGGTCGTCTCTCAGATGGTTCATTGCTACCTCCATTTTGTTGAGCGGCAGCCTGAGCCTGGAGTTCACTTACATATCTTTTCATTGACTCTTCGCTATACTGTTTGATAAATTTCTCCATGTCTGAGTGAAACGGCGGAAAAATAGGGGGCAACATGGGAGCCCCCGCTTGGGAAAAATTTTGCTGTCTGTCGCTTTGTTGTGATCCAAAACTTGGCGTCGATTCCGTACTTAGCTCTTCATCAGGTAATGCATCTACATTTATTTCTCCCCTCGCACACTGATCGGCGTGTTTCGTACTTAAATGACTTTCCAGTGCACTTTTTACTTTGAAAAGAGCGGGACAAAATGGACATCGCTTATTAATCACTTGCGCATGGGCCCGAAATTGTCCTTTTCTCTCTCGGGCTCTTGTATTTTGGAACCAAACTTGAACAACTCTTTTTTTTAAACCAACTTCCCGGGCGATATTTTCAAGCATTTTTCTTGAAGGATTCGATTCTATTTGATACTTTTGATACAAGTAATCTAATTGCTCTGGCAGAATAGTAGTTCTTAATCTCTTATCCTTCGGTTGCTCGCCAGTATCTGTTTCCTCAAAATCATCAAATTTTCTTTTAGCAACTTGCTGATTAAGGGCTGCCACTAAAGGGTGACGTGCCTCTTCATTTGTCAACGACGCATTTAGTTGCTGCAGTTGTGCATGTTGTTGCAAGATTCCAAAAGGGGAATCAGGTGGATAAGTTGGAAACAGGTTAGGGTTCATAAAATGAACCATCTGATGCTCTCGCCATAAGTCAAAGCGGGGGAAGACTAGGTTGCATTTATCACACTGAAAATTTCCATCTTTGTCGTCTCTAGGGTTGTGTGAGAGAGGAGTGACTGGTGTATGAGGTGTAGGGGGAGCTGGTGACACTGGATAGTTGGGTGCAGCAGGCGTTGGAGTACGAGGTGGTGCCGGTGAAACTGGCACATGCGGAACGTGGTGTTCTACGGTGCTTGAGTTAGAGTCTTCGCTGCTTAGTGTAGCAGCAACCTGCGCAGCTGCCGCTTGTGCCTGCGCAGATCGTTTCGCATCCTCCTCCTTAAAACAATGAGTCTTTTGGTGTCTAATTAATTCGTAATATCTTTGAAATACAAGTTGGCATTTTTTGCATTGGTAGTTAAGTCCTGGTGTGCGTTGAAATCGGTTCGCATCATCCATCGATCCCGCAGGTGGGTCCGCGGCTGGTTGATTTTCGTATACTTTTCTAGCTTTCTGGCGAGCATTTTGAAACCACACTACTATTACTCTCGGACTTAGACCTAATAGTTTAGAAAGGTATTCTAGATCGTCATCTTTTGGGTAAGCATTGTTTTCGAAAAACTCTTGTAATACTTTTATTTGATAGTCTGTAAATCTAGTTCTGTTGGCGCGTTTGCCAGAAGACCCCGAGCTGTTGGATCCGTTCGAGTTGCCCCCGGAAAGTCCGAAATCGGCCGGTCCCCTGCCAGGACTGAGGCTGCGATTTGGGGTCAAAGGTAGGACGTTCGGGGGCGCGGAGTTTGGGGACGTGAAATTAGGATTCATTTTAGGTGGTAGCATTGACGGGTGTGGTGGCTGTGGAATACTAGTAGCTGGTATTGAATCCAATTGAGACTGTATTAAAGAATTTAAAGATAAATGTGTCGGCGTCTGTGGCCGAGATATATTTTGGTGCAAGTCAGGAGTACTGAGAGCAGGACTTTGGGAAGGAGCTTGGGGAAAAATAAAGCTTTTGTCTTCTTGGTGTCGGTCATCATATGAGTTGTATTTTTCTTCCATTGTAGGTTCTTCATTAGGTTCACATTTCACTTCTTGTTGAGCGACAATCAGGTTTTCTTCAGTTTTTGCTTTTTTTTCAGGAGGTGGTTTTCCTTCATCGGAGCTTGCTGATGAATCCAAGGGAGTCACTTTCGCTTCACCAGTCTTTTCATATTCCTCAAGATTTAGTGTGGTCGATGGTGGGTTGTTAAAATTATAAGGAGAATCTTTGTTACGTTGACGTTCTTTAAATAGTGTGTTTCGGAACCAATGCTTAATGACTTTTGTAGCAAGGCCGGATTGTTTGGCCATTTTAGCAATAGCTTCATCACTAGGCGAGTTATTAATATCAAAATGGGATCGTAAAATCTTTAATTGTTCATCAGTAATACGTGTTCGAGCTCTTTTCTGTCCAGCAGCAGCATTAGCCTGCAAAGAATATAATTCATTTAAAACTAAATATTTTTATTTTATTATATGCAGAGGTTATGAAACTACAGAGACACATACTCGTTTAACACACATAAGCCGCGTGCAGGTAAGCTCGAATAACAAGGTAATTGTTATAGATAATAAGTCCCCGGCCCTTGGTGTTTAACAATGAACCCTCTGTTAGTTTCGACAAATAGTTAAAGCTTATCTTACAATGTGCGTAGAGGACTACGTGGTCAGGAGACCACGATCAAATATATCTTAACATAATAATATTGTGTAATATGAATAAATTATATGAATTAGGTCATATGACCATTAGTTTTACTCGCACATATACGGTAAAGCAAATAATAGGATGATACCTTAATATTGTTAACAAGAGCGTAAAACGCTGTATGTTTAATATAAAACCAAGGCTTGTGTTATTCATAATAATAATCCAATTATTAAAACTTTGCTATAAATGAAATCATTTCATTATGAAAGCAATTTTTCGTAAATAATTTATAACTTTATTACGTAACAATTAAATCATATTTGTAATGAGACAGAATAATACAAGAGATAATTATTATAAGTTATGTAGAACAATATTAAGAACATCGATTAAGAGTTTGGTGATATATAGAGGTATTATATGTTTTAATTGTTAATTTATATGTGCAAGAACAATAACATAGGTTTCTTAATTACGACAGTTAACCACGATTGATTAAAATAGGCTTTGTTGTTATAGGTCAAGGTGTTAAAACGATGTTACTTTTACTTTATAAAATAAGTAAATATTCGAATGATATCGTTTGGTATACTTTGTATAGCCTAAAAAAATGAATCAATTTGTTTCAAACTGAAATTGAAATCCTAACAATGTAAATAGGTTTATAATTAGGACATACCTGTTGTTGTTGCTGAATAAGTTGCTGCTGTTTCATGTGGGCGTCTTGTGCAAAAGGCATCGCATCGAAAGGCGGCGGTGGTAGCATCAGTGGTACCAGCGGTGGCTGCAGATTCATAGCTGCTAAGGCACCGACATTTAAACCAAGAGGCAAGCCCAGGGATAACATCTGAGCTACCATAGGATGCAATTGTCCCAGTTGTTGTTGCAGCTGAAGCATGTTCAATGCCGCCTGCATCTCTTGCACTTGCGCTGCAAGCAGCGCTCCAGCCTGAGCTTCACCAGAACCGTTGGTGTTTTCATTATAATTTCCGTTGCTATCACCTCGCGGTGAAGGTGAGCGGTCGCCTTGTGGCGCAGGTGATCCAGCACGAGGCGAATTCGGCGCACCAGATTTTCTTTCATACTCAGATTTGAATTGCTCCGCGAACTGTTCTAAAAATTCCAACGGAACTTTATCTTTATGCACTTCTTCACAATGAGTCTTTAAAACGAACACACTAGAAAACTCCTTATTGCAATGCTGGCACGTAGATTTTACTTCACCATCTGGTGGTTTCTCCTCAGGCGGCGGTGGTGGAGGGCTCGGAACTCGCGCCATTTCACGTTCTTCTTGCAGTTTACGGCGCTGGTTTTCATTGTATTGCATGACGAGATCAAAACCGAATGTCTCGAGGAGTTGCTTATACATTTGGGAGTTCCTTTTGGGCGGATTGCCCTTTGCTACCATCTCGTCTAAGGCCGCGGCTTCTGCGTCACCGAGTGGCGATTGCGCCCGCGCATCGCCAAAAGGACATGAAGTAACTCGATGTGCGTCGAGTAGCTCCCCAGTTGGGAATGACGCGTGGCAGCGGTCGCACGAGGCGCTACCTGCGCGTGGGGATCGCGGGCTACCTGGGCGCACCGGGGGTGAGGAGCGCGGCCCCCCGCTGCTAGTAGACGAAGGGGATGTATTTTTTGGCGACAACACGTCTTGTAATATTTTAGCGGGGTCGTTTCTATCCGGCTGCTCTACTAAAGGCCGTGTCAAGTCAACATGGCCCGCCGCGGCTAACTCTTGCAACTTGCCGGCACGTGTTTGATGCAAAACTGATCGCATATGAATATCTAACGTGCTGCCTTGCGTATAAGCTACTTTGCATATGTTGCATTTGTATCTTTTGCGATCATCTTCTTCACTCGATGTACTTTTAGGTGTCAAAGTCAAATTAGATGGCGCAGTCCCAGCGCCTGGTGAAACAGGAGGATTATTATTATTTTGCTGTTCTTGCATTGCTCGTTTTAATTTATGTAAATGGCTGACACTGTTATAATGAACCAATAAAATATTCTTTTGCGTGAATGATTCTTTACATACATCGCATTTAAATGGTCTGTTAGGATCGAGATACTTTTCCATCGGATAAGTTAATTTTTCACCTTTTCGATGCAGAAGCGTCTTATTATGCGCTGTAAGATAAGATTGCCTTGTAAATGCGACTTTGCAACGATGGCATTTATATTTTCTATTTGGATCGTTATAAGAATCTTCTGCCATAGCCTGAGAATTCAAATAGTCTTCTAAGAATTGTTGGTCTTTGTAAATAATAGAGTCGTCAGAATTTTCAGCATCATTATGGCCTGATTCATCAGCAACCGTAGCACTGGAGTCTCTATCTTCCATCTCTCCTAACTCATCATCTGGTGTTCGTAATGCTTCTTTGCGCAATAAATCTGCTGTTGCAGGATCTAATACAGTTCCTTGGTTAGATTGTAATAACGGATTCGACGCCAAGCTACGTTTGAAAGCAGCAAGTTCATCTTCGGATAATTCAGAATGCGAGGTTTCCACATGTTTTTGTAGAGCTAATATTGATCTAAAGCTCCGTCCGCATAGAACGCATTTAGTAGCATCGCGAATAAGATGATACTGTGAATGTAGCTGAAGTTTTTCGACTGTTTTAAAGGCAAGGCTACATTGATTGCAACGATATTTATAAACATGTTTCTCTGATACTGACATATTAGCAATGGAGTTGCGAGCGTGTGCTTCTTTGAAGTGGTTTTGTAGAGCATGAGCTGCTTCAAAGTAACGGTTACATCCTTTTTTCCAACAGACATATCCAGGTCCTTGAGGTGTTTGCTTCAATTCCAAGTGTCCAGATTCATTTTGATGGTGGCAAAGTTCATCTACATTTCGGAATGTTCTGTTACAAGTGGAACACCTTTCAGTTTCTCCATCGACGCTGCCTTCAGAGCGCGGTGAAGATATCTCTCTCTCACGTTCTTCATCACCTTGTCTGGATTCTTCACGTTGAGCTTGATTGGCTCCGTTCAACCAATGGCTTTGATCTACCAAAAGTAACAGCCGTTGTAGACCTTCCGAGTTCACAGAGTGGATTTGCATCACGTGGCGCTCAAGCGCTGGCCTATCCTTGAATGCATCTTGGCATAAAGGACAAATGAAATGTCTTGCTGAGTCAGCGTGCGTAGAGGTAACGTGCATGTGAAGCTTATTTTCACTATCACAACTGAAATTGCAGTATGGGCACGTGTGAGAACCTGAATCTTCGTCATCTTTCTCATTTGATACTTGAGGTAAAGGTTGTTGAGAGACTTGCTGCTGCTGCTGTTGTTGTTGCTGCTGCTGTTGGTGTTGTTCCAAAAATCGTAACATCTTCTGCTCCTGAGTCAGTTCAGGTTTCTGGTCAATAGGTTCCTTGTTATCTGTTAACAAAAAAAAATTTATAAGTAAAAGTTAACTTAATCGGGGCAGTGTGGGCGTGCAAAGTGACTTACTTTCCTGTCCGGAATGTGCTCATGGAATGGATAGCAATCGGTAATCTGAGCATGTTAACAAAGTCTACCTACGTCTACGTGAGATTTATCTACAAAAAAGATTATTTTTATAAATGAAGCTGACTATTGTTCGGTGCCAGCGTTTGTTACTATTCTGAATTGAAGTTAAAAATAAAATTCTTCTCCTTTATATTATTAGTAAGACTTGTTTTGTTTGCGTCGTCCCATCAAGACAAAGGTATTGCTCTATCCACCCCGTACTCACACATTCTCAGGCACATTAATACAACGTAACAAGTATATTGTAATTTTGCACACAAAGGAGATACAGAGCGGGCAAACAATCATTGTTCATTATTACAAAAGGTTCGAATATTTCGTTTCGCGTCAGATCAAATGCATTCGGCAGATCGTATGTGGATTTGTCAATGTGTGCGAAAGAGATGCATAGCTACGAAGAATAGGTATGTGAGGGTATTTATTGTTTGACCAGGGATATGTCCACGGCAGCGTGTGAAAGAAGCTGCTCTGTATTGTTTACGCTTAAATAAGGAAGGTGAAAAAACGACCGATGAGCATTAAACGTTCGTTGTGTCTATCGTTTTTGAGATTAGAACAATTTTCGAGTATAATACCGTTATAAACGTATATGTCTGTGTATGTCATATATATAAATCTACTTTAATTTGGTAGTTTAATTAATAAACTTTTTTTAGATGCCGACTTTTTTAAACGTTTTGTAGTTTAAATTAAGCCAAAACATTCATCAATTGTGCTACTACATAGATATAGACAAATTTATTAATTTTATAAGCGATATGCGACATGTTAAAAGCGATACCTATTATCAAAACTTACAATTACTTAAGACGGCTACAAATAAGATAGAACCAGTACTGACAGAATCGTCAGCTCCGATTCAAAATTGAGAACAAAAAATTCAAATAGTATTTTGAATTTCGAATAAAAGCGTGATCTCATAAGGGGACATCACAATTAATTAAAACTGGAAATTATCTCACACTCGAGCGCAGCTGAAGCCAGCCCTTGCGGGAACTTGTTTCATAGTTTTAAGCAGTTAAAACCGTTACATCTAATGAAGGGGAGAGGTATAAGTAAATCCATAATAATAATCAAAGGACTGACCCTAATCGTGGACCGGAGTGACCAGTGAATTTATGATGTATACCGGCCGACTTACAGTCTGGCACAGTAACGAACAGGTAAGGGACCATCTGTAAATGCGATCTCCAACGCTTTTTGTCAATGGACAAAGAGCCTTTTCTAAGGAAACACCACATCGTTATAGCGTCATAAAGTAAGTATTGTGTGGGCTTTGTTTCGCGAGATTTGGGTCGGGATTTTTACAACGTGGCGTTAGGATTACAATGCATTTGAAATATCCCGATTTCAATCACAATGTGTCGTTGGTATTTTATCCTGATCAATATATTAAATAAATAAAAATGACCCAAGTAATTAAAAGTGCGTATAGTTACTATTTGGTGGGTGAAGAAATTTTTTTAAAATTTTATATTTAATTTCATTTCAGTATGTTACAAAGTTTTCAAAAAACAATCTTTGCTTATTTCTATATCATCCGAGCAAAAGCAATCGCGGAATTTATGGCCATCGAACGTTTAAAGTGGCTTCCTTAATAAGGTGAAAATAAGTAATAAGCATAAATACGGGACACAATGGTGTAAGTAGGATTTCTTTCGCCTCCACATTTCTCTCATGGTTTATTGTATTTCAGTGTGACCATAAACTTGCGTCGAGAAATGCGGCCGGCGACATTGTAAGATGATGTAGCGAGCTCATCACAAGGGGGCAATCATTCTTAATGTGCGATGGGCACATACGTAATGCGAGTCATTGTCCCGCGTGCGGTACTTATGGAAAATTCGCGTTCTCAATTCAAATCTTCTCGTCGTCTCCCTCGCTCGCGGGGCGGAGTCGCTTCCGACCAATGACTGAGGCCGACTATGGCGACACCATGTAAGGCGTACGTTATTAAAGAAACCTGTTCTAATGTGCGCTTCAAATTAAATTTTGTCCGTGTGTAATTATCTCATTATAGTAATTACGAGTTCCTTGCTAAATACCCACCGCTTTACATGGTCACCGCTGGATTTGAACACGAAGTGTCAGTCACGCACAGTAATGTACTATTCAACATAGATAATAGAACGCGCATTATCACTACACCTCTCCGCCGAAAAGAACACAACAGTGTTTGAATATTTAACACGTTCAAAAGAGAGTTCGCAAAAAATGCAAAACAAAATTGATTAAGGAACGAATCGTTTTAAATTGGAAACCGATAGTGACGTTTCGAAATCACATTCATAAGTCTACTCAGTATTATTTTATCGATATGAACTACAGTAATGGCTCTGGTTACATTAATTTTAATAGAATTTTCAGGGTTTATAGTATGAAATGTTGCAAAATGTTAAATATAATAAGTAATAAATAACTTTGTAGGTGCTATAGTATTCACGTAGCGGAGCGACATCTAGGTGAAAATGAAAGAATGATTTAACTATCGATAGGAAGCGCGAGCGCAACTTATTTATGAAACTTTTTACATAAAGTTTTCGCATTGATAATTTTTATTGTATTGTTAAAAATTAAATAATTTTAGTGTAAGTTAAGTGAGCATAGCAAGTTTGTCATGATTGGATATTAATAGAATCATAATAAACACTAGAATAATAATAAACAACCGGTAATTTGATATTATTGAATATTAATTTCTCTATAAGCCTCAACTAAGTACAATGTGCGCTTTTTAAAAAGATTTTTTATATGCTTTGTAAGATATAAATCTATTATAACGATTATTATGAAAATTGAAAACTTACCATTTTCCGTTTGATCAAATGGACTAGGAAGATCTGAAGGCTGAGGGATGACTTGGAATAGTTCAGCAACGTCTGGCGTAGGGTCTTTCCCTTCAGAACGGCGCTGGAGTTGATGGATCTGTTCCATCTGAAGGTGCTTCACTGAACGAACGTGTTGCAGTAAAGGGAGGCGGTGTGGTGCCCCAAAACCACACAGCGCACATCTATATACTCTTGGGCGATCACGGGGTAATCTAGTGGAACAATCGCGAAGGTGCCTCAAAAGTAGGGCAGCAGCTTCATGGCGAGCACCAGCTGCATGCAATTGCAGCTTGTGGGCAGAGTTCGTATAATAATCACACGCACAGCATCTGACTTGAACTCCACCTACTCCGGCACCACCAGTGCCAACTCCACCACAAAATTTAAGTTTCCACTCGTTCCGTGGACCTCCTTCTTTAACGTGATTTACATGTTGTAGCCTTTGCAAGTGCTTGTCGGTCTTGCAATGAAGTTGGAAGTTAGCTTTTAAATTAGTTTTGTATGTGCATAGTTTGCAAACGTAGTGACCAGCAACAAGCGCTAGTATCTCTTGCTCACGTATTTTAGTGCGGTCCTGAGCTAAGTGGTGACCGAGAGCCTCTAGCGAGTCCGTAGAGAAGCAATTGCAAATGCAGCAGTGGAAAGTTCTTTCTGGCTCAGGATCAGCTGGTTCTGGTGGTGGCTCCATGGCATCTGGATTCAGGCCAACATCTAAATGCGCACCTAGTTCAGGTGGGGATGGTCCTGGACCACCAGTCATTAGTTGAATCATAAGTGCTTGGTTGTAGGCCATATCCGCCAAAGCAGCCTCAGGATTGGGGGGAGGTGCTTCTCCTCCATGAAAGTGGAGTAAGCTTTCGAGCTGTTGTTGACTCTGCTGTCTATGATGCAATGCTGATAACGTTTGCATATGTTTAACGTTTTGCTGTAGTACCAGCATATTATGGGTATGTTTTTCAGAAGTCATGTGTATCCTTAGGTTTCTGGCCACGTTTGTTTCATAGTTGCATACATCACATCTAAACGTAGGCTTTGGTTTTTGGCCTAAAGGTGAATGATGTGGTAACGGTGGCTTGTGTACTCCAGGTGGTGTATGTTGTGATGGTGGTAAATTACCTTCTCCTGGGTTACCACCATTTTGTAACTCTTGCATATTATTAAGATGCTTGTCAGATTGCATATGAATGCTTAAGTTTCCTTTCGTAGTTGTCGAATAATTACAAACTTCACATCTATATGGTTTATATCCACAAGTGTAGGTCTCTCCTCTAGCTAACCGTGGATGAGGTTGACCAGCTATACAGTAAATGCAACTCGTTTCAGCTTCAGGGTGTTTTTCTTTCATGTGAATTTCCAAGGTTTCTTGATATTTATAATGCCAATTGCATTTTGGACACTTCAAGGTTTTGCATGAATTTCGACTGTGCATACCAGCCAATGGTCCTCCTAATCTACCTGAATTTAAAATAAGCTCACATTTTGGACAATCAGCACCAGATGGTCTTCCACCTAAATGATCTGGGCACACTCCAATCGTAGTTCCAGAAAGGAATCCTGGTGGTGCCGCTTGGAATGGCGGAGAAGAGTTAGGACTTACTCTTGGCTGAACTGATGCATTGATGGTGTGAGGATGAGCGACAGATATTAACGAATGTTGTGGCAGTAATGATTCCGCTAATGATCGGGGTGGCCTCCAGGCAGGTGGGCTCGGCCTCCTATCATCGCATGACCCATTCGGTAACATACTGTCATTGTCTCTATCTGGTGTCATAAGATCAGGCCTTTTTTCCACTGATGGGCTTGATAGTTCTGACATATTGGCAGGACTACCAGAAATGGAAGCACGTTGTGGCGCAGCTGCACCTACTGGTTCTAAGAATGAGACTAGTGGTTCCTTATCTTTACCAACACATTGAATGATAGCCGATGCATTTTCTCTTGACAGCGCATCTCTTTCAGTATCTAGTAATGATAAACTATGATCAGATTGTGCATGTGCTACAAAGGACTTCGCGTATCCAAAGCTAAGTTTACAAATAAAACACATTAGAATAGGTTTAACTGGTACGCTTACACATTCAGGTGTTGGAGACTGAGGTCTGGGAGTCTCTTTGCCACGAAAACTAAACACTCGATAACTGTGCATCACGGGTGCATCAGGTCTCGCTCTCGCTCTTTCTGCAGCTAGTCTTCCATATAGAGCGCCATATAGAGAAGGATTTCTTGATACGTAGAAGGCGCTTGCAATTTGTGGAAAATCAAGCTGGCGCTCGACAACGTTGCTATCTCTGCTATCAACAATGCAACCAGGTTCAATTTTAGGTAAGTCCGAGAGGCTAGTTTCACCCTCTGACAGTTCAGGATCTTCGATGATGTAGGCTGAACCATCAGGGTTGTAGACAATCTTTCCGTCGAAATGTTCCACATCCGAGGATAGTGGTGGCGAGTCACGGCGTGAGGTGAGATCTACGGCGTCGGGTGCGGCGGGAGGTGAGGTGGGTGCGGGGGCAGAGGACGGCGCTGGCGTAGGGGCAGCAGGTGCTGCAGGCGCAGCCCGTGGATCCTCCTCAGGACTCATTGTACCGTCGTCGTCGTCGTCAGGCTCAAGCGTGGCAGAACTTTGCGGATCGTCACGCTTGCGGCGCCGCTTGCGCTCCGGGGGCGGGCCGCTAGCGGGGCCGCCGGGCTGCAGCGGCGTGGGCATGGCGCCGGGCGTCAAGGGCCGGCATCACATGCTTTCCTGCAACCAAATTACATCCGTCATTTATTTGGTATTCACTAAAAATTGCATTAAAGTAGTTGGTCTATTAGTTGTAAGGATAAACTTTAAGGCCGTCAACAATTGATATAATCTTAGTATATGAAGCATTTAAATTAAAATGCACAATAAGCGGCCCTTATCTCACCAGCATTTGCGCAAACAAATGCCATCATTTACCCAAATGACAGCCTGTCAATTCTGTCAACGGCGACACTATTACAATTAAGCAACCAATAGTACCTATTGGAACTGTGTAAACAACGCTCTTTATGTGATACGCGATTCTAATCCTTGTTTCGCCTAGTGTAGAGTCACGATTTCTAAGTAAAATAACGTATCAAAGTAAATTGAGTAATTCCAATAAAAATTGGTTAAAATTTGAAATCGAGCCGTCATCTCCGTTATCTTCGGCCTTATCATTGATAACTCTCTCTTACATGTACCAATTTAACGAAGTAAATATTAAAAGTATTTCTACTTATTTATTTAGTTGACAGACTTACGATAGCTAATCAATGAATTGACACATGACATAAAATAATTGATAGAACCACGATGGAACTGATGTAAATACTTCGTCCGTTATTATTATAAAATCAAGCAATCATTGCATGAATCGTTAAAACGGCTTCGAGGCAAAATTAATTTGTATTAAGCTAGATTAAAACGAGCTGACTAATTTTTAAACTAATCACTGACTAATGAGTGAATAATGACCGGATGAATGATAATACTATAACACGTAGGTTCCCACCTAACCGGATATGTGATAAACTATGTATTCAAATTAGTTATTTTTAACAATTAGAAGTACTCAATGATCGGTCATTTGTGGACAGACCGCGCCTATTTCAATGTTTGCTTACTAACGGTCGAGTACGAAGCCCTTGAGAACGATTGTGCGATAAATTATATTATAGCAGAATTTGATAAGGTTAATATTTACTTAATGAGACTGTGTGAATGAAATCCGTTGTATGAATTTTGGTTATAAATTAGTTCCCAACCCCAATTCAATTCTAGTGAACGCAATTCTGATAAGAATATCAATCCGTTTGAAAATATGCTAATTTCTTTATGGTGTCATTAATATTCCTTCTTATATCTTGAAATGATATAGGACGGAATATCCATTGAAAATATATTTAAGTGTAGTTTTTTTTTTAATCTTCGTAGAATAAGGTAAATAATGAAAAATATTTTTTATTAAAAGTGAATTTGGAGTGAAACGAGAAAAAGCATTTTAACATTAGAGAAATAAGTGAAAAGGCTTTAATTACAATTGTCATTATCACAACACTTGGAGTTAATAATACAAACGAGAATGGAAGTTATGCAAAGGCAATTAGAGAGGTGAACGCTCACTCATGATTCAACTTACCTGAATAAATTTTACTTTAATAAATGGAAATAATAACTGTTTAACATTGTGTTCTATAAAAGACCATAATATCTATTTTTATCAGAATCTTATAAAATATTTTTTATAAAAACCTTATACAATTTGCTACTTAGTGGTCTGTGTAGTGTGGTTAGGTATATGTAAAATGTCAGGTCTGTATAGTAATGTTTTGTAATGAGTTTGGCAAAATTGATTGCTGCAGTGTCTATTATTACCTTACCTTACCTTATTCTTTTATTATATTCGAAAAATTAAGAATTAGTAAGTTTTTAATTGTCTTTGTAAGTCTTTGTTGTTATGAAGTGGATTAGGATACAAATGTAAACCTCCTTGGTGACAATAAATACGTTTTTTTTATTATTATAATTTTTTATTTCTTATAACTGCAATAAAATTACTAAGCATTCGAGAGGGATCCCTGATACGGTCGTACCCTACACATAAATTAACACACAAGTATTATTTAATTCTTGAATAAGATAGATAAAAATCCTCATTAAGCTTCATACATCCTAATAAGAATGTGATCTCGAATGCATAAGTCTGACAAGTCTATAATTTCATCAATTCAATCGCCTAGTCGATAATGTTAAGTTTAATCAGTGCATATGCAGGAATTCTCATCGTAACACATTGTTACAGTTACGACTCTGTCTGTAGCTTCAATTATGCGAAAATAGTATCTTTTATCAATGGTCGAACAGCCATACTTGACTAGTGAAGAGTTTGTTTAGTGATTTAGGAGATTACCAAAGCTGAGGTTATATGCTTCAACCTCACTAGGAATAGAGCATTGTTAATATATCGATACAAGAAAAACTTGAAGACGAGAAAATCATCAAATGCGTCAAATGTGGAATGGGGTGTGTATGTTCACATTTCTAATTTAATTACATAGACGTACAAGTGGCTCGGGTTCTAATATTCGCTGCAGAACCAATTTTCAATGAGCGCACACATTCGCACACCAAACTGTAGAGCGTGGGAATATCACAGACATGCTTGTGTGAGTTTTGATGTCATGTGCCCGCATGATCGCGTACTAATTGATATCGAGTTCATAGAATTCACAAGTAATTACAATTTTACTGATTTTCAAAATAAATATTCTGGATTCTTTTTGTCGTTATTCATCGAACAATATTAATATGACAAATAAAAGAGATGGTATACTAGTAATCAAAGTTAAAAGTAAAATAATTAACTTTATACAGCATTATAGTAAAAGGATTAAACCGATGACCAGATTCGTAGATATTTCTTTGATAAAATATGCTTACGAAAATATATTTGAAACCGTGTTAAAAACATAACTAGCGATCAACTGAGTTACTTGTTGGGACTCATTAAGGCTCGGTCTAAATCGTGATCCATGGATCACTTTCGAATCAGAATTTACTGTTTATTAGAAACCACGACAATCGTTGCACTTTCCTTAATGTCGTAGCTGTTATGATCATTAATAATTCAACAAGGTGCGGGGGGAATTTATGTTGTGCTTTTGTTACAGTACCATAGTCAATCCAGCGAGGAATTCATAAAGTTTTGATTAGTTATCTGTGGTCTACTAAAGGCGTTATTGTGATTTAAAAATAGAATTATAAGATTCCTTTTTTGTAAATAATAAAGCACAAAAAACTTAACTAACAAAATTCATTTAAGCAAAAGATGGTACAATGACTACGTACGTATGTAATATCCTCAAAAAACTTGCAAAGATTTAATGGTCTCGATCCCGAAGGTTTACTTAATGAGTACAAGCAACGTACCACATAATAGTCTTACTACGTGGGAAACGTTGAAGTGTTGTTTCATGGTAAAGATTCAGTGTATAATGTCTTTTGTGGCTATCTTTACACCATAATGGGCTTAAACGGAGGCTTTCAAACTATTTTAGAGGATCTGGTTTGTTTAGTAATCAGACTGCACTTATATATAATAGTTTGCTAAGGTATATTGGTAAATTCTAGTAGGGAAAAAATTTAAAACGAAAATGAATATGGAGTTGTAGTGATGGTTTATTAAAAATGGAAATCCAACGAAACAAGATACAGCTACACAGTAGACTTAAATGGGAGTGGTTTACCATGGCCGATTCACATCGTGTTCAGTGACGATATATAAACATAAAAACGAGGTAGCAACAATCCAATTGGCAAATGCAATTTGCAAGCAATTCATTGCTCATGCTCAAAGTATTAGACCTAAATATCTATTATACCTCAACATGACACACTCGGTGCAAATCAATTATTCAAGTAGAAAGGTAATTAAAATAAAATTACATTTCCAATTACGCAGCGCGTGTGTAATATGAGGCTAATTCTGTTAATTTGTCATTTTAATTAACCCCAAAACATCTTGAAAACCAACAAATAACAAGGCTTAGAACGTGAGGGAACAGTAATCATCTAAATGAGATCGAAGCAAAGATGATTTTATGACTTATTTGCTTGGGACGCTAATTGCTGGAGGCGCCTGTCGGCTTTCAAGATTACCGATAATAGGAAAATTCGGATATATTTCGTTATGATAATTTCACAAGAATTCAAATGTTTTTATTTATTTTTCAAATTCTTTGAAACATCGTTAATTCGCTGTAAATGTTTCTCGCAACACTGAGACCTAATTTGCGTAGACATAGATACCCTTGCATGATTTCGCAGGTTACCTGTCGGGCGCCAGTCAGTCCATGTGCTCTGAGGAACCGTCAATTTTCGCCTGTAATTATTGCGGACCCTTCGATACTTATTTCTATTTTTTCGGCGCTTAATTGTTGCAACAGATGACTTTTTTGTCGAACCACCTCAAAGAGAGCGGAAAGGCATCAAACGCTGCGTCGAATTTTGAAATAATTATACATAAATAGTCCCTTGAGCGGGCGATTAAGACAATTTCTGAGGCAAATTGCCGCAGACGAGTATAATAGCACACGCGTTCCCTCATAAATATATCTGGATTACGTTTTGTACGAGATTAAGATTGATTCGATCTTTGTGCTTTCTGCTATTAATCCCTGGGCCGGATAATGTTTCGATCGTGTTAATATTTCAAATCATTATTCCATTTTTGTATGTGATTTGTGGGATAATTACAATCGACAAATTGCCGTGCGTCATTAAAAGATAACGGATATCGGTGGATAATTAATGATCGATACATGTGAAATAATTAATTAGTGGTCGATTTTGGATGCTGCGGCGCCTGGGGCTGGAACACAAAAAACAATGACGTGCGGTTTTCGGCTGTGCCGGCGCCGAAGTCATGGCGACATCCGCCGATCGCGCACCACATCTCTATAATTTGGTAGACCACGAATTAGTTCTAATCACATTTCAGTGAGATGAGCGTGACGCCGCTCAAGTCTCCAGAATGTGTCATTAATGTTAATTTAAATGATTGTGTTTTTTTCTCAACTGCAATTATGTGGCTTTCGGCGTGGGTTCAACTTATTTCGGATTTTTTTAATTATAGCACTTAAATCGAACAATTGTTTCGAGTTTTGATTATCATACCATTGTACTTGTTTTATCAAATGGCGAGGAAATCAGATGCATAAATACATAAGAATAAAACGTATTATTGTTATCGCAATGTTAAAGGTATGCGTTGCAATTGCAATTGGCAGGGATAACCTAACCTAACCGTAACATAATGAGGTGAGCTAAAATCAATAGCAATTAAGATTCTCACGAATCCACGATACATCAAATCCGTGTTCCATCGGTCTGCGTGCGCGCAATTAAAACGAAACCAGCAATCAGCCGCCATGTTTGTACGGACGATGTTAATAGCGATCAGTAATTACACATCAGAATCATGCCATCGTTGTTTCTCGGAAGACTGATCGAATTAATAGAACCTATTTAAGATAAATTAGGTGTTTATCTTAATCATCGGAATTGTGGTTAATACTCAACAGTATGAAGAAAACGTTCAAATATTACTCTCATACCTTTTATTACGGTACACTCGATTTAAATGTAATATCGTCACAGCGTCAAGAATTTATATCACACTTCAATGTAGAGTGAAACTAGCACCCTACATCCGGGGAGTATATCCAAATTCAATTACAAAAAGCCTTCGCGAGTGCTGCACCCGACGGGTGTATAACAACTCAATTTCTCCATATTATTAAGAAGGGTAGGGGAGTTAAGGGTGGTAGCACAAAAAGAATGCTAATTTAAAATTCTTATTTCTGTGTTTATATGCGCGCGCGCCTTATGTATCACCCGCGTAACAAAAGAGGAGAAACCGCCCGAGCGCGTAATTCCAATCTAATATTCAATTTGAGTCGAACTTCAGCCATTTTATTTATTTTCCGGGATCTAAACGTTCATGAATTCACGCGCCACTTTATTAGCCCTCATAGCTTCGTTGTTGCCAAATGTTTTACGAGAACGAGCGAGATTTCGCATGCTTGGTTATATTTTATACGGATAAGGAGTTTAAGGTTGTATTATATACATACTTTATTTTTATTATAGTACAAATACTAGAATTATCAAAGCCGTATTTCTCTGCTAACACACCAACAAACCAATTATTACGTTTTCCCTTTGCGAAAGTGTCGTGAAGTTATCAATGGTTAGACGAAATGGAAAAAAATATCTGTTAATTGTAGGAGTTTTTATAAAGTTCTATGTTAATTTCTTTTACTGAGCAGTGAAATCGATTAGCACAGCTTTGCTTCCGTAACAGGCACTAAATTTGATTGGTCAATACCACAGATAATGACTCTATTCCACGCAATATTGAAATAAATGTCAACTGACAATGCGACTTACCGCTTAGGAGAACAAGAATAACTTATCTGCTCTGAAATTAGGCACGGATTAAGCTGGATAAGCGATATCAATGAATTTAAATTAAATATCCTCATAGAGCGTAGAGAATCGAATGGATTTGGGAAAAACATTTTATAGCAATGAATTAAATTAAAACCAATAAATACAATATTGCTCTATGCAAATAATAGAATTGATCCAAATCAGTTTATTTTCATTTACTAAACGAAATAAGTCTTTCGTCTCTTCATGATAGCGCTTTGATGAAAAGAGACAGACGCGTACTTTAGCTAACGTAAACTAGATTCGTAAACATGGGGTTGATTTATTATAAACTATATTTTTAAATATGATTTAAAAAAACTAATCCAATTACGCGTTTTATCAGAATCCTTCAAAGATACAAATAACAATTGACTAAAGCCGAATTATTTCATAAGATTAATTTATCTTAAATACCCTTGAAAAACTTCCGAAAATGTAGTGATGACCTCACTATTGTTCTAATAGCACGATATTTAAATCATGATCGTGACAGATTTAAGCTATCCTTGACTTTAAACAATACTGGAATACGCCTCTTAATTGGAAAGTGTATCAATATGACAGCGTATCATGTTTTGAATGTTATTATAACTAGAACATACTTACGAAATGTTATACGCATATTACAAACGAAAGTTATGAGTACAAGAAATCCTGAAGACCTGAAGAATATGATGGAGATGGAGTGGGTTAAAAATGTAATAAAATAAAAAATTTATTTTTAATTTTCCTTATACGTCAAAAAACTTTAATAATGTAGTCGAAAGTAGTATTTTTTGCACATTTTGTAATTATTTATTTATGCTAAGTGATTATGCATTTCAAAACTGTGACGACCCAACAAGTGTGTACTTATAATCATACAAAGAAAGTTGGTCAACGACCCTCTGTTTTTTTTTAAGTAAGTAATATTTGTTTGAATATTTTGCTAATATATAACGTAATATATATCGTTGGGAGGCTCTTACTTAGGAAAGTTAATCATAGAGCTTATTGTAGTGTGTTCAGAAAGCGTGGAAGGGCGGTTCCTTATAATTCATTTGGTGAAGTCTCTGCTGCGTCTGTGCATTTGATGGAACTTCGAAAAAGAACTGCAATGTTACTACATCTATATTTTTATATACATTATATATTTTGAGCTATGTTTTAAGGATTGCATATGGATACATAAACTCTAAATTTTGGATATATTTAAAATCGATGAATGCTCATTGTAAACTCAGCTTAAGGTCGTTCATCAGGCACCCACTCCCGTCGTTGTTGTATTCATAAAATATAATAAATTACAAAAAGCGCAGCAGATAAAAAGACATTGTCGCATGATAAATGATCAGATTTAAATTTGGGACCAAAACTAAAGACACCTCATAACGAACGCGAGTCCCGTTTATAATTATAATTAATATTCCAACAGTATTAAAGTAGATGATAAAAAAATGATTCGATGCGAGAATTAATAACAAACAAATGGGCTACCTGCTGCGTTTTTTGTGACCATTACAGGTAGAGACGCGATGATGAAAGGTCTCATACGTCTGTCTTAGCTTTTAAACAATGTCCGTTTTGACACGGTTGCACGTTTTTATGGGAACGGGCTCATTCATAGACAATAAGTAAACAACGTGAAAAAAAACACATTGGCTACTTGATAACAGATGGCGACAACGGAGATAACGCAACGTTCGCAAGGCTTTACAAATATGAAATATGAGTTGAATGCACTCTCGAAGGTTTCCAGTTTCTTTGAGTGTGACTTATCGAAAAAGAAAACAAAAAACGGTGCATTTGTAACGAGAAACCATCGATTCGAAATCCGGGACAAAGGCGAAGAACTCTCTAAATGTGATACCATAATGACAAAACAGAAATATGATTTCGATTAAATTGTGTGAAGGGGATAGCGTGATTGGTTATTGTTGTGAGAGACAGAGACAGGGTCGTAGTTAATAATAAAATATTTTATTTGTATAGTGGGGTAAAACACCCCCGCTGCGGGCTGTTTGGTCGGAACGGCATCCATCATCATTATATTAACCGATTTAACACTTTTGAACAGATTCCTCTATCAGTTGGTGGTATTTATGAAGGGGACAAAAGCGCACATTGTAATAACTTGAATTTACTAGTATTTTATTTAATTATATTCTCCATTTTTAATAAAGCTGCTCAGATATGGTCATGTATAAAATAGAAGAAACGAGGTCAAACTAATTTAGTATAATAAAGTCATGACGGTGACTGAAAGGCATTAATGGTGATAATTCGATAGAAAACTTACAAATTGACATGAAGTGTAATGGAAAATGACTACGTTTGTAGAGTTGTATGCATCTTAATAAATTCTCATCATTTAAGTTTATAGAGGTTAAGTAGCTTCACATGTGCAGGCAGAAATTTCTATACAGAGAAATAAATATGAATATTATAAGTGCGGTGTTCAGTTAGTATCATTTTCACACTTGACCACCAACGTCATTTAACTTTAGTTATAAACCTGAGAGCAACTTTGCATAATAGTTTTGGAGCGCACACGTGGATACTTACCCGAAGTTAAAACTAATTGCGATTAACACATTTTATAACCTAACTCGTTAAATCATTATACGCGGTAAAAACTGTACGTCAATTACAAGTATTAATTGACAGCTAGCAAGCTGGTAGCATTGACCTGGTATTTGATGTCTAATGTTTGGGGAAATGCAATTAAATTTAATGATGCATGTCCAGATTGATATGCAAATAGAGGCTATCCCATTATGGACAAATTTGTTCCCTCATCAATGTGAACTAGTTCCATTCAAATTGTATCAATAGATATCCATTGATAGATTTCTTTTGTTTATTGGATCGTTCTGCTTAAAATTTCCTGCTTTGGATTTCAATCATTGTTTAGAAATAGCGACCAGAAATTACTTACAAATTAAATGAAGTACTATTAATAATGTATCCATCAGCAGAGTCGTAAACCTGTATTGTTATCATTTAAAATTCGCTTTAAATGCAAATCTTATTCAAATGAAACTAATCATTTATCAGTAAACGTATCAGTGTCATATCAAATCACGAAGGGCGCCCATTCAGGGCCCGTATAACGAATAATTAAGAGCCACTGATTAAATCTCAAGCTCCTTTAATTACTCCCTTAAGCTACACCAACCTCGGTTTTTGCGATCCACAATATAATACGCATATTAAGCGGACCGATGCCATAGATAGCTCCGAGCCGTAGGCGATTCTCGCATATGCCTTATAATGTTGAGCCTGAGACACTATCTCACTCGGGTCAAAGAGGAATGACCAGTCACCGTTTAATGAAAACCAGAAGACATTACTCGAATCACAGTTGTTCCAAACACATTACAATCAATTTAAAGCCGCTCGCGTCGTACAGTCTATGAAATTGCGATGAGCAAGTTCGCGTCGCGTGTGGCTGCCATCGAGCTCTTAAGTACGATAGTATATAACGTTTAAGTATGCGAATTGCAATTCCTTTAACTTGTTTACTGCCACTGTCCAATCAGAACAAATTAACCTTCGCCTCGGAAATTACAGTCTTAATTTTTTGTTCAAACCCAATTAAAACTGGCGTTCTGATTGTTTATATTACGGAACTTTTAATTAGTCGTACAAGTAAAGCACGTCACGTGTAGTGCGCGTCCGACTGTAGCAATGAAATTAGGAGGCAAACAATACGAGCGAGTGGACCGTGCCACCCCACGACAAAACGGTTTCACGCAATCTTCGATCACCGGATTAAGGGACAGTCTCGTCTTGTACGTTTTATCTTCGATTGTCCGCACTTAACACCGAGTACCCCTCAAGAGGAAATTGAAAGCGATCGCTTTCCCTCTATCTTATCTGTAGTGTTACACTAATTAATCGACGTGGCGCGAACATCGTTACTGTTAATAATGCTCGCATTGTACCGCTGCAGGTGATATATCGGTGTGAATAGACAAAAGTGTCGCGGGCGGAGCAAGTCGGGACAATGCGATGGAATGTCGTCGCGGCCTGCTCGTGCACACGTGAATGCAGATTATTAATAACTCGCTTGTACTTCGACACGATGTTCCACGCACTACCAGCCCACATAGCCTGAAGCAAACACCACCCGTCTCATGTAACTCTCTACTATTTGAGTACAATAACATCGACACTACAAGCTCTCCTGACGTATATAATTATGAAATATTAAGGGAATTGTCAATTTTTCGATGCAATCCTGTTTCCCCTAGCTTGATTATCCTCCGATCCGTGAACACAATGCAGAACAAAGGCATCAGTGTGGATTATAACGAATTCCCCAAATTATGTGGGTTCATATTTTCGCGTAACAATAAGACAAAATAGTGATAATGTCGCATGTGTACGTTAGCCGCATTTGGAACTAATTGGAATTACATTTCATAATAATGCTGAGTCTGAATGGCACATCTGCTACGGTGATAGCGCCGATGAAAATTAGAAAGGTATTTCGTTTACAAAAAGCGTAATATCTAATAAATGAAGCAATGTTAAGAATTTCCAACAAAAAGGCTATATATTAAAGTAAATGAAAAGGGCAATAGTGAGGCGTATCAAAAGGAAAATGCAGTATGAAATTGGCTTTCACGATGTGATGTTGATAGAATTAAATGGGAACAGTTTTTGTCGCCAACTGCATATCTATCGTAAGTTTGGCAGCCCTATGGTGTCACGTTCGTAATAAGAAATAAAACCAAAGTTTTGAGGCTTTCGACGCAAAGCGGGGGCAGTACATGGAACGGAGCGTTTTGCATTTGCACTCTTAAGCCAGTAACCATATGTACTATTGCCAGTACATAGTTCATTTAGTTTTATTTAACTCATCACAGTCGTGACGACGACTTTGTTTGTGAGAATTTCTAAAGCCAGAAAATTCAACGATTGAGGGCGTAACTGTAGTGGCTTCCAAGTAATCATAATTATAGTTGGTTTATGTTATTTCGTTTGATACCAACTGATTGAGTTTATATGTCTAAACGGATACTAAAGAGTGGCTGGCTGGCTATTTTTTATTTATTTAGATGGAAATCTAACTGACAATAAAAATATTAAACTATATTTCGCGCACAGATATATAGGTCGTATAGCAAGTGTTAAGGATTCTTTAATAAAACTTTGATGATATGGAAAATACCCAGAAAATAATAACAGTTATTTTGACATAGTTTACTGTTTATATTTAAAATTTCTATACCACTGATAATTAAGTTAAGATCGTACTTCAGTTCCAAATTGTTTAGAGTATCAAAATTTGTTATTAGCACGTTCTAACGCTAATTGTCATGTCGCAAGAAAGTCTCGTGTCATACTTATTAAGAGATGCGACTTTTTCCCATTTAATTATCATACGCCAAATAGGAAATCGTTGTCAGGCGTTGTTTGCGAAGCCACTTATGTTCAATAAGATGTTTCCTAGAAAGTCGATAATTTATTCAAAAACTACCAGCTGAATCCAGAAGTAATTGAGTTTTTGACATGACATTTGCTTCACAAAATAAATAAACTAATTAAAAGCGAATCTCTACTTCCTTTTGGCCATCGCTTGCTTGAACGGAGGGAATAATTATTTTTTTAGCGTTGTTCACTATCAGAGGCAGGTTCTTATGAAAGAAATTGAGAAAGTCGAGCGGAATAATAGAAAATTTAAGAAACGTTTTTTTAATAACACCAATTCGAATTCAAGATTGACAATTAAGACAATGTCTGTGTCTCGACTAGTTTCTGAAATATATTTTATTGTCACGTGCCAATACGTAGATCATCAGATAGACTCAACGATCAACGCGTGATCGTCCTATTATCACTGAAGCGACCAATCGAAGTTTCCTGAATTCCAGTCATCATATCACTGAATGAACGTCATTATTGAATAGCACCTTATCAGTAGAGGCTAAGGTTCACATTCACCTGGCAACGTAATAGACGCTAATGTACCAGCAAGCTTTTACCAAGTGTCCGACAAATAGAAAACCACTAATTAAAGTACTTAACTCCGTCAAGACTTAAATGGAAATACGTACTTCGTCATAAGGTTAATTAATCTCGCTGACGCAACGGATCGTTTTCTTTCTATTAATGTTCGAAGTTTGTACAATTAATTCACTTCGTAATACAACACCTTCAATCCCACCTATGTTTGTGATAACAATTTAAACAGTTAACGTTTCTAAAGATCAAAGTAATCGTTGTCCTCGATCTGAAGTATACTTGCACGTGTATTGAGAGCCAAGGCCAAAAATCTTAATTACAATTTGTGGACATTAAACAAGTTCCACCTAATTGAAGCAAATTGCCGTAATAAAATTATGAAGGTAACGCCATTAAAATTCGAGACAATGCGCCCCTAATGAATGTCGGAACGGGTGAAAGAAATTATTTACGCCACACGGCGACAATTCTTACGTAGACATAGAGAATAATCAGTAATTACAGCGCGCACTGGAGCCTTAGTGCGTATCGTCCAACTAATTCCGTCACTAACCTAACATTCTCGTATGTCCCAGCGTTTTTTCCAACAAAGCACATTCCACGAGGACCATATATTATCGACATTAAACAAAATATTTTGTGATACAATAATAGGTCCAATATATCCGGTTTGGGTAGATTCTATTGTAATAAAGAATGCGACATTTCGAAGACATTAAAGTTCTCCGGATCGTAATAATTAAAGACGACACATTTTAACATTAAGACACCCACGCACTCTATGTTGTGGCATTAAAGTTGTATAATTTGTGTTAATGCTATAATATATGAGACTGTAGGGATCCCTCGCGTTCGACGGTTCGATCTTTAATAAAATTATCAAAATCCAAACAGGTTTTTATGACTGTTGGTGTGTTATGGGCCGTGGTCCGTCTTATGAATGGAAATGAATTTTTCGTTATTACTAAGTGTTTTAAGGCCGTAAATAATTTATCACCGCGCGATGTTTCCGTCGGACGAATTTTAATGTTTGAATGGATCGGGTATTTTAACCGCTACCGGGTTTTGAATAATCTGCGGAATGGATAGCTTTTTATTTACGATTTTTCTATGATTAATAATAAATTTGATTGTAAAACATTTGAATGGAATGACGTATCATATAATTAATACTGTATATTAAACCAAAATGGGAATTTATTTTATTTCAATACTATATCATGATTTTAAATGTCAATTATATTATCGGAAACCATTATTTTTTTGTGATCATAAATTTGCCGAGAAAAGGAGTGTCACTAATAGAGCTATTGTTTTTCTCATTTTAGAATTGGGAATATTTTGGTATCTTGTATTCTCAAATACAAATCAATTTGGCAGAAGGAAGTAGCTTGCGTCATCGTAAGATATCTACTATAATAGAAGCCGTAATTATTCTGAGCACACGTGGATATGGTTTATGTGAGCATGGCTTGCCTAACAAACACACACCCTTCTCTTGATTAGGTTAACGACATTACCCTCTCTTTTGTTTTTGGTCGAATTTTCATGTCAAATGTTGATATAAGTTATATCAATTAACATTCTAACAATCATTAAGATTTGGCACCTTATTTTAAAGTAAAAAAAAAACTATTTTTTTTAAATATTGATAGATTTTTGTATACAAAACTACTGGTCCACGATTGGTCAAACATTTAAATGGATGTCACGTCTCTACTTAGCAAAAAGGCACCAAATTGTTTGCCTACATATCGAACCGTGAAATCACACAGTTAATTTATTTGCATTCATTTTATTTGGGTTTAATATATGTTTTGACACGGGGCCTTCTCGTTTTGATAATGAGGCGATGTTTGGGCGTAAAACCGGTAGCCAGAACCACCAACGACGGCAGATAATCTACTACACATATACTGATAGCAATGAGAAAATAAATTGATACCATTTAATTTGAACGAGGAATTTGAAGCTTATGTTCGACATAAAATATATGTTCAATCAATATATTAATTATAAGGTTTATGTTAAAATAGTGATACGTATATTTCTGTTAATTTATATTAACTGTGTATGTGTAAAGAAGACAGCTTGTGTTTAAAACACGTTTTGTGCATTACATAAGTCTTAGGTAGCATTGTTAGAAAGCTCAAAAAGTTTTCCATTAACAACATTCTTACAGAATCGGACAAATGTTCGCTGTTTGCGACACCTCGTTAAATACAAATCAGTTGCTATCACGTCATCAGTCAAAATAAGTCAAATATCCATACTTCAATAGGTTATTCTTTCTACATTTATTTTGCACTTCATTAAAACTACAGTTTCTTTTAATAAGTATGCTAGCGTTGCAACATCGTTCGTATTTATTTCATGTGCCTAACATCACATCGCTTAGTCCAGAGCCGATGATGTAACCTTGATAGGCTATCAATGAAATAGTAACTGAATATGAATGAAGTTCGTGCGTTAAAAGGAAATAATTCTGGCCCGGTTTCGTGACAAACATTACATATGTGTTCATTGTAAATATTCATACCATTATCGGGTTATAAAAATATATAAACTATTAGCTTAACTAGCAGATTGGAGTATTTTATTTATTAGTCTAGAGAAAAGAGAAGTATTTACAAAGTTTAGCATATCTGCGCGGTATTATGTACCGTATAACATTGGTAAACGTGGGTGATAATAACAAGATATGCATAATTAATATGCACATATTATTAATAACGATTAATTACTAATCATATAATTACTTGTACAAGGTAGATACATGTCACGATACTTGAAATTTTAATGTTTTACTGTGTTTAAATATATAGTTTGTTTAGTATGAAGGCTATTTTTCAGTTATTCATTTTCCTGTATGACACAATTATCAACTAAATATTTAGCTCAAATCATCTATCAACGATTGTAAGAATAAGATGAAATAAAGAATTAGTTTTCTGAATAACGCAATAGAATTAGGCATCGGCGCACGCGCATCTATGACTGTGTAAAACCGGTAGTCGATACCGTTACACACGTTTAATTCCCTCTAAATTATGGTGATGGGAATTAATAGGAATTAGCTATATTCCATTACAAATAGAAAACGTCTGCCCGTAAATCGTATCTATTATTTATTGACGATATTGTATTTTAGTGTGATTTATTGTTTTAATTAATAAAATCGTTTTATATACTTCATAAGAATGCTTTATGACAATTGATTTGTTAAGCGGGTATCGGTTAAGTAATTTAGGAGTTTCGCAAAAAGACTAAAATAAAACAAATTTAAGATAAAATAACGACTTTGTCTACAAAGATTTCAATTTTGCCCATTAAGAACATGTCCGCTTTGTCTGAATCAAATACCTCTACGTCATCATACAACTTTCTAGCAAATCTTTCAATTTTAATTTCATCAAAACAACACTGTTACTTTGTCGCATATGTACAGAAAATTCGCTTAACAGCTTCGTAAAGTTTCGTCTAACAATAGAGCAAACCTTAAACTTTATATTCTTGATTGTCATTATGTTAATCATCGCATACATTTTGAATATGTATAGAACCGCACCTAAAACAATTTAAATAATCTACTTACATAAATGTCCGTGACAATATTCAAATATCAAAATTCAAGTCACGTCTTTGTTATCTCTACAATGGCAATATCGTCCGAATTAATCAACGGTTTATATCTACACGCTTAATTAATAAACATCTCATTATGGGGCCTTGAACTTTCCTGAACCGGACAATAGATGGCGTTATTATACAAGTAAAATAATTGTAATTAATCGTGCCCAACGATTGATTGGAATGCATTACGGATCTCCATTTGATTATAACTATACAATTTAATACAATTGAAGGTGAATTGGAATCTGATTTCAAACACAAATAGTGAATAAAAATAAAATTAATGTCACTGATAAAACCGCGATATTGTTTTTATGGTCGTGCGGTAATTAAAATGTGACGTGGAAAACGTTTTATCATTGATGAATTTTAATTATAACAATAACGTCGGATCGCAAAAATCAATTGAGACTAGTTTTAATGTAATTGTGATTTCTTAAATTCGAGACAAGTTTTAGCACGTTAACGCAAACGGTAGGACGCTTAAATTGAACACTCATTATTTGTTAACACGACAAGGCAAACGAGGATATTTATCGACATGTAGAGGGCAACCCTTTACCGCGAGCATCGTCAAACACTGCTAGTGATGCGTAACACAAACTGCGTTGTCGATGTTTGCACTGCGACTACAAACACGACACTCGATATTTGAACAAGCCAAGCTAATGGCGCGAGGTGTCCGACATCTTGTTTGCCCGAGTCAGATTCACACCAACGCCACTGTAATTAAAAATGTTGAGGCTTAAATCACGTTGACAATTAACTACCGATGCATGCAAATTAAGCAGTTCTATAGGAAATTGTTTTATGACATTGTAGGTGATTGACACTTTATGACTATATGAACAGGATTTGTAATTACCACCTTTAAGTCAGTAGCTCTTAGATAATAAGATTAAGGTTTGAATTAAAACACGCGTTCATAATAATCGAAGTACCAGGGTCGAAGAAAGGGTAAGCTGGTACATAAAACGTAAAAGAGTAAAAGAGCCTTGAGTTTTTGAATTCCGTTCGGCGTTCTCGTATGAACGTTCACAGCGGGAGGCACCATCGTTCTCACCTCGCGACTCGTGGTAGCCGCTCTTTACTAAGCATCGATAAAATATGAATATGTTCATATAAATATTTCTGATACCTTTTACTGCATTCAGAGTAAAGATAATTTGAATGAATCTTGTTAAGCGTTGGTGGGGTTTGTTTATGGTTATAAGCCGTATAGGTTTTTTCTTCACATTGAATCGTCTATTAGGGGTAAGCGACCTTAGGTAGCGTTACAGATTATGTATATATATAAGCATTTTTAAATTAGATATGGTGCATACGCCGTGTGAAAAACTAAATTGTATTTTTTCAACGCCAATTATATAAACTCATGTGACGGAAATCAAAATGGACATGACTTACATGGTGGGTAAATGTGGATATGGAGAACCGTATTTAACAGAACACCTATTCATTATAGGACGTCCTTAACTTAATACAATTTTTAAATTAATTACAGCTTATCAAAGTAAATGTGGCAACTTCTAACATCTAGTATTAGACAGAAATATCGAAGTAATAAAACTGGCCGTGAATAGTTAATCGTTCAAAGTCGTGTCCACGTTTTTATGAGCGTAATCAAAACGTGATTGTCGCATTCCCAAAAAACTTACTTAATTGTGTTGGGGAGTGTTGATGATATACAGTAATTACGTCGCACCTTGGAGACCCGAAATGTTATTAAAATACGCTTAACCGACACGCTCCGTTGATATTCGTTTAGTTTCATCTTGATGTTTTGTCGAAAACACCATTTTAACGATCGAAATGTTTCAAAATTATTGCTTCTAACTGTGCTGTATAGTTGACGAGAGTGCTTTATATTTTAAATGTGCTTTAAAATCTGCATCCACACCTGTTGGTGGCAAGGAGCGTTTAGGGCGGGTTTTCTTGAAATAATTATTGTGAAATAAGGCTTCAGTGCCCGGGGGTGCTATTGTTTTAAGATAATTTTTATTGCTTCAAGCCTTGAACAATGGAAGTGATGGGAGGGTAATTTGGAATGTCGAATGCACTCTGCCCGCGGCCATTTGCGAACGGGACATGTGGATAATTTTATGCGTATTTACATCTATAAATAGATCTTTATTTTGGATTAATTCTTATATATGAATTCTTTGTTATATATTATGAAATAACCAGGCTTTATATCGTTTTACATATTAATATTGTTAATCTTCATAATTAAACTATAATCTAACATAAAGATAGAGACAAAGCGCCGACGGCTAATCCACTATAATATGTTATATAATAATTGGGACTTAATTGTCTGCCATATTAATTATCAAATATTCTGACACGTTTATTATGAGATCAAATATCTATGTGTGTAAATAGAGTTGTAAAAGAATATAACGGTCGTAATATTTATTGCTTCGCGATACCTTTTAATTAAGATATCAAACATATTCATTAATATTTAAAATTTCGATGTTTCGCACTAAGAAATATTGTAGGAATAGAACCTACAACCTCAGGTTAGGTGCAGGATACGATGCGAAATAATTTGTATAATGAAATTCACTTATGTTAATTAAATATTTAATACATTAACGTGTGGTATTTTAAGTACGGACGCGAAGGCTCTCTCGTTGCATAAATGGCAAGGGACGCGTGTAAATCCATAAAATACATTTATTTTCGTACAGCTTAATGGATCATTAATAAATCGCCATACAAAAGTCAAGCGCATCTGCACCAAACAAAACTTAATTAAACTGACACGTTGCATGCATAATACAATCGTTCAGGCACAATCGTCAACTCGAAAGCAACCGAATCGATTACTCATCGAATACGACCTTTGAGTATTAATTAAACGAAAACATTACGACTTATATTTGCATTAACGAATAATTAGTGAGCGAACAAAAAATTTAATCGACACAGGTTTTATTCACGGGCTAGTGTTAGCGATGACCGTTCGTCGACATCGATTTAATGGAATATATTGATAACGTTTTGGGTGGTTGTCGATTATCGACTATCGTTAATTATTGCCAGATAACGTGTTGTCACAACGTGGTATGCGATTTATCACCTCGCTTAACACACAATTGTTAATTTAGCTTGGATCATAGCTTGATTATAATTTACTGGCATCATTACTTGTTTTAAGATTTAATTGCCTCTGACATTGGACACCTATTTGTTTTAATTTATGGACGAATTTGCATATTTTAACGAGATATCTCATTTTAAACAGTTACTCTTGATATAAAAATTATGTGAATATTAATCGATTAATTATCTACAACCCTATTGTTTGCCGATGTCTAATTAGTACGTAGCTCAGGTGATAAAGGAATTAGTAGTATTTAATATTTCTTTCAAATGCCGATAATTATCTACGCGATAACTGAGCAATATACAAGGGATTAGTGCGCTTATCATTAAAAACCACTTAAATTAAGTGTTTGCAATTTTTGGTGGCTATTTCTATAGTCGCTGTTGATATTTGTTGAGCGTTTTGAAATTCGAATGGCTTTATGTAATTACAGATTAATTCGTTCACCAAATATATTTATTTTTAAGGAAAGAACGATACTGGCAACATTGACCTGTTCCATTCTTTGAATGATATTCGCTTTACAATGTCAACAGAATTGTCTGCCGCGGGCGTTACGTTAAGATGAATTGCACATAACACCATACATGAATATTAAAACTTTCACTCAACACCTATCATCATAAAATTGCAGAATAATTTCCTGTATATATACATTGATTAAAATTAATATGCGCGCGTAAAATTTAAAGGGGTTTTAAATGTAATTCCATATTATATTTATTTGAGAGTCATTAGTAATTACACAGTATATATTTTATGGTGACGTTTTCTATGCATTCAAATTCGTAGTTTTCAGTTTTGATACTATTTCCTCGAGTAAAAGTCCATACTGCAGCGCGCGTGCGGTTCGTCGTCTGGCCTTGGAAGAACCAGTTGGTCTCGTCCGAAACACCCCGCGGCAATTATACAATAAAACAAAAGCTTACGTCACAAACATAAGTATAATTTAAATATTATATTTTTATACGTCTTGTATCAGACTACCATTTAGTCTATTTAAAAATGTATGGCGCTGAGTTTAAATACAAAAGTTTGCGAAAATAGCAGCTAGTTTATTTTTATTTCAATTTTTTATGGTTATATGTGAACATGCTTTCTTAGCCGTACTGCCGCAAATTAAAAAAAAAAACTCCGTGATTGTTTAAGAAAAATCGTATTAGAAATATGTATTTAAACCGCCATTATTTTGTATGTATGTATTGAATTTCTATGCGGCGCTGTTAACAGTATTCAACTTTATAAGTGGTTATCTATTACCAATGCATGACTCAATAACAAAAACCTTCAGAATCGGAGGCTTCATTCTTCCCGCACGTGTCACATACATACAAAAGAAACCATCCCGGAGAGAAACACGAAATTTGATAGGCCATTTAACAACACTAGGCGCAAAACGAAATTCTAATGCAAATCGTGCTAACGCCATGAATGTAACAGTTTGTCGTGGCCTGCGCACGCGTCGAACACCGGAAACAAATTATCATACCCATATAAGCGGACGAAAAAGTTATTGATGTCAACATAAATAAATTGCGCTAAACGAGAAAACGGAACACAATTTGTTGTCAATAGAAAATTTTTGTATGAATTCAAAATTGGAACTGGACGTCTTTAGGGTTATCAACGGTTTTTCAGAGGAAGTGAACGAGTTTGGAAAATTAACGGTCATTGAATGGGCAGGTCATCGGTGAATGAGGGACATAACGGTTTCGGTCACTCACGATTAGGTATCGTGGATTCAAATTTGGAATTTACATTCTCAACACAATATACGAACGTCACATCGGAACGGTACGTTGAAATATACGCAGTTTGCGGATGAAATGTTAATTGCATGGAATGTATGGGGAGATTGTTCGAGCCATTGAACTACTTTGAATGTATGTTTACCAAAAGCTACTTTTTTCGTTACACACAGCCTTGATAAATAAAAAGAGCTTTATAGGACGTTTTTTCAAACTTTTACTAGTTATGGGGACTTTATAGATATCAAACAATTATGTTAGATTACAACATAGAGTGATTGCATACATTTCACATTGATAATTTTTAAAGTGTTAAACCGAAAACAATTACTTAGCCGTGAATCAACCCCTGCGCTACGAAGGCGTCCTGGTCACCGCGAAATTGACTTCTCTCGAAATAAACGAAGATTAGAATTCGTTATGTAAAACCGATTTGTTTGTATAATTTATGTATGTTTATATAGTTAGGGTAATTCAATGTATCTAGGCAAAACGGCGTCCTTAGGTCACTGACATGTTTACCTCTAGGCATAGACAAGTCTAGGCATTTTTTATATTCTATGGAACGAGATTTAGTCAAATTGTCATTAAAGATATTTTTATCTGTTCTTATTGATATATTATAATCAAGTTTAAATTTGTTTTAGCACAGCCACATACTAGTTTAACCGAAACGAAATAAAAAATGACATACAAATTAAATATATAATCATTATATAAATAAAACACAAATATTAATTATGTATCGACGTGCTCTAAGAGTGAAGGTCATTATCATTAATTCTAAAACTTAAAATCGGAAAAACCGAACGGCCGGATGCTAATTAAAAAATAAATATTTAATTATCTTGAGTTTTAGAGATAAACACGGGCGAAACAATATACAAGAACAAAAACCTATAAATATATATATTTCTTAGAAAATAAAATTTTAAAGCAATATATATATATATATACTATATATATATATATATTTAACGAAATTAAAGAGTCTTACTTGACCACTTTTGGTTGGTTAATACAATGAATATTTGTTTATATCAATCAAGTGATTACTTTATGTGCCTTTATGTTAAAACTAAAATATTCTATCAAGAGTCAAAATATGATATTAGTATGAACAATTGATTTTTTAGGATAAATTAAGATGTAGAAGACTTTACCCTATATTGTTACACCCGTATCTGGTATTAGGTAATGTATGTTTGTTAGATTTATCAATATAAGGGTACATAAGACAATTGCTACTATAAGCCTTTGCAAACTATAATAATGAAATAAAAACATGTTACCGTAAAATAATTCATATTCTAAAAACATTTAAAATCATTCATATATAAAAATTAAGTACACTGCCAAATCTCCCAAATCCTTATCATCATGAGAAAACAAATAGTTTCATCTTATCTGGACATCTCAAGCTGTCGCGATAGCCCTTATCTCTGAGTGGTCGAGGCATCAGTTGTTTCCCTACCGCACGATAGATGGCGTCACTTAAATTGTCACGTGAATCAAGCAAGCAATTACAATAAGCGAATAAGAGAATACCATTTGCCGTTTACATACAAATATTTTTTATATAAAACTAATTGGATTCGTGTAAATAAAATTAAAATGTTTATATATAAGTTTGGTCAAAAATCGCATCGGGTAATCCAAGGTTATATGGAGCGTAAGCAAGAGAATGGGTTCAAGTAATTTTATTTTATTATATTATCAACCGTATGAGTATGGATCTGGTTTAAATATCCCATAGAAGGATAAGACATAACCTTTTGTTTGTTTACAGGCGAGCTCTATAATTATCAGGAAAAAACATCAGAATTTGTCAATACTGGTTAGAGACATCTGCCCTACTCAGTAAGCGCGTCGCAATATTCCTAGCATATCTATTAAATTGCAGTCAGTAATTTCAATTAACTCAGACAATGCTTTATGTGCCAGAACTATTTATGAGGTCACCGGAAGAATATAATGAGTACAAAGCTATTCAACAGCGTAGCAGGTGGAAAAGTCCCTCATTTGGAAGAAGAAATAGAGTCGTTGTAGAAAATTTTCAAACTGGGGAATGACTAAACTATAAATATGGACGCGTTTCATATCGCCCATAGACAAATTCCAAAAACTTAATTATAAGCTCTACAGACCTACAAGTTCGAATCTTTTACCCTGTAAAAACTTGTTTACGATATAAGTATTGGGGTTGGTCAAATCAACGAATTTCTATGAATCGATTTTATTCTACGTCTGTGCGTAGGCGCAGTCAATATGACGCACACCTTTGTCATTTACAATTACATTTTAAAAATACATAATGCGTTACGACTAAATCATAATATTAAAATTCATTTTTCAATCACGAAATATTTGAACTAGAAGGTAGGTTACCTAGAATATTTTAATTAATTTATTTATGTTAAGGCTAATATTACCCTTTACTTATACGTGCAGCCAGTGTATTAAAAACTGAGCGTTGTTTGCGATCGATTTAATCTATCGTTTGATTAATGACTCTATCCGGGACTACAGATATCTGGATGATTGAAATTATCCAAGATGGCCGCCCCGCCGAGATGGAATGTCTATTGTTTATGTTTAATTAGTTATGCCAATAAGGCATGAGTGATTTTTAACTTAACTTTGATACATCTATGCTTACAATGTCTGTGATAAAAGAAGTAACGAAATCCATAAATACTTAATATACGAAACTTTAAATTTTAATTATTGCATACTTTATAATAAATTATGCGATTCAAGAAATAAAAGGGACATAATTTAATAAAATAATACCGAATACCTAATCTAATCCAATAGATAATAAATTAATTATTTTATAACCAAAAATGTTTATGAATATAAAGTAGGTGCTCTTTGTGTTATAAACGTTAATCTGTTAATGTTATGCTATTATTATTTTAGTTAGAAATTAATTGATTTCAGATAATTCAAATTCATGAAATTTTTCGTTTTTTTTTTATAAACTAATCTTACGATAAGTCTTAGCCCTTTTGGGAATAACAGATTATTTACTTTATAATATATATTTACATTGTTTCTCGTTTTATAGTCTACAGTTTGAGATTTTTTCGAGAAATATACTATTTCAAGTATTCCATTACTATCAGAAGTTATCGTCACATTTGTTGATGAATAGGATAGAGAGATAGAAAATAAGTAGGAGATCGAGTAATGTTTTCTTTCGTATAATATTTTTCCAATAGTTATACGTTTTATTGAAGAGTATACCATAAATATATCTATTTATTTACACCTATGAATGATTTATTGAAATTAAATTTCTTTTCTATAAAAGATCGTTTTTCACCTAGAAAAAAGGTTATTTAAGTAAAATATTTTATTTTTATAGACTTTCGATATTTAAACTTTTGCAACTCAAGTTTCCGCAACGACAAGTATCTAATGCGATTTTTGTTTAAATTCTTTTCAGTTGCTCCTATCTAGGATTGAGTGACTATCCAATTAGAATTAAAATTCGGCAAATGGGAATCTCATTAGCAGTTAGAAAATGCGGATATTAACCTGTGAGCATTGCCCGGTGATCGCCGTTATGCAGAAATTTGCGGCATTACACACGCAGTCACAAACACTGTACAGTATCCGATTAACGTAAACAACACTAAGTCAGGGAACACAGTGAACTTGTGACACGGAAACACACACGAATGAGGAACTGAGTTTATATTATTCTTGTATCGGGTTGTAAAGCGCGGCGCGACACAGCACTGTCAACGGTCGCCGGCACACTGCGCGAATGGACGCGGCGCCCCCCGCTCGCTGTTGCCCCTTGCCCCGCGCAGGGGGCGTGGCCTCAGAGGCGAGGCGAGCTTAATTACGGCGGGTGAAGCGGGACGGCGATATAGTGGGCGCGAGCTATTAGCGCGCGGAGAGCGGGACGACGCGCGTCTTAAGTATTTTGTATAAGTAATGAGGGGTTCGGGGGTGTCGCGGAGTGCGGGGGCGGGGGAGCGCGCATCTCCCGCCAATCTTTAATGTTCATTACGTCCGCCGCCGCCTCTATGCGTCCCTCATTAGCACAGCCACGCCTTTGCGTTAATTACGCTGTTTAATTGCAACTCTTGATGTAATTATTTTTTGCGCAGGGCCATGTTTATTTACCGCACTCCATTTTGTTTGCTAATCGCGCATTAATTGGTCATTGATCTCTGTCAATAGGCTCCTTCGCCTTATAGGTAATTTTCGATATAGCTGTTCCATGTTAAATGGTACGTTGAGGTTAAATATTATAAATTGGTCTGTGTGATGATTTACTTGAAATGGTACATGTCTTTTTAATTAGTTACCTATTTCTATATAAGTAAGGTATATTAAATACCTAATAGGTATATTTAGAATGAACTGTTTAACATACGCGTAGGTACCGATTGCATCACGATTGCCTGAGCTACCGAAGTTGGATATAAAGATGGATGGCTGGCTCATCGGATTGAATTAAATATTAAAAATGTAATAAATTCCTACTTTGAAATAGAACCTACATACTGTGCCTACCCGTGGGTAAATTAAGAGTATTCAAACGATAATACATTGCTGTTTCCCTATTTTAAGTGTGTAACTTCCTCCTTTATCGATGATTGAATCATAAGATACGCAAACCCTGACATTAATGTCAACTATTATTAAAATTTAATTACTATTTTAATTACCTATTACTAAGCCCTGAGATTTATATTTTCTTATAAGAATATATAAATACTTAGATCTGCAACCAAATATTTCAAAGACAAGACATCTGAGAGATAGAGTAGGTTGAAATCCTAAATATATTTATGAATTGCTTGCTCTGATATAGTCTTAGCGACCTTATCTTTGGATATCCCTTTATAAACAGCTTGTATTCTAGTTAAATAAATAATCGTGTGAAATGCGAATATCGACCACCCGCACTTTGCAAAAAATGCCATCTGTATGTATACTAATGTGACAATATGATATATTGTTATACGAAAATGTCCGGACACAAAAAGTGTCTTACTTGGAATATAATTATACCTAAAGTATGAATGGAAAGAGAAAAGTTTATGTACAACCTATACAGAGCAGCTATAGAACAAAAAATATTTATAAACAGAGCGGATTAAAAATGAAATTAAAATTAACAATTTCAAAGCGCATTTTTAACTTTTAGCTAAAGACGGTCGCGACTTAAGAGACGAGCAAATGTCGACCTATCTAACGATTAACGGAGGATTCATAGAAAGTATGATATAATATAAATGTATTTAATTTAATTATTTTATCTTTTATCTGTCATCGACATACTAACATTGTATGAATCAGCATCAATAACTGTATTATTATTAGTTTAGTTTAGTTTTTTTTTATTATATACAGTTTAGTTTTTTTCCTTAATATATACAAAGTCAAAGTCAAATTTATTTATTCAAATAGGATCTTTACATGATCCCCTTTGCCCGTCACTTAAAACTAATTTTTTTGGCTTTTTTCCCCCCGCCCCCGGGTGTGGGGGGAAAAAAGGAAGAAACCCGGGGGGTTTTTTTTTTTTTTTTTTTTTTTCTCCCTTTTTTTTTTTTTTTTAAGGGGGTTTTTTTTCCCCCCCCCCTTTTTTTTTTTTTTTTTCCCCTCTTTTTTTTTTTTTTTTTTTTTTTTTTTTTTTTTTTTTTTTTTTTTTTTTTTTTTTTTTTTTTTTTTTTTTTTTTTTTTTTTTCCCCCTTTTTATAGTAGCGAGCACCATATCCTTGAAATAATTGCTTGTTTATTTTTATGCAGTCTTGTGGATTTAGCACATAAATCGTTTTTATTTCGGGTATTATATTGATGAAAGTCACAATTAGTACTAAAACGATTTATGTGTTTTCTAACATACATGATATTTTCATAGATATATTGACCAGCAAGCGTCATAATATTTAAATCCTTGAATACTATATTATAGTAGTATAAAATATTTAGTTGTGATTTAATATAAAATATTGGCTTTTTTTTTTAATTGTCTACATATCACAGTTTTGGTTGGTTGACTGTACTGATGCTTTTTGTTTTCTTGTTTATATTTGTATGTCAATTGACTGTATGTGGTGTAATCTAAATAAATAAATAAAATAAAATATTATGAACCTAGTTAATATAACAGACCGTAAGTTTAATTAACACTATTTTAACTATGCCCAAATTGCCTGTAAAATTTATTAAAATGCGATTTTGTATGGAACTCTGTTATATATATGTAGTTACATGACAGTACTTTAAACTAATTAGTAATTATGACTTACCTACTGAAGTAAACCCTAAACGAAAAGACATTTTGTTATTTTGTCTGTGCGGATGACGAGTGCTTTAATCTCAACTCATAATCACCAAATAGATTCAATAAATCCAATACCTGCTTACTTAAAATTTAAAAATATATATACTGGCCGTTTTGAAGGAAAAACAGCCTAAGGCGCTGCTCGGAAAACTAAAAAAAAAAACATTTCGCGCGTAAACCGGTTTATTTCTATTGAAAAGCGGGCGTTGACCCTCGTGACCAACCCCTGACCTTCGCGTAAGTGTATCGAGTGATGTAACCGTGACTCTTTGCTCAAAACACGGAATACGATACGTGCCCATTCATACGAAGTACCTGTTAGGTGGACAGATACTGGAACTGCGTAATTTTAAGACAAAACAGCTATATCTTCTAACGTATGAACAAGACTCGTTATATATATACATGTGTTTAATTAAGGAAATAAAATTAATTAAATTGTATAGTGGATTCATTGGACTTGTGAGATTTTTATAGAATCTTTGCGCTTCTATCTACAAATTAATTACATTAAGATTTTTTATAACGTAATTACAATAATTTGCTCAATTTCATTCACGCCACCTATTCTCTAATTGCGAAACTAATAAGCTCTAATGAACCACGGAAACTTACCCTTCACGTATGAGGGTGTGTGTTCAACATTTTTACGAACCGTTACGCGAGCTGCCATCTAGTGGCGAATAGTAGTAGTTTAAGTTTGCAGTCTTGCACGATTTCAAAGCTCGAAATTTAATGTTTAATCACAGCTTACCCGTTTGCTAAATTACTGAAGGCGAACAATGGATACCTGAAAACAAATAAATATTATTAATTACTTACTTTATTAATGATTTTTCTTTAGGCTTTCTTATTACTATATATTTTCCTTTCTTATTCTAAATAATGATAATTTCATATTGCGTTTACGAACATACAAGTAACCTCAATGGAAAATATAGAATATTGTGAGTTATTTAAAATAGTCTAAGGGTGACGTTCGCAAAATCGATACCACCCCTTATTGGTAGCGAAATGATTGAACATCCTTATCGCGACATTTTTCTAATGGCGCGCGTGTAGACCCTTTCTCTAGTTTAAGGGGTGAACACATGCATTTCAAATATCTTCGATTTGCTTCTTAAAATTTGTATCTGCGGTTATTTTTATAAATCCGACAGAAGCCTCCAACGAGAATAATGGAAAACATTCAGTATACAAAGCAAAGTTGGTAAAACTCTATCTAATAAAACAATATTATACCAACCTCTAAGATCACTAAGATTATTTAGGTCTGAACGATTTAAGAGAACTACGAGTAAGTTTATTATTATAGGCAATCCACACTTACATACGTATTGTGGGACGTGGGAGTTGTCTAACTATCTAATATCTTCTTAATCAAACAAACTCTCAATACGTTTTAATAGTACGAGTTTTATTTAGATTAATAATTTGAAGCCAACTAATAGTGATTATAGAAAGGACAGTGTGGTGACGAGCTAACACCCCTTTTCGTCGCAAATGACGACAATACGGAATCAATACTATCGATACGAAGTCGTGAATAGCAAGTTTCGTACGTTCGTATTATGCACACTTTGAGATCGGAGGAATTGGATGGTGAGTATGCGTTGAGGGAACCTCGGTCTAGATATGGAAATATTATGAAACTGAACTTAATATTATAAAGCTTTAGAGTTTGGTTCGGTGTGCGAAATAATTTTGTGTTTTGTTTAACCAGGCTATATCGTAATATTAATCGGAGAAAATTAATACTTTTTGGGTGTGAAGCAGTAGTTTTAATAAGTGGAAATAAAAACTATAAATAATATAATAATTACATAAATATAATATATATTATCTCCTTCAATAAATTTTCTTTAATATAAATACGTTTGGAGAAGCTTACAATTTGATAATTTTGAAATATTATTACTGATATATCTATCACTATAATACTAATGATTTGACAAAATAATAGCATACATCAAATTCCAATCTGTTAACTAGATAAAAAAACCACTAAAACGGAAATTCTTCAATTAAAAATATCCCGTATTATAATCAAAGCAATGTCACCCAAAAATTGGTAAAAAGAAAACGCATTAACACATATAGATGAATCGTGTCACGCACACATGCGCAACACCCACACATCGGCAGCATCACCCTACTTTTTAAAAATCGTTGGGGCCTTTGATAAGGAAATGCAGATATTTGAAGGAAAGCTTTAAGCTAAGCCTTATATAGATTTTGACCTCTTGCAAGATTTGAATACATTCACTTAATATGTGTATATTGCTGTGGAGGTTTTCAATTTTGAAAATTAATTTATTACCTTAATAACTAATTACATATAAAAATATAATAGAACACAATGACACCTGTAGTAGCTCCAGCCGTGGCACAGCCTACCACCAGGATTTATAATTATTATTTATAAAAAATCTCATCAAACGAAGAAAACATATTATTACACTTTTACCGTGATTCATGATTTTGTATAGCAATCGAAATATGTGTAATGTGATGGTGTACATATGTGTGTGTTATTAAAAAAGGTACATTTAATTTCTACGACTTGAATGTTGACATTAATGACGTCATCGCAACTTAAACTCAACAATTGACGATTAAAAGTGTTATTTTAAAAGACGGTCCAGGTTATTTTATTTTGTTTAGTTAAATTAACAAACTCATATTGTAACACTTGCTTCAATACGACGTTAAATAAATAATAAATCACAAAAAAATCTGACTCGAAAATTTTTCTTAAATTATTTCAAAATGATAATGGCTAATTACAAAGCTCACACAAAAACTGTAAAATCAATTAATGAAATATCCATATCAAACCGACAAAGGAAAATTCATCGTAACACAAACGTAAATAAGAGGAAATCGTTCCCCTAATTTCGAGTGGTTATTCTAAAGCCTTAGCGGGATTCGCTAATAATCGACTTCCCCTACTAATTAAAACCAGCTTTTAATTGCTCCAAACGGCCACCTGTTGCGATTTTATGTCCCTGTCGCACGATCTGTCTCGTTCGCGGAGGCTGTCCCGTTTCCGGATGGCAATTTCGCCATGAATATACTGCGAGCTGAACTGGTAAAGCATCTTTTGTTAAAGCTTCATAGTGACCACGGTCATCTAAATTAAAATAAATATATTAACATATTACAAGTTTATATGTTGGAAGATAGTATATAGTTATAATTATTTAATCTCTATTACAGACATTATATTTAGGCATATAGAATGTCTTCCATATGTCAAAAATATTAGAATTTGCCACAAGTGATATACAGTTTCTAGCAAAAATTTTATGGCAAATATCAGATTAACAACTTAGGTTTTTTTCTTTCCAATCCATTTGTTTAATGTAAAACCTTGTAATCGAGAGACGTATTAGAATATAAATATAAATATACGTATTAGAATATCTTTATTATCTAATATATATTAGGAGGATTAACGTAAAATTCAATACAGAACAATCAAATTGTGCCCAAACGAAGTTCCCAATCCCCGTCCTTTGTTCAAACGACTTCAACCGTACTCAAATCGCTTGATTAAATAATGAATTAATTCTATTTACATTTTTGCGTTTAAATGAACTGTGGACGTGATTATTTTTTTTGTTTCGTATAATTGTTTTTAAAGGCGTTTTAGGGATATCACAAATATTTTGAACCCAGTACTGGATTTAATTTTCCTAAAGACGGGTACTACGGGTACTACGGGAGCATACATTTTATATTAACCTTTTACTTACCTTAAACTTAACATATTGAAAAAAAAAAATCATTTTAAACATAGCTCAATTATGTACTGTTTGCAAATACCGTAACGGTGGTATTTCAATTTATGAATAACGGTAACCATGGCAACACATTTCATACTAACGTTTTATGATAACGCCTCATGTATCTAGTCTGTGCTCTTTGAGGCGATCACCCAACCTCAGATCAAAAAAAAACAGGCTTTTATAACAATACTGTTTGACTATCCAGTAGGCGTAGTCGTCACCATGCCGGACTGACGATCAAAATGTCTTGGGTTCGATCCCTTGTACCTTTTACTTTTCTGTGGAAAGCATATCTGTTGGCTCTATTCTGGGCGTTATATATATATATATATATATATATATATATATATATACATATAACATGTATTATATGAGTATATATGTTTATCAGTTGTATTAACAACAATATTACACACATATAATCTATTATAATCTATAAAATAAGTTAAATTGAGGCAGCAACCGCATGTAAAATGGCTCCCGATATTATTAATACTAAAATATTAACCGTCTTCTAATACCGAGAGAAACACAAGATAACATGAATTTAGTATCACACATAAGTTGAAAATCACAATTATTATACACAAAACAATATAATTGTATTAAAATTATGGCAATCTATCACCGTCTAAGCATAATCGTTCTCCACTTATGAAAATAGCCTCAAAATTGCTCTGAAGAAAATTATCAACCCATTATGTACCGGAACCCTTTCTTTAATTAAAAATAATTTTTGTTTGTATTCTATAATAACGGATAATTTGATTATAAGTTTTGGTGCAAGTGCTATTAGTTGTATAATGCCTCCTTATTAGTTACGATTATTTTAATCATGTCTCATTATGAACCAGTTGGCGCAATGGTTACCATGCTGGGCTGACGAACCGAGGTCCCGGGTTGGATCCCCGGTGCAATAAAAATTGTGTGATGGCTGTGGTCTGGCCATTATATAGAAGTCAATTAAAAATTATCTATGTAATTATCAGTTACGAGGGCAACCGAAAAAAATATCGTTTACCCTGTTATTTATTGCTCCAACTTAATTATATAATTTGTTCCATACGTGTGCACAAAACAAAAAAAAATGGCTGGTTTAATTTAATTAATTGTAATGACCATTTCTGACCAGTTTTGGTCGTTGATAAATCTTTGTCGTTAGAATTAGCATAAACGTTTTAATGGCCAGAGAATTATGATAATCTGAGCGGATTGAACGCGTTTTAGCGTCAAGTATATTTGAATTCCTCTTTGATCAGCCTCCCTTGAGGTTTTTTTTTTATATAACAGGGGGCAAACGGGCTGGAGGCTCACCTGATGTTAAGTCACACCGCCGCCCATGGACACTCGCAATACCAGAGGCCTCACCAGTGCGTTGCCGGCCTCTAAGATGCTTATACGCTCTTTTCTTGAAGGTCCCTAAGTCGTATTTCTGGCAGCTGTTTCCACATAGCGGCGGTGCGCCGGCAGAAAGTGCCTTCTGAAGCGCCCATCTACTGTCCGTCTACCCAGTCAGAAACAGGCAAACGGCCTATTTGTTAAAAATATTTTTTAATAGCGTAAAAGTAAAATTTTTGTAAGCGTTTTAGTAATTCATGCAATTTTAATATACTTAAGTACATCTTTACACAATTCTAAGATACTTACTTATATATTTACATGTCAAAGGTCACACCAACTACGTGATATCGGTTAGTATTACATAATTAGATCGCTATTATCACCTTTACGGACTTTATGAGATTTCAATTCACAAGAAATGCTGATTAACGTTAACAAGGATGGCGCACACCGTATTTTAACGGCATAAACAAGGAAATTGCCTACTCTTTATTGTCTTAAATGATGAAGCCCTTGTAACAAGTAACAACTATGTTGCGGCCTAGTATTATGTGAGGTAATAGCCACGACTGGAATTATGTGCTACATTAAAATCGCCAAGTCGCGGTGACCACTAGTTGGTTATATGTGGCCCGATGACCATATATCAATGGACAATTTTCAAATTAAAGAGCTGGTTTATAATCTGAGGGCGAACAAATGAAAAATAGAATAGTTATATTTATAATAGCGAAACGTCGGAGAAATTCAAAATAATGTAATATACTTAAATTTTATAAAAATACATAACATAACAAAGTGTTTTTCTTAAAATAGAACAGTTGTTTCGGTTGGCTGAAAAGCTGCACCATTGATCGAAATAGGAATGCCTGAATACCATCTTGAGCAAGCCGCTTCATTATTACAAGAGCTTAGGATGAAGAACTACTTTAACATTAGCTACCATTATTAACACAATTGATGAAATAATATTTACTTAATGGTATTCTAGACGAGGTGGCGAGTACGATGCGGTAGTAATGATGCGCTTCAACGATCATAGCAGGGAAAAATTATACGCATGAAATCTTACAAGTTTTTTTACACCATTCCCTGGCTGGTGAACAGGAAAATGGCTGTAATTGTTACCTATACGCAATGTATACTTGATGACACATTTGCAGAACATGGTTGAACGGTTTAATAGTAGTTTCTTAATAAAGTAGTCATTATTGATGCAATGACTTGTAATAAGACTACTTGTGTACTTAGTGAGCAATGAATGTATGTGGTATGTTTAGTAGAACGGATGGATTAAGCACAGTAGTACAATGCAACAAATGTAAAGTAGCAGCTCAAGTATGGTACATCGATAGGAATAGAACGTATGAATCTTTTTGAGTTGAGCTCACAATATCGAAAGTTCCGATATAAACATTTTACAATTCAATTGCTTATTGAGACCTTGTATAAATCATACAGAAGTATTAATCATACAACAAACAACACTACCAAGGCCTGCTTCTCACCGTCTGCAATTAACAATACCAAAGATCCCAGCGGGCTCACATTAATCCATATTTATATTCTAATCAATAAATCCATTTGCAATTTAACCAACCGTTTATACAGAACACTTCTTCCTATTAGTGGCTTCAAAGACAAAAAGCGTGCAGCGGATTCGACGTTGAGCAGCTGGGATGCTGATAATCTCGATTCTAAGGCGATTGCGATATTTATTATCGAGTCTCGTTATTCGAGTCCAAATAAAATAAAGCGTTTATTAGTCGCGTTTTGGTCGGGTTGCGGGAATTGGCCATTGTTTTTGGTCTGCCATCAATCACATTGGGTACCGGGAGTCAGTCGGAACGGAACGCCTGGCGACGGGATCTATAACGGTTATTGAAATGAGAGGGCCCCCGCTTTTTACCAAATTTAAATTTTGATAAGGCAAGACCCTGTTTTGTTCTAACTCTGACTCGCTTTGTGAAGGGTGAGTACTTTTTGTTCGGTTTCACTGTCTGTTCTTGGTGCTAACGTTAAATTTATTTTACTAAGGGCATTCTGATTTACTTTATACTTAGTTTTTATTGCGTCGGTATTGAATGTCGCTTTGTGTTGTCTGTGAAAATTTCAATAGCAGTTAAAGTTCTTGTTTCTCGGGCGAGACAAGCGGTGTTTTGTTTTGCTCGAGATAGTGACTAACGCAAACTAGTTATTCACAATGCATCCCTATTATTCCTCATTTCCCCGATTTCATTCGATCTCATTAATGTTTTAATATTCAATTTTTAATAACAGTTAAATCGCTATGTACTTGAAATAAACGTTCTCTGACAGTTCATATTTTTATTTTTAAGTTCAGGCATTTTGGTTGAAGTAACTCATTATAGTAATATATATTACTACATTATTTAAAATAGCAGTCAGAAATAAGTATAATAGAAATAGAATTCATAAAATATAACTCACGAAATCGTTAACATCAAATCTCCAACTTGTTCGATATTCAAAATTAAGGTTCGAAATTTAAAATATCAAAATTCTTACGGCTCATTGACACCTACGCCGTACGTCGTCCTCAGAGCCCTATTATTTGGTATCAATATTCAGGGTCCGAGAGTTGTAAAGTGTAATAAAACACCATTTTTATATCGCATGTTTAGACAGTGCCTGAGAGGTGATAAGGAAACCTGTACTGGACCGGATATCGTTGACCATTCACAAAAAATTGACGCACACATGAAAGTATCTGTGCTGTGTACAACTCGGTTCATTCATGCTTTTACACCAAATAGATATTTTTATACGATATTACCTCATACAAGCCATTACAGCTCGTATGAGTTATAATGAGTATCACTTTCTATATTCTCGTTTTTAGGTTTTTAATGTGGATGAGGTCATTTTTTGTAGGAATGAGAAGATATGAGAACAATGTATAAACTTTTATAAGCTTATATAAGTATCATCGCCTTTATTTAGGAAAAGATGTTATCATTATACTATGAGACGAAAAGACAGTGTATAGACACCTAATTCAACTCAATAGATCCTTATAAAATTATTCTGTGACAACAGATTTAATTTGTATGTATAGCCGACATAATGCCCTGCAATGTACTACATTAAAACTTTAAGACTATTTCAATTATACAAGTACTCGGCTTTAAGCCAATTAAATAAAAGTTATGCGTCATTAAAACTTTATGTTTAACCTGGTTGACCTCTCATATTTAAAGTCGAAATTTTTCCAAATATCGTTAATTCTTTTCACCTTACACTAATGCACCTGGCACAATTACCTGTAAAATCAGGTTCAATTTTATTCAATCCACGGAGAATACATACAATTTTCCACCTTAAGCCATTCACTTTAAGGTCGTTATCCCAAATGATGGGGTAAAGAAAAATAAATGCTTGTAATACAAAAATATTTGATGCCAAATGATGTCATTTTAAGGTGATCGTAAAAAATCGCAGTAAAACGTTATTTGCGTACATCTTACGTATATAACTGTAAACTCGATTCATTCATCTTGTTTCAATCGGCCAGTGTATTAAGAAAAACATAAGCCACCAAAAGTTTAATATCATATTGTGTTTGCGTTCTACACATGAAGCGAGGAAAAATTATTATTTCAGATCGCAGCATTATAAGCTTTATAATTGAATGATGGCATAGTTGTATTATTTTTAGTATTACAACAACAAATATCGAAAAAATAGCGAAAAAATATTTGTTTCTATTCAACTATTCGTGGGTGTTATTATGTTAGAGTTATTAAGGTATGGTTTTGCACTATAAGTGAAATGGCGTTAATAAAATGAGTACGCAACGATTAATATTCAATTAATATCCAGTGTTTTATCTTATATCACCAATATATTCCCATTATATAAAATAGGCAATCATAATCTAGACTCTTATCTAGATAAAAATACTTGTCGCCTAATCGAATAAGATGACACATTTTTGTATTAATCCAACATCGTAAATATGCCGTTGTCTTTATAGTTCCGTTGCGGATACCAGACTAATATTACAGAGTAAAGGACAGAGAGAGAGTAATCATAAAAAAGCAAAGCAAAATCATAAAGCTTATATGCTTATTAGCAAAGATAAAATTTTTTATTACTGAGTTTTACATATTTATATTTACTTTAAATAAATGAAAGACAGATTAGAAAGTTACTGTTACACTACTTTATTATTCTGTTGACATTTAAGAGTGAAAAATAAGTTTAACCATTTTGTGCTGACATTTGTCAAATATCTTTTAAACTGGAATCTTTTGGATATGTAATTAAGGACGAACAAATGAGTGTTAGAAATTGCAAACCTGCTTTCATCCTTTACTATATTCACAGCCAACCCGTTCGAGTATCACACTAGTGTTAATTAATTCATACGTGGGCGTCATTCCGTCATTATGATAGAATGATGTGGTAGCCCATCTTTATTGCCTGCCCGATGATTGAGACGTGCCTATGGACAACGACATTCCTTTGGCGGTCAATACCATAAATACTTATTACCATAGAGCTCGGATGACAGATGTCACATGTTTAAAAGACAAGTATTTTGTACTTATTTTGAAGTTTAACCACAGAAGGTTGATATGTAAGCGTGATCACTGAAACAGAAGCAGAAATGTTAGTCTGTATGTGGTTTCAGAACATCAAACAAAATCCGAAACTTAGTTTTACATTGCTACTTATTACCAGATTCAGTTCCGGTAACCAAAAACATCCTTGTTATAAAACTGTATTAACAGACACGATGAGTTTTGAAAAATTAATAAAAATGAACTTGTAAAAAAGTAGGTTGAATGACAGCCTAATGAATTCTAAAGTAATTGAGAAACAGTAATGGCAGAAGTGACAGAAAAAGCTAGTTAAGGTTAGCCTGCTTTAGAAGCACCTTGTTTGCAAATAAATATGGTCAGGATTGAGCCGTTGCCTTTATTTTACGCAGTTAACTTTAAAACGAGCCAGTGAATAGCTTTTAGCGGCCATTGCGGAGCTGTAGTCATAAACCCAACGCTCAACGTGATGTATTAAAACTATTTGTTAACGCTAACTACTTACTTTGTTATTTGTTATTTAAAATTGCATACATCAAATGCTATGGTTTTTATAAAGATAAACGAAATGGAGCACAAATGATAGTTACAGTCAAAAACCAAAGAAAGTCGTCGTGTAAAGTCAAGAGTGAGCCGTCTTGTCTGCGAATAATCTGTGGCAGTTGCATAGTCTGTCCACAGAGTATAAATGAAATAGCGAGCCTACAAATTACAATCAACACGGCCCAACTCGCTCGCACGTGGAGCGCTATCAATTTACAGACACCTTTATGTTTATTTTATATTCGAGTAATTTCTCTATTAACACGCCCACGCCCTCTTGTGTTTATGGCGAGATAGGCTTCGGGATCGCTCGCAGTTTGAATGCGGATAAGATAAATTGTGCTTTTAAATAAGAATGGAAAGATGATCGTTACAGTTTAAAGTCTGTTTTATGTAGAAAAGTAAGTCTTATACAACATATATTTTAATATGGATCATGTATATTTTTGAATATTTAATAATTTACGATCTATTTTGTAGTCTGATACCGTTCATAAGTTATTTGGTTGTTGACATTTGATGTGTCACCTGTGGTTCGAAAACCAAGTTATCCCATATTAAGATCACATTTGTCATTTAATAAAAAGTAAAACATTGTAATATAATATTTTCATGCCGTTTTAGTTCACGTGTAGGTGAGTTCACTGCCCTTTGAATATGTTTGATTCCAATATCTTGTTTTAATGATAAAACTGGTATGATGATCTCATTTGTGAAAGCTATTGTCCTTTGTAAACTTTCTTTTTGAGATGTACTATATTCTGTTTTTTGGTAAAAGATATAGTATGAACCTTGAATAAAAGAAAGTATGAATTATATTTCTTCTTAATATGGTAAAATGTTCAGTAGAACTCGGCACAGTTTATGCCCAAGTCTAAAATAATATATATTTTTAGGTGGTTAAGTTTAATATTTTCCTGTCATTATGACAGACATTTATTTCATTATATTCATCATTTAGTCAATGAAATTTTGTCTACTTAGTACTCGAGAAGTAAGTACATAGAAATTACTTATGCACATTTTTTTCTTAATTTTTAAGAATTACTTTAATATTAATATTAAACTTTTAAAATGATTTTGGTTTTCAATAAAAAAAAATATATATTTATCAACACAAATACACTCTTAAAATCCATAATGCTGGTAATAATTAAGAAAATGTATTAAAATACCATGAACTCACTACATCTACTGTATAATAAAGCGCTTAAAGCGATAGTTCAGAGAAAGCCTATTTAAAATCAGTGCAGCGCTGTCGATCTGCGCCTACGCATCAACTTATTGTTAACGAGTACACATATTATTTATGATAAGAAGCTTTCGTATGGATTATGGAGATTGAGTGTCAACAATACTAATATATTTCATATTTTTTTAATCAAAGAGATTTATCAGCTGACTATTAATTAAAACCAGAAGTCATCGTAGCGTGCGTATCACTAAGAATATCTGGTGACTGGGGATTAAAAAAAACCCCATGTTAATAGTATTTGAATTATACTTGTATACGTCTGTATGTGTGTTGTAAAACCTCCAAATATAAATGACAATGAAATATATAATAAGAACATAATCCTACTGTTTCCACTTTAAACGCGTGTTTTTTTCCCATAGTGATATAACATCATAGTGACAACACTAACCATTTAGTTTAGAAATAGCACACGCTTTGTATGAGCTTTTAAAGCAAACCTTTAACCTACACATTCTAACTCATTTCCATTACAGCTGTAGCCGTGATTACTTACACACCTCAGATATTTTATTGCACATTATTTTCTTTGTCCTCAAGCGAATCTATTGAGAGACGCGTCGTTATTTCACCACGCACTTCTACATACGTGCAAATACCGCTCAAACTTTGATTACCTTAGAATTACGACTGTCGCACCGCACTTGATTATAATTGTGCAGACAGATCTGATTTGCGTGACCGATCCGTGCTGTAATGACGTGCCCACCGTATACGACACAATTTCAAACATATTTTCATTTCACATCCGTCGAAATTTTATAAAGGACTGACACCACACATTACAATCAAAGTCCTCAATGTAAGCCAAACTCATAATTTTCACTGCGTTTTATTCTACCGCGATTGAATGTGCACTTTCGCACTTAATCGAGAAATATGGCTGTTGCTCTTATGCCTTTATTTATTACACTCAACCTTCAAGTAAGGGATTAAGAGGCGAGATTCATATTGCTCTCATTAGTTGTAAATTGATTAAAGAATGGGCTTCGAACTATATATCCGTACGATGTACGATCCTATCTGCGCCGATAAAGCTATCTTGAACAGGTTGAATTTATAAAGAAAATTTGGAAGTATAATGTGTTTTGGTATTGCACAGAAGTGTTACAGTTTTTATGGAGCATAAAATGTGTGGGCTCTGTTGTGTAATATTAGCGTGAGGTGACATGAACATTGAACATTGGTAAGATTTGCAGAAAGTTCAAGGCCGATGGATAGGATACTATAGAAATTTATATACACATACTAAAGACTTGTAAAATAAACATCTTGATTTGACTGCCTTCATTATATTAATTACCCACACTGTTCTAGTGTTCGCAACACTTACAACAATACGTGTATATTTAACAGATAAGCGGGCCACGATTTATTGCGTGCATTTCTTTTGTCAGCTTTGAAATTGTACTCGCATAAGTTAACCGAGATTAAAGTAATCGAACTTATAAATTTTGTCGCCTCACCTTTATACAGCAACGGCTGTGTCGACGCGAACTCTGTTCAAATTAATGGGCCACATTATCAGATCGAGCGAGTACATGGCGTTTATGCGAAGATAATTTTGTGTACAGAATTTTTAATTATATCTCATTGGTCGGGCAGCGCTAGCAGACCTGAAGACTTATGGCGACGACTTTCTTTATATTACCTCTATACGCATAGTTGCTTTCGTATGCCTATATAATTATGACTAGTCTATGAATGTTTGTTCGTTGAAAACTTTGACACTATAACGTGAAAAAATATTATTTAACTACTTGATATTATTATATAGATTATTAATAAGAGTAGGCCACATTTTAGATCTAGAAAACTTTCATCTAATGAATATTCTATAGTACCTTCTTAAATGAATAGACCATTAAGACAATCACTATGCCCACATCAAGAAATATCTTGAAATGAACGTTCCAAAATCAAACCACAATTTGTTTCAGTTAAATCAGGATGTGAAACAAATTTTAAAACAAGGGAGTTTGTCTCAATTATATCACCATTACACCACTCCCTCTTGCAATGGTATTTAATGTCTAGGGCAAAAACTTGCGAGACAAGAATTAATTAATTCCAGTCGACACTTATTAAGCGCTTAATTTCCATTTAGCAGATTTTTTGAGTGACTCGGACTTCTTTTATTCAAAACAAAAGGGAAGTCGCTATGCAAATGTTTTCTCGCGGCTTCATTTGAATTAATTAATGAGTTTAATGACGTTGGAACTTTTTTAGCTTTAACAATGTTTGCGGTAAATAAAACTTGTTAAGGAAATGTTTTTACTTTGTCATCTGCTCGTTTTGTTTCGTTTCTTTTATGTTCTAGTTTTTCCGCGTTGATGTGATCATTAATTGTGTTAACGTTTTATAAGGTTTCTATTATTTGGTTTTGTTTAGTCAGCATTACGTTTTTTTAGTTTTAGAATAGTTCCGGGTTAAGCAAATAATATAAGTTGGAACGCAATATCAAAAAATTGGTGAGCATAGTACTAAAAAAAGTAACAACTATTATTAATTGAATTTTGAATAAGGTAATATTTTGAGTATGGGTAAGTTAATGTTTGATTGAGTCAGCAAAGAATGGAGAAGACACAAATGAATGAATAGAACAATGATGAAATACAATTTTATCAGGGTAATGAAGATCGCAAACCAAAGACTGGCAGAGATTAATAATCATCAAGTCAGCCCTCAAAGGTGTTAAAAATTAAAAAAGTGTCTTATCTACAATTCTTCGCGATAAATTACTCGAGGGAAGGGTAAAGTTAAAAATGATCTTGTTCTATAATTTAACCCGTTTAGCGCAGTCAAGTAATAAAGATTAAAAAGTTTATTTTTTAACACTCTCGGTGCTAATGAGGGGGCGTTGGAAACAATTTGAAGGATTACCTTCTAAAAGCTTCCGTCAGGTTTTTAATTGAGACTTTTTTGTAATCCAAAAGGCTTTTAGGCCCTTTGACTCGCACCTCGCCTTTTGTGTTTGCCGGTATTCTATAAATTAATAGTATCCTGGTTTAGTCTTCTATAGATTTGATTAAATTGGAATTTTACACAATATATTGCTTAGCTTAAGATTAGGTGAGTGACCCATTAAGGGTCACTCACGATAACAGTGCTTTAAATGCAAAATAAGAATGTTTAAAGGTTATACAAAAGAATCTAGTACCTACCGGTAAGGATTGTTTATTGGTACAAACTTACTCTTAAGTAGAACAAACAATTGTTACTTATAATTTTTATATATCGTCAATATTTTGAGTTACTACAGCATCAAAATTTCGTACAACATTCTTCACGCTTATGATTTTATCAAACTATATTTCACGTATGTAGCGTGTCACCTTAAACATGCTACAAAAAATAAATGAAACTCGCTCTCTCGGCATACAATAATTGGTGTATCAGAAAACAAACTATACGACCTCTGCTTAAGAATTAAATTCCCATGCATAATGCCTCCGCGCAAAAAGCATAACTCTAATCTCAAGTTAAGACATTACGAGAATACCAATGCATACGCGAAAAATCGATCGCGACGTCTTAAATTCCTCACCCTTTTCGAGGGGTCTCCCCCAAAAAAACGAAAGAATAGAAGAGGGAAAAAATCTAAATCGTCTCATATCTGTGCCCCCTTCACCCCGGCCCCCGGACACCTTGAGTACGGGGCGCCCTCCTTATTTCGTATGCGAGTTCCTCCGGCAATCATTATAAAGGTATCGATTAGACCCCACGCTTATAAGCTCATATCTCTATGAAACACTGTGTACATAGGACGGTGGTCTGATCATTTTTACGAAAACTAACACGCTTAAAAATCCTTTCCGCTAAGAAAACACAAGCCTCATATTGTCAACCGTAAAACTTGAATAAAGGTTTTATATAATATGTTTTCGGTAACACAAAAGGTTAATTGATGTTTAAAGGTCACATGTATTGATAATGTATTGTCTAAGCTCTCGTTACTCTTCTACACGTTGCGATATAACAAGTGAATACTTATAAGATCTTACAATTTTAATGAAAACATAATCTTGATGTAACAGTAAGATCTACTAGATGAATAAAAATTTCTAGTAAACGATATATTACGAATTTTGATGACGAAGACATCTCCCCTATTCTTAAGCTTAATATAAAATTTCCAGACATCATGAAGAATTACAAGTCCATATTATGGTGATTTAAGAATATTTGGATTGGCAAAAAAAGGGCATGGTTAACTAGCGAAGACGGAGTCCGCATAAATAGATGCAAATCGTTCCCGTTAAACTATTTCGGGAGGTAAACAGGGGGCCGAGCCCCACGTGTCCCGACTCGAGATTAAAAACAGTGGAGGCCAAAAGACAACGAAATATTAAGGTGAGGTCCTTTGCATATGTAATGTATCGAGCTGAATTATTATAACATTTATAGAAGATGAGAAAAGTGGTTATCTATTGCTTTCTTTGATCGATTTTGTCTATCATAAGTAACCATATTTGTATATAATGAACGTACTTTAGTTAGTAATATAAATTACCTGTATTTACCATTTTTACTGTGTAATAAATGAATATTACTTTTTTCTCGTATATTAATTAAAAATTGCGAAAATATCAAAAACCGGTAAAATATAGGAAAAATGAAATTTAAATTTCCACCAAACAAGGTAAGATTCATTATTTTCGAGAGGCTTAAAAATGCCATTAAACACAATAGACCGAATCGGAAATATCAAAGAGATTTCATTACACGCATTTAGTCTTTGTCCACGCAAATCTCCCCAGCATCCCCAATTCCTCTCATTACTTACCTCAAGACAATGGGAAGACGTCCGCAAGAAAAAAATATAATAATTTCAAGTGGAATAGCGCTGAAAATCTTTTCACGGGGAGATGAATTATTGTTGTTTTGCAAGCTCCCAGGGACAACTGCACCATCCTTATTACGCTATTGTTCAGTATTACGAGACTTATTCATTTTTACTTGGCTCAACTTGAATACTTATTAATTTAAGACCGTGATAAGCTTGAATTCCTTTGAATGTACCAAGGAAATGTCTGGCCATTGTGGTCTATTTTACATTCTATTGAGCGACGTTATATTTTAAGAGAGATTTTTATTTTTTGGAGTAAAAAAGTGCAAATGTAGTCCTTAAATTACTGTCAAATTTTCAAGTAAGGTTTGAGGTACTCAGCTTGATTGTACAGTGTGTGTTAAACCGGAAGTCATCCGTTCTAGCTCCGACTAATGGATTTTTATTTCTGAATATGAATTTGCTGATTAGCCGAACGTTCTGAATTCCAATGTCAAGGCTATCAAAGAATTGTAGTGTTAATAATGATGTACCGCGGCACCAGACACTCAATAAGATTAAAAGAAATCTAGTGTGGCTTATTAGCTGATCATGACGTCATTTATGTAATTATATCGATTAGACGCTAATACAATTACGATTAACAGGGTTAAAACAGACGAGCAACATTATAATAGGCCGTTTCCTCCATAATATCAAAGTGCCAGTAATCGTAAAACGTTCGTGTCTTAAAAATTTCGTGTCCACAAGAATTATATAAAAGACATAACGATCAACACACGGATTTATTCGTAAACCCTATATCGAAACAATAAATGCACGTACTATATATCACATCGAGCGCTTTATGGTAATCGAAATATGCCCAAATATGTTGTTAAGAGGACGTGAAACTACCATTGAACATGCGAGGATGAACGGCTTAGACACAGCTAGCGCCCGACGTGCGAACTTCAACCTTATCCTCCTCTAATAAGGCTTACCTCTTAAAGGTTTTATAGGTCCCTGTACATATTTCGTAGGTTACCCGTAACGAAGTCTAAACTTCCGAAGTAGCGTGCATGTAGAATTTTAAAGGCATAAACATTTCCGAAGAGCCTGTCGGGAAGTGGCTCGGTGCTCGTAATAAAGTCATTTCTGTAATGAAAAGAATCCGCCAAGTCGCAGCACAAAACGTCTTCCCCGTTGGGGCGAGTCAAGAGTGAATACGAATTTTAATTATTTTTTTAAGCCGGTGGCGAAGAGGTGATGCTACCCCAGCGTCGGCTTATGCAAACAATCGAGTCGCACTTGGAATTAATCCGACTTTGGGTTTTTCCTTCGCGACAAGGAATTAACAAGCAAAGAAGTCATTAAGTCGGAAGATTTGAGGATTCTTTTTAATTGCGGCTTCTTGACGTCCGGCTTTCTAATTGGTCCGTGTCGACTAACTTGGTATAAATTGAATTCGTCGCGAGGCATTTTTAAACGACCTTTAATTTGTTTCACATTTATTATGGATATTTGATTTGCGTTAAATGTAAATTTACGTCGACTCAATGAAAATAAAATTAAGCAAATTGCCTCCTCTGATATCGCTTTATCTTTATTTAATTAAATTTCGAGAGCCGAGCATAAATTCAACGCGATGTGACAGAAATTAGTTATAACACTAATGCAGGTAAATTGCGAAATAAAATGTAAATCATTCTAATTCTTCAGGTTTGTTTTGTGAATTTTTTGTTTGTTATATTATATTACTGTCAAACATACAAATAAAACATTTGTCAGTAAACAATCGATGAAAATTATGTATAATTTGAAACAAAAATATGAATATCGAGTGAAGTGATTGCATAAGAAAGACTTTAGACTTATAATTGGCAATGCCTCCCCGTTTTCTTGCCGCCATTAGTGTCATTACAATGCATGGCCCACCGCATATTATCCAATTATTTCTAACCTTTCAGGCTGCTTCAGTAATTACTGTGTTGCAGTAGTTGACAGAAATTGTAGTTTTCCACTAAGGCTGTTGTAAACTTTTAAAAATATGAAAGCGTATGCGTCTATCCAATACGTTCTAATTCAATTACAGCATTTATGTTTTTCCAATACTCTTCAGAAAAAAATTCATTTTTTACTATTATTGAATTCTTTGGAAACAGTTGAGCAGTTATGGTTTGATCTTTTAGATTTCATAAATCATCTTCCATAAAATATATATAAATAAGAACACACTTTTTCATAGAAATTTCATAAAACTCCAGGTTATCCTACCTACCTACGACATTTTCACTGTAAGTTTAAACCACATGACAGTCTAAGTGATTGTGATGGCTGAAGGCTTTAATGAATTATTTGTGGCTCGCGTGCCTCCATCCCCACTAATTACTACTAACGTTATGACGTGGCTCTGATTTCAAAGTGGTGGTAATTATTTTTGTATGTTTTCACCGACAAACGGACAATATGTATAAATGCGGTTTCGTCCACATATATTAACGAGCATATCGTAACGCGCGGAAGGTAAGCTCTGCTCTTATTCTGGGTATAGTAGAGATATATAATTTCTATAGCCTTTGACCTGACACATTAACCATAAGTTTATTCAGTGATATAGATGTAAGGGAAATAAATGCTATTGTAACGAGTGCTAGTGTAACAATAATTTTTTTTTTAATATTCTTTATAAAAAAATCGTCAAATTATCAGTTAACGAGAAGCCATAAAAATTATAAGCTTATTTAATTGAGAGCTACGTGTTCATTTATGATATACCACTCTAGAATTCTTAAATATGATTCAAATTGTATGGCTTGACTGATTGCTCTAATAGAACCTCAATAGCTATCAATTAAGTATATTTATTGTCAAATTACTTCAGTTCACAAAAATCACATATTAATTTGTCCAACTCAAAGCTACATCTCTCAATATAAAGTATAACGACCAAACTCATCAATACTCATTCATCGGTCGGATCATTCCTTAAGGAGGCTTCGCTAATTGAAATTGAAATCTGATTTACATCCCTCTCCCCATTCAACGCTGATTAAAACGTAAAAATACAAATAATAAAATTACAATATCCCTAACGATGCCCGACGTCTCCCCAGAATCCTTTTATATTTGGGGAATAAATTAAGGAAAGAAACCAGTAGCAAACAAGCGCTGTTAACCATTCTTTAATGTTACGGCTAGAATTATGAGTTGTAAAAGCCTTTTTGCGACTTACAATGAGGTTTAAATGACGCTCTAGCTTTAGAATTTTTATGAGATGTTAGTTTGTTGTACTTTATTAATTTCTTACTCAAATCCTTTCATAATACGTTAACGGTTAAGTAATTTAGTTAAGAAGGGAGAAACAGACTAACGTTAGTAGTAAATCGGATATTCGGTTCACTATATTTTTTAATGTTTATTAATCAAAATACAAATTTGCATCCTTCTATTGATATGTTTCTTACTTATAATAGTAAAAGTTAGACCTATTTATTTCCTTATAAAAGATCGAAAACTATTATAAAACGTTATCACTGGCAAAAGGAAGGATGACAGTGTTTAGTTTGCGGTATATAAAAATATAAACAACAAAAAGAGTCTCGAAAATTTAAGATTTATGAGAAATAGGGTAAAAGGTATTGCTAATTTTTTCGTAGACGAATTCGCGGGCGTCTACAATATAAGGCACGCAGTAGAATGAAAAATTGGCCTATTTTGAGGATGGATGACGCGAATTAAGAAAGCAATTACTCATCGGAGGCGTGTACGGGGGTAGAATGTTAATAAGACAAGAGCATGAATGGTATTTTTCTTCGACTACGAACGCCAATGAATACTTAATTAGATTGTTAGTATTTACTTAGGAAGTAAGATTACCTATGTTTTAAATACTAAAGTAGATTTATAACTGAGCTAATTTGAAATATCTATAGTACAATATCGTACATTTGATTGTAATAAATAAACCGTCATCGCTCCGTTTTCGTTTTAATTTTGACAGTCAAGTGCTTTTCTCATGTGGTTTTAGTATCTAGACATTAATGTACTCGATACATTACGTCATGGATAAGCTGTCATACCAAATTTAGACTGTATATCGAACGTATAACAAATATTGTTCAAAACGTGTTTTTATAATGGACAAACTAAAAGTTCCGGCTCTATATTCGATCACAGATCACTATATACATGATGTAGCAAGTAAGCTTGCAACATCTGTTTTATATTTTCTTTTGTAGTCGGTTAAAACATTGTTATAAAGGCTGATATAAAGTCGTAGCCGTTGAGACTCAATAAACTTCACGATGACACCGTTTCATTTGCCCTTCACGTTGTAATTAAGTTGGTTGGTGTTAATTATGGGTGACACACCTTGGTACCTTTAACTCAGCTGCCACTAATATATTATTGTGTTTACATAACGTGGTCAATTTTCATAATTATTATATTTGAATTGTAATTAATTCAGCTGAATGATTTTTTCAATTCTATTTAAAACGAATGTTAATATTGCAGGAGTATATTTTTTTCGTAAAAGAAAGTTCTTGAAAACATAAGATGTCCGGAAATACTCAGCTTCTTAGCGACATAGCTGTTGTTAATAAAGTGTTTTCCCCATAATATGCTTCAGTAAATGGTTGACGATTATCACAAACAAATGTTTCATTTTAATTATTTTTAATTGTTTTTTTTTTCAGAATATGGAAAAATAATTGATTGCAGATAAAAGTTGAGAAAAGCCGAATCAAGCAGCGTTTTAACGGTAGTAATAAATCTTTCTCTTTTAAAACATATTTATAATTGAAGAACTTATAGTTTTATAAAATATGTATTTTGTGAGAAAAAATATTCGAGAAATAAAAGCAATTCCGAAATGTCAACCATACTGTTGAATGAAGAACAACCAATACTTGATAATGCAAACAAACACATCAATAACATTCTTGAGATCAATACCATAAAGTAATCAAGAGTTAATGTTGTTTGCTCTTACACAAAGGCATTAAACAACCGCCAACCAAATTAAGGTAAGTAAAGCTGAAAACTTGCAGAAACAAAACTCCCATAATCTTATTAGACGCAGCCACCGACTAATCCCACCCATCAGCTAATTAATCCAACTCGATTTTGTGAAAAACTTTCAACTCGGAAGTAATTTCACACAGGCATTAGTGGCTCCGAACTTCACACTTACCGCTCTCGGTAAACACTCATGACGTTTCCTAATTAACGGACGCAATTAGTGGCGAGGGGGTGAGGGGTTGAGGGGGGGCAGTGATAAGTGGCTGAGAGGAAAAAGTTGGAAAACTGTGGAGACGTGCTAGCGCGGGTCGCCCCTTTGTCTTGTAACAAACATAAGTTTGCTCCATTCCAGAATTCGTTTGTTTTATTAACTCTTTTTAAGTTTTCGATATAATTCTCTTTTATGATATAGTAATAATTATTTATCTATAGCTGTGTATTACGGGTGGTTTATTGTCTGCTTTTACAGTGGAACGAGGATAAAAATATTAATTATAATTGTAAATGTATTAAGAAGAGATTTCATACAACAGTTATCTAAAAGATTGTGTTTTGTTTTGACAGGGTGAGGTAGCAGCGCGAGTTCGGCGACCCCACTTCGAGTTTTAATGATAAAAAAATGCGTACAGAGGGGAGGCGGGTAAGTGCCATCGAGGAGGGAAAAAACTGCAGAGAAAAATATTTGGCGCGACAGGTTGGGTCCCGGCCGGGGGGACCTTGATAAAAATTAAATCTTAACGACGGAAATTTAAAGATGACGCTCGAACGATCAAGAAGAGTGCACATCTGAGCCCGAGGGCGTTTTAATTGGGCAAAGTGTACTGAGGATGGAGAACTCGGAGTATTTTTTATAAGCGCCACTGATTGATGGCGTCTTCGCAATTCGAATTTCCAACATAAAGACACATTATATATTACGCTCTCAGTTACGAGTATGCGACGAATGCGCTCATTTAAAAAATTAAAATAACTAAATGACAGACATCACACATCATATTTTCTATTAAAACATTGTCCAAGTTTATCAATAAAATAACGCAACATTAAACCTGTAATTGATAATCTGTATAAAGCAATTAGTAGCTGCATAACATTTAAGAACATGCAACATAGACACGAAGACAATTACTATTGTTATTAGTGTAATTGTATTATTTAAAGCCATCTATCTGTCTACAACGAAATTATTTACGGCCAGCGATCAACACGGAATTACATCAACATCTCAAATTCTATCGAATTGAAATTCAAATGGACTCGCAGAAGATTTGCAGCGAGCGGAATCGACTATTGATTTCCTTACATCTTGGGGCCACCAATGCATACTTGTTTAAACTTTTTATTTCCCTCTACACTCGTTTTTTGTTTCAGCCACTCTCCCCAGCGAGCACCCCTCAGGGTCCCTCTTGCATAAAAAAGCTTCTAATCGATAATTTGTGTGGGGGTGCATTAAGCATATCGCCAGAAATGCTCCAATGTTTTTTTCAATGCTTGCGATTTTACCCTAAGGCTATTTATGTTGGCCATCTTTGTAATTGAAGAGGAAAATTCGCCATTTCCGATCGTACATCACATTTTCATTAAAGTGCTTTTTTCTCTCGCAAATAATTAATCTGCTGTTTTTAAGGGAACTTTGTTTTGCACCTATCTTTATAACACTCACTTTTTTATACTAAAGGCTATACAATTCTTCATAAGTAAAACAATTGAGTGATATTTCACTACGATGAAGTTAATTGACGTTTTCGCAACGTGAAAGCTATTACGTCCGATTGAAGTATTCATAAAGTATCTATTAAATGATTTTACAATTGGAATGAGCCATTATCTGACCATAACCCGTCAATATTTTCAAACTTGGATATCGGCTTAATCATCTTTTTCATGGACTCTTGCTTTGACGTGCTCAATAATTCATCATTAATTTTGCGCAGTGTAGTTGCTTATTAACTTTTACAGTCTAGTGAATTTCCTTCTTCGCTAATTTTATTTGTTTATTTTTTATTCGTTACATATGATGCCAAAACTGCTAATGGTATTTGTATGGTACCTCAGTGTTTAACAGAGAACGGGAGTACATTCATAGCATGAAGAAACCTTGTGGTGTCGTTTGAAAAATCACTGACCTACAGACCAAAAAGCAAGGCGTTTAAGAATGCGCTGAAATGGAAATTATATAGTGTTTGACATTACACTGATAGTGAGATGCGATCAGCGCGTGGATGTGCTTAACTGCCAATATCGATGCATTGTATTTTTATGTTTTTTACGGGGGACGGAACGATAATGTTTTTTATGGCGAGGGTCGTCTAATCAGGGTACTGTGTGATTAAACACGACACTGTTTTGCTTGCTTTTGCTTATTGGATATTGTTTGGGATATATTTGTACTCGTATAGTTATAAAGAATATGGCAGCTCACGGTCCATTTCATTATCTCTTATATTAACAATGTTAAGAACGTTGTAAAGGAGCTACAAAATTTAGATTTATTTTCGCTTATGCTTTAAAATTGCTGCAAAATATTGAAATAATATTTATATTTTGTAGATTAGAAGCCAAAATAGTTATGCCGTGGAATAAATATTTTAGTTTATTACCGTTTATATCTTCCGTTTCTCTGTCTCTTAATGAAGACTTTGGTTGCTACTGATGTGATGGAACTTTAAAGTTTTTTCTCAAACCTTGAATTATTGAAGTTATAACGTGAACAACTAATGTATGTACAATCCAAAAGCCAATATTATATAAAATTATTTACCTCGAGGTTTCTATTAATGAAACCTCGAAACTTTGATTAATTTTTCCTACATCAAATATATCTTCACTGTTAACAAAAATACAAACTCAAAAGTGGACGTAAATGTCGGAACGAATTTATATCTCAATGCTGCCAAGACATAGAATTTTAATTGTAATTATATAAATTGTAGGCCGTTAATTTAGTCACCTAATAAACTGAGTCGAGTGTGTTTTAGTAATTTATTTACACTAAAATATCTCGCTTGACGTCAATGGGTGGAGGATTTTTCTAATTGTCTATTCTTAGCGCTGCGTCATAATCTGCGTATTTTCAAAAGTAGATTTATTTAATTGTACATTGTTTACGTCTAAAAGTGATATTTATTTGTAATTTACTTTCATTGAACAGATAAATCGTTTTATTTACGATATGTGATAGCCTGCGACCAAGAATATGATAATTTCAACATTTTTTTTTATTATAAAAAACTAAATACAAAAAAGCAATTCACAAAATATTGTTGCGACATAAATTTGTAAATAAATCATTTCTTAATGTAAGAGAAGTTTTATTTTTATAAAACGAGGTATATGAGTCAAGAACACTGGAGCTATAAGCCCCACGCTCTCACCCGTTACACGAAAAACCCCCTCACGTAGAAACAAAAAAGGGCACCGCAGGGACATCACGCATCCTAAGTAAGCTGAGCCCACTGCTAGGGTCTGCAGATGTCTTTAATGGCTTTAAATTATACGTAGAGAGAGCTAACTGCTCTCGTAGGTGATAGATAGTTGTGGATATTGCTATGGTGAATTCTTCCTCAATTGGAAAGTTCGGGCTCTCGCATTCACCAAGCGGAGACTTTTGAAAGTAATATATTATATAAGTCTTAAATAATTAACGGTTTAGTTGGACTGTAAGCTTTTAGACCCCTTTTTTACTTATTGTAGGATATACAACAAACCGATCATATTTACACACATACAATAAAGTCAAAGATGTTTCACAAATAATTATAGAGAATAATTAACGAGACACAAACAAAAATTAAAAAATACGATTAAATGAAAATTTAAATTAAAATGCTATTTAAGTTTTAAAAACATTTTGTACGAGAATGAAGTTCTGGAGCTCGAAAATATATCTATATCTATGAAAAACTTATTTATTAGCAAATAAGATTTCTGAGAAGGGAGCAAAACTCTCTTTCTCTTTTTGATTATAATATTGGCTATGTTTGAAATTAAAGTCTTTTTTTGTTCACATTTTTTTTATATTGATGTTAATATAGCTCGCAATTTATTGGGATAAACAATGAGTTCGCCATTATGTCTAAACGAATTATGTATGCTCAAGTGTGCATATCCAGCTTCGCTTCTTCATTAAATAGTGAAATGCCTAGAAATAATCACAATTACCGTATAGGTCTAACGATCGTCATTATAAGTTATTACGTAAATACAGACGATTTCTATGATACGCAGTAGTATACCGCAGTTTTCCGCTTCGCCCGTCGCGCATCGCTGCTCTCGCTAATGTAAGCGCGCTTTGTTGTAACTAGATATTTAATAAATGAGAACCTTATTTTTACTTTGATTGTGTATCACTTCGAGTCATACATAGTAATGGGGTGATAAAACTTTTTGCTAAATGTACTCTTTGACTTCAAGCCTTCTTTAATTTAATAAAAATTCTTTAATATTTGTGAAGTAACTGATTAGATATATGCAGAGCGTTAAGGAATTTATTGTTATTGTCAAAATTTAATTTAAAAAATCCAGTTCAAGAGTTTAAAAGTTACTAAGACGTCTAAGCTTTTGTTTCGCTACAAAAGACTTTCATTTGAATAATGACATTTTTGAATTTAAATAGCGTCCTAATTGATATAATTATTTTCCTGCCTAAGAGGCAAAATTTCCCAATATAAACCATAGATATAAACTCATTGCGAGTCTATAGGTGTTGATGCAGGGCTGTAAAACAATACACCATTTTCCATATACCGTTGCCTTTCTCTATTGTTGTAATGTCACTTATGGAATTGCAATTACGATATGTTTATTTTATTACATATTCCCCAGTAGTTTCCGTTTGTAGCTATTATTAGAAACTTTAAAAATAATTGAATTGACCGCATTTCATTAAAGCATTGTCGAGACTTGAGTACTTTTAATAATTCATGATATTTAATAGTTTCACTCAAAAAAACACACGTACTAGAACTAGTATATACTTACGAAGAGAAAATCTGGTTTTTGATGTAAATTTCAATCACTCACCTTCTGTAACAAAGAAACAAATCAATTAAACAAATATCCCCAAAATTCTCATAGACAACAAAGAGTTTTAACTCATACTATTTTTATGAAATATGTGTGACAATTATCGGTACACGCCGTTAATAACCTTTACATTGTGAAGTCCCCTTAGAAAGATTTATTCGCAAATTACATATAAATTCTTCTATTACTTGTACATCGGGCTCGCTTATAAAAATGTATTTAAAACGTCACCGGGATAATGATTTATAGGTGGGGTGTCATAAATTTGTCCACTGAGTAATAAATACCTAATGCTAAAGTTTTCATGTAAAAAAGTTTACTTATTAGTTGACATTTTTAGGCTATTTTACCATGGTTCTGAGGGTATAATAAATTTAAATGTATATAATTTCATATTTATTATTATTTATAAATAAGAATAAATACATAAAAAATAAGACCGATCGCAGGCCTAAGCTATTAATCTAAAAAGCCTCGGCGTAGTTTCTTCTCGGCGTAGATAAAGAAGAAAACATGAGAAAACTATGTGAATATCTAACAAGAAATATTACTATTGTAATACACGATATTTTGTATTGTTTTATGAAAGTTACTCTCGACGAACTCTATCTATTATTGAAAACTGAAAAGCCCTTCGGAATCCACACTTTACAGAAATGCATAATAATTTATTTTCACTCGATCTAAGATTAATGAAATCTTAGCTCAACAGGAGGCGTCCCCACAAATCCTTCAAAGGAATAATAGACATGGGAATATTCATGTCCCATTTTACATCCGTTAATTTATGCAAGACGATCCTAAAAAAAATATGAAAAGGCTCCGTCAAAAATCGCAATACTGTCACCCAACACTTTCGAAGGGAAGAAATCAACCCCAACCTGACGTGTCATTGTAGTCCTTATTTTTGTCACTTAAAAGACTTTTTTTAATCCAGGAACAAAAAATATCTAATTGTAACAGATTTTGCTTTGAAATTTTAAGCTCGATTATTTTTTCCTTTGTCGTATAAAATGTTTTAAGTTTTGATTTGAACCGTTAGATTGACATTCGAGACTGTGGGTTATTGTGTCTTGACATAATACGTTGAAAAAATCTATACATTATGTTCTGTATTTTCATTCTAAATTTAAAACAACTCTATTGTCACGGCTTTCAATATTACTCTTTTGTTTTGCTGGTTTTACGTGAACATAAAAATTGCTGTTATAAACTATTTCAATATATCGAACAAGTATAACTGCAATGTGCAGTTTTAAAGAGTGTATTTTTTAGCAAAAAAGCGTACCAAAATGTGGAAATTCAAAGCAAAAACGTTTAAAACTAAAATAATAAATTGTAATGTAATAGAAAATTATATCTACTACTGTCATTATAAAATTACTCTTAGAACGCCCTCTATCGAATTCAGTGCGAGGGTAAGTTCAGATCCAATAGTTCATTTTCTTTTTTCATTAAAAAGATTAAAAGTAATACGTTTAAATCTTCCTTTTTTAATAAGATAGATGTATCGTATTTGTTTTTATATCGTGGTTATATAAGTTCTGGTGACAAATCATAGGTTATTATTGTTAAGAAGCTCTTATTAGGAAAAATATAAAGATATTTATAAATAAAAAGTTTTGAGATGTCTTTTTCCAAAATCGTGGTAAAAAAAATAGGTTTGGTTTAGAAAAAAATGAAAAACAAAATTGAGTTCACAACCGGGGTTTGAACGCGCAATGTTAGATTGACTTGCTGTTGTACTACGCTAAAAAATTAAAAAATTCCAAAGAGCTATATGTAAAATTATTTTATGAGATCTTTTTAATCACCGAGCACACCTGACGTGAAAATACCGAAGTATGCAATTAAACGAATCCGATCGATCGAAGGGTTCCAATAATCGCACAAAGGAGATCCGGTCCGATCTGGATTTCTATTATAGTTTCCGATCAGTTTGAATACGCCTTAATTATCAGTTTTTTGACACCACTGCCTTATGCTGGAGAAATTTTACGCTTTTTAATTTTAACCGTTTCATTGATGGGGTGACGTAATTAACCAATAACAATGTTCAAAATATGAAGAAAGTAGTTTGCAATTAAAGTTAACTATTGCTACGTACACTATTGTGACATAGTGTCCATATTGTGAGACCAGAATTAAAATAGCGGAATGTTTAAATGTGAATTTTAAGTGTCCTTTCCGTGAATATTGGGAAAACTGCTGATGATGGTTTTGATTCAAACTATTTATTATAAATAAATGTTTTACAGAGACAAATAATGGATATATAATAAAAAAGAATGAACATTATTTCTATGTCACCCAAATTATGTTACGAAATCAAATTCGACAATTATTTAAAATTAAGAGTTTTGGTTATTGATATTTACCTTAAAAGTACGTCTTTGATAAAAAATGCTAACCAAATAAAGCAGATAATAACGGTTCATAGAAATAACCTACCCCCTCTTTCGTGTCTTAAAAATCCGTTACGACGTTTTGAATATACATTTAAAAAGACACTAATTGTTTTGAATTGTGATCAAAAAGCGTGAAGACTTTGCGAGGATTATCCTAAGTTATTATTCTCAAACTTTGCACAATAATCGCGAATTTCTTAAAACAAAATTCTTTGTTCACTCGGTGTGAGATTGTATTTTACGTGTTGAAATAATATAATTAACCCTATGCAAAGTCTCGCGAACTTATTAAGTCGATCGAATTATTTTTTATTGTTTGTTTACAGTCAAGTAATACATTTTTAAGGGATTAAAACACACCTATTTGAATGTCGCAAGCCAGCAAATACAGTGAATTAAATATTGTACGTAGTCGTTCACTGTCTAGTAATAGTAATAGCAAAAGTTGAAATCTAGAATGTTTGAGAAACAGTGCAAACTGCAAATCATAATACTACTTGTTCCCTTAGAACCGTTTTAATCCTGCAAGATGCGAAACCAAGGGTAAGCAAACACGGTGAAAAATTACATTTTGGTTAACTCCGGGACATATTTGCTAAGAATTATAAATGTTTGTTTTGTTGTTGCTCGATTGCTTTCATTTGGCCTTTAGAAAAGTATTCGGTTACGTATTGTCAATAAAGATGTTCACACATAACAGACTAAGTACCCAAGAGTATGTTAGATTGATGAAGTTAGAAATACTTTAGACGAAACATTAAATACGTCGACAATATAGAATAAGAGACTTTAAGTACCTAAGAGTATGTTAGATTGGATATTGTTTGGGAAATACTTTAGACGAAACATTAAAGACGGCGAAAATGTAGAACGCGAAGTAAATCGCAAATATTTATAATGGATGATAATAGTGTACCTATATTATATAATAATATATATTCAGTGTAACTAGAGTAAAACTTAATTATATTAACCAGTGTGTACGTTGCAGACGTCATCAATGTTTATATCAATATGTAAACAAGTATCAATTTCTTATCATGCGCCATTAAAAATAAACTTCTCACCTTATCATTCGATACGTCAATGTATCAACTCAAAATGTTATGACATCGAAATCTGAAGGCGCCCTAAAGCAACCGTAAAATAACCATTTCTGACATGTTATATGGCCTCTAAAACGTATAGCGATGCACGGGTTAAATAGCTATCTAAATGTGTATTAAAATCCTACTGATACAAACTATTCGAGTGGAAACCGTAAAAAATCACCCCGCGGGTACAGAGCTAGGTGTGTCGTAGACCTGGCAGATTATATTTTATTGTTTGTTGCGTATTGTTTTATTTTTTAAGTTACTCTTTATTCCCCAGCCAGTTATAAATTAAAAATATTTATTTCGTTAAAAATTATAAATGTTTATTTATTGCTATGTCTCACTCCATCTTGATTTACGGAAAGGTAGTTAGTATGATAATATTATATTTTTATCTGATTTTATACGGTGTTATTTTCAAATTGGTATCACATCAAACTTTAACATAATATTTTAATTTCATAACCGTTAAATAAACGTTTGATATCAAGGAACGTCTAATAGTTTATAACTCTGCACGCTCTATAAAGTACCGCAAAACAATTTCAGGTAGTCAAGGGATGATCATGTGAAAATTGTGTGTTCGACACACATACACCCATAAATAAGACATTAGCAGATCGTTACTGTGCTTTATGATGTTGCACTGTCAAATACAGTTAAAGACATATTTACGACCAATGCATTCCAGCTACATAACATTGTGTCGCTTTAAAAGGATCTTAAATTCACACAGCTCATGAGAACGTTTAATTATATTTTAATATTTGGCTGCTTTACTTTCTTAGGCTTTATATTTTATTTTTGCACAGTAGGGTAACCATTATTTAATTTCGTTGTAATACAGTTAAACATCTGTATGCATGTAATAAAAAACCATACTATCCAAATACACTAACAAAAATAATGAACCGGAAATAACAACCGGAAGCGATTCCTTAGATCTCAATTTAAACTCGTCAATCGATCATAATTACGCACTGTTAACGTTATTACAATAAAACTTCGTGTTCGTTCTATCAGCGTTTAATATCTATGTCGAGTGTCAAAAAGGCGTTTGAGTGGTCAAGATTTTATGATAAGCTCCCCACGTGACACTGTCCGGTCATAGGGAATGTATTGTTTATATGATTGATATGATTATTTTGTTTTAATTATTGTGTATATGTTTTTTTGCGAAAACTCTTTTACATTTATAAATTACATTTATATTTTTTCAAAGTACTTATAAATAATTACGTAAGAGTTTAGTTTAGTATAAAAACTGATTTAAATTGCTTATATTAATGTCATGTTCTTAATGCTGAAGTATTAGAAAAAACTTAAGGTACTCCAAATGGAAATCAAACTTAATTACTTACTTACCCACAACCTAGGTACTTCCCTTCTATTGATAAATTAAATCAATGGAGCGTTTTGTGTATTTAAAACAAGAGACTTCCGGTTCGACGCCGGACCGAGCCCTCAGTCACTGACCCATGTCAATTTGACATAAAATAGGAAGGTCTATTCTCTTACTGTATGTAACTAGTACAACATAGCCAAGTACTATAACAAAGTAAGGCATGGGCCAGACATGTATATATATGAACATATTCCACAACAGCTGGTTAGTGATGTCTTACAATTCTTTAGGATTCGGTAACAAACATATTTTTGTAAAGCATACGATATTTATCTTATTTAATAATTAAGTCTGATTACGCAGAAATATAGTCTTACCACTATTACGGTTCTCATAGTATAATGCAATAATAAAATAAATGAATAATGAGAGCTAATTTTAAACAAAAGTGATGCGATCGTCATAATTATCACTGACATTGCACATTTATATAGGTTGATTGCATTAAGTAATTATACTATATATAATTATCAGACTGGTTAATTTAAGAGGCCGTATAAGGGCCGCTGCAACATTTCAAAGGCTTCTAGCCTTGCTCATTTACACTTGCAACTCGGCAGATTATAATATACACCTACGTATTTATGCAATATTTTATACGTTAATTGCATCAAACATTCTAGGCTAACGGAAATGCCCTTATATAACGGGACATTTCTGACGTCCATGTATGTTTAAGTGTATATTTGTTGTACTGAAAATTCAAGAGGATTCCTAAAGTATTTGTATAGGAAAGAGGATAAGCCCAAGAGACTGTCTGAAGGCTTTCGTTGCGTTGCCTATTAGAACGACATTTTATTCGATTTCGTGTTAGTACTGTTAATTTTGAATAACTAGACCAATTTTTATAGCCTTCTAATGTTATAAATCTATAGAAACTGTAGAACATGTAACTTAAATATTGGAATAGTGTAGACAGTAAATGTAAAACGAAAGACCTATATCCAACTTCTTCAACGACCCTGTTGGCGCAATGGTTATACCCGACTGCCGAACAGAGGTGTTCCCGGTTGCGATCAGTTTGTAAGATGGGCAAAAGTGTTGTCAGAACCTGATACAATGTATAAATTGCCTACTTTGGAATTTAAAATTGTGTCCTGATATAATTAATAAATTATTGTGATTAGTCAACAGCTAAATGAGATTATTTTTGTGGGCTATCGTTATAACGTTTTTATTTCTTAAGCCCAGTGAGAAAAAATCATTAGATGGTAACATATAGTCAGAAAGTAAAGCAAAGCCCCTAATGAAGTTTATTAACCCTTAAAGCGTCGTTAATTTGTTTGTTGCATTTTGCACGAAAATATGCGACTTTTTAATTAAATTCTGCGAAACAGTACTGCAATGGAATGAAAAGTTTTTGCTCATAAAACTGACTTTGATTAAGAGTCTAATGTTTTAAGGGGTTCGGTAATTAACAAGTTTTAGTGTACATTTGCATAACTGTAAAAGTTGTGAATCGTTTTTTGATGGTAGAAATATATTTTCTTTTAGTATTTTAAATACTCGTTCAAGTGTTTATCAAGTAGGGGATTATTTTCGAAGCCTAAAGCACGCAAACCGCCAAAGGCTCGCTTTTAGTCCCTTGAAATCGCTTATTGTTGTTTAACGTATTCCGTTCGTATGGATTTTCGATTTAACATTACCAGCATTATCAAATAGAATACATCTCTGAATCTCATTGAAATTATAACGTGAGGTGAGAAATTCAAATCGTGACACAACGAATGAGGTGGGTATGTTTTGCTTGTGTTGGCTAGCACGAGCCATCTTGAGTATAAACTATGCAAATTAGCATTATGTTATTTATGGATACATTTTAAGAAATTTTCTAGGGGAAGCGAAATGTACCGTTGTCAAACTAAGAATTTATTTTTTCAACGGTACACTTCACAAACGATTTCTTTCTTAAAAAACAAGAACTTTCCAGGAATAGATAACTAATAAGGACGCCTGTTACACAATTTATTTATTAGCATTATTTATAAGCTTAATGCATGCTAAATGTTTAAATGAAAAAATAGAGGCATAAAACAGCCCTCACTTAGCCCTGTACGCGTGTAAATAATCTAGACCGTGGTTTACGACGCCTACTGCTGATAATGACGTCATAAGCCTGTCAAGTAGTGCATATGTGTGCAGCTTAATTAATGCATATTCTACACCTGTAATGTGACCCACTTAACACTGCGAATATTCTAGAAAGTTAATTTTAGAACGGAATTCCTTTTTTAATACCAGCCTAACTTTGTGGTATGGAATACCGGACGAATTGTAGATTGAGATAAAGAGAAATACAAGTACTTGGAATAATTCTAAATCTCCGCATTGGTTAGAAAATATGGGAAATCTTCGATTTAAGCTGATACTATGTACTAGTATATATAGCAAAGAGCATATAGTATTTTTTTAATCATATACTTTGAATCTATATTTGATATCATTTCATTAAAAGATTCGCAAGTATTCGAAGAGTGAAGCAATCGAATATTTACTTTAAAATTAATATGAATATAATTTTAATATCTTGACTGCATTTCAAAGCCATATCATAATTATTCCTTTAGAAAGAGTTCGTGTAAAAATATTTCTTAATTCACTGTAATATAAGTTGCATTCGTGAAAAATTTATGATTGCGTTTAAATTATAGAGCAAAGTTTAATTCATTTTCCGTTTTGAATTGATGAATGCTTACATTGAAAATTGGTTTTGAAATACAAGTCTAAGTTTAATGATAAAATAGTAGTTGATATTGAGGGTAGGTCTTCAGATAATAGTTTGAACTATGAAGTATTGCGTCAAGTACTTTTATTGTAAGTATGTGTTTAAATAAAACTTGACATTAATATCTTACTAAGTCAATTATTAAAAAATTAAGGCTTAATAAGGTTGCGAATAATGGTTTTGTCTTATGTTGTCTTTGGTTTAAGGGATACTACACATTTAAATAAGTCATATTAATGGATATAACTTCAGTTCAAACGTGCTTAGCAAAAAATATGTTTCTCTAGTCTTTTTTATATATAATGTAGAAAACTATTGGAGATATATCATCATAGGAGGAGGACATATATTATATCAATTAGACAGATATAATTAATGTTGTTATATAATAAAATATAAATCTTGATCGTATTATCCACAAATTTGCATAACACCGATAACTACACTTCATTAAAACCAAATAAGGGTTTAGGTATTCAAATGTATATTGTATAAAAGGTGTTGCAAGCACACGTCTTTGATACAATTCAAATGTATGCAAAGATTTAGATAAGTGAGGAATATAAGAAAGAAGTATAAAATCATCGTATTCGTATGTTAATGTGTGTCTAAGTGTCTAGCACGAGCTACGTCTCACGTGTGTATTAGCATAAAATAGTTAAATATTTGGGGGATTTAAATTGGTGATAAAGCTTATTTGATGGCAGGTAAAAAAAAATATTCAAATTCGCGCGTGGACACTTCATATGCAAATAATTTCTTAAATATTCACCGTCACCATAAGTATGATTTGTTATATATCTATTAGTTGTGTTCGTCTCACAAAACAAAAGTTTAAATATAAATAATAAATTCACATTTTATTTGTATTGTAAAGATAAAATTGTTAATTATCATGTTATCTGTAGGATACGGGCAAGAACAATAGCTATTCAGGAATGTATCTCGCGAGTGGCGACAGGAAGCGGTGACGTGTTTTCATGCAATGTTTTCAACTACGTCACAATTTTCTAGTCCAGTTTCCCACGTACTGGGAAACTGTAAACCAATCGTTGTAATATAAAAATTTAGACAAGGTGAAATTATTGATACAAATTAACGCAACTTAAATGTTTTCAAATGCAAATTGTTTACATGAGCTAGAACATTTGAATCACAAATTCCTTTTGTTATTTTCACTATGAGAACCGTAACGGATCGATCGAATGATTTTAAACAGAACATTTAAATATTTTTTCAATCAATAACTGATTTATGCAAATGTTTGACAAAAGACATTAAGCGAGAGCGTTGCGACAATGCGGCGACCGTTATCGCTACAACGAAAAATTTCATCAAAGGTGCACCAGAAAATAATAATTGATCGAAGTCTATTGTCGTGAATGATACGGCCCCTTCGACTATCGAGAGGTTGGGAGAATCCGTAAATTAACCAACGATAGGTCTAAATTTAATTTCACGATCCGATACCTGCCTTTATCCAACAAAAGTGCTGTAATCAAATTATGCAACCGATGTCACTATTGTTACCTTTGCATATAAGTTTGAAGCATGGGTATGCAAGGGTTGGGAGTGGATGATAATAGTAAAGATGTATCAAGACGGCCATTGATTGCGTGTGGGAAGAAGGGTTTAAAACGATACCTATCAGATAATTGTTACGAATTGTTCGTGGAAGCGACTAGTTTAGGTCGGAAGTAAGTTGCACTTGTGAGTTCTAATTTTAAAATTCGTAAAATGAAAATCTCACCCTCAGTGGAAACAAGGCGAATATCGTATTACAAAAAGTTCGTTACAAAGAAACCGTTACTATTACCAAAGGGTATGACAGTGTTGGGGTGATCCAATTTTAGTGAAATTCTCCCGGTAATGATATGGAGCACGGGCGTTGCATATTTTATCTAGAGAAAAAGAATTTCAAAGACATCACGAATATTGATATGTAGATGAGATGACGCAGGTACGGAGGGTGATATTGAAATTAGCGATAGAAAAAATTGGAAATATTGGGGCCTGATCTGTTACAGTCAATACATATCTAAGATATTGAAAGTGAACTTGTAACCGTTTTTTTTGTGTTTAGTTCAGTCAACGAAAAATATTTTATAGAATTATTTTGCAACGAAAATTGGTTAATTTGTTGAGAAATTTAAATATCTTAATCCTAAATAGAATGTAAAAATTTTATGAGTAAAAAAAGGAAGATTTCAATCCAAATGTTACAGTTAAATAGACGGAGAAAATTTAAGAAGTCATTTGCATATGAAGTATCCACGCGCGAATTAACATATTTTTCTAAAGTATCTTGCGTCATACAAAATTTTAAAGGGCATTTATCTATTAGCTTCTCTTAACACGGGGTAGAGAAGACAAATTTGCATAAGTCCGGCACGAGACATTTTTGGATATGTAGATCAGCAATTCTAAGAAAGTGTGCCTTTGATATGTCAAACACTGAATAGGGCATAAATTTAAATCGCATACTAAAATGTCAATATTATGAATGTTTTTCAATATCAAAGAATAAATTATAATCCTATCAATCAATGAGGAATGTAAGATTCGGAAGCTTCGGAAAACTTTAGAAGGTGAAATGGTTTTTATGAAGAAATATATCAATGAAATTTTGGGGAATTTTAAGCCGGAAAATAAAACCAACGAGTACTTATTTAAAGTGTATCCGCAAACATGCAATTAAATGCCTATTTATTGCAGCCCGAAATTTGAACGAAATTTAAAAAGTGAACTTTTCATTTTTTGTATTTAGTTCAGTCAATAAAAACTTTTTGAGGTTTCCCGTCGTAAGTTAGACACGCAAGTATAATGCGATAACTTCATTGTGATAAATAGTCATATAAATATATCAAATATTAATGTATTACTAAGATTCTAGATCTCGGGTTTGTAAGCAACTTAATAAATACAAAGAGTATAAGAACACATATAGGCCTTACACCAAGAAATATGAGTCGTTTATGGTTAATGAAAGTATCTCTGAAATTTTGCGTTTTAATTTAAACGTAAATAGTCAAACCATGTAAATCAAACTGGTACTTTTGGATATATTATTGCATCTTAACAAAAAACTTGGCAAATACACTCACCATTTTAATTTCGATTATAGTAATTTTCTAATAGGTTTCGGTAATAGTAAAAAGTAACAGATAGTTACTTCGGCATTTATAACACGATTACTTAATATGTACAATAATTACAGAAAACACTATTTTTTTGTCACACAGATTAAGATTTTTTGTGAAAAAGACATTAAGTTGATAAAATACGAGCAACATTGTAACGAAGCTGAGGTGAAGGTTTCTTTTATTAACACAAACAATGTATGAAATTTTCCAACTAGTACATTCAGGGCATCGGATACTCTAGAATTAATCAAATCAACTTACCCCAACCCAATACTTTCCGATATAATTAACGCATACTTGTATGCGTGTATGCGTATGTGTGCGATAATGAACGATTATAGCAAACTAGCGTTGCTTGAGAAATGCTCCATCGCGTTTCTAATTACAACCTTTCACCTTTATAATAAGGTTCATAATTTGAATATTCGTTTGGTTGTCTTAGTGTGGGTTGATGAGTCACATTTTTTTTGTTTTGTGGGTAAGGCGCGAGGGTGCGAGCGTGGGGTGGCGAAACCCCTTACTTCCAACCCCATCTTATTAATCAGTGAAGTACAGGCGTCTCTTCACATGTCCGTTTCAAGCGTCCTGTTAGAAATCGGACGTGTTGACCGCCCATGCTAATTGTTATAATGTACCATTACAGAAAGTGTTCAATGAGAATATAAATTTGCATAACACAACCTAAATATCATTCGAGAATGTGACAATGAAACTCATCAACATTTTGTGTCTCAATGAACACTGACAAAATTCTACTTACTTCGAAGGCACGAATAAAACCAGCACAAGTTTGTACACTTGTTACCCTTAATGTTTTAGTATGGTCGCGTTCATATAACCACTAGTTGGAATTAAGAAAATATTTATTTTATATAACAGTAACGCTTAATAATCTAAAACAATTCCAGTACACAAAGTTCATTCTAAAGAATTCAATTTTCATTCTGCAGAATGCAGACGCAACGGTCGGTCGATTATAGAGAAATATTCATTAAGTGCATTTACCCCATTTCTAACACTATGTAAGCCGATATTCTCGTATGACGATTGTGTCTGATATAGATATTAATACCTTATTATGCCGTTTGGAGGCGTTGGCAATCTAGTCTAGTGTTAATAAAAACGCAATTGCGTGATGCTCAGTTGCTTTATAAGATTACCTTATAGGCTTTCATTGTAACATTGATAGGTTTTAATGCAAGATTGTGTGAGAAATAACACCGCTGCTAGTATGTGGTTTACCACATACTATACAACCCTTGGTTCAGGGCAAATGCACAGAACGCTATGAAAAAATCCGTTGAGATTTATCATGATATTGAACCGAGTAGTGTTTTGTATTGATTCCAAATTTAAAATAAGTGGAAACATCATTCGCTTGTTTTTCAGTAGTATTATTTTCCGCGAGAAAATGTAACTATTCAATATTTAAACATTACAGCTGAGTAGAACATGATTTGATTCTCAAAGACATAACATGATACAAAAAACAAACGTGGGCTAAGTCATAAATCAGATAGTTTATTGATTTAATTTTTCCTGAATAGTCCATGCGGGTATGTGTGTGTGCATTCGCAACACATAATTAGTAAAGGGTCGATATTATTAATGAGCTGCGGGGGTGTGGGGTATCTACTAGAGCTTTTGTGTTCTTTTCTATAAGTCTATTGATTGTTTGGTCGATAGTCGGTCGTCGGGCTTTAATTATAGGGGCTCACTGGCTAAGTGACGCGAACACCTCGCTTGACACAGTAATGGTGGCATAAAGGGACAGTTATAATCCATAATTATTCATTTGAACACGACAAAGTTTCGTTATAGGTTGTATCAAATTGAATTTGTTTGACTCAGTGTACTATTAGCTTAATTGCTATACGTTTAAATTTTTATAGGGTTATGTATTTTGACGATTCATTTAGAATCAAAAGTCAACAATTACAATCATGGAAGCGTAATATACAAGGAGACCGTCAATATTTTACGAGTAGAACATGTAGCAAAACTATATTTAGCAAATATAGATAAATTATTATTTTTCATAAATACAGTTTACGTTATATAACAAATATATGTGTTTTCTATATACATCTTTAAACACGACTCTTAAATAAAATTTGTATTATCCAATTTACAATTAATAATGCCACATAAATTTATGACTTGCTTTAACACCAGCGTGTCTATTTTTTTTTTAAGCCATAACAATGAGTGTAAAGACTACGAAGATCGCTGTATTTGATCTTAATATCGATTTTTACAAACCATTAAAATTAATAAAGTACTGCAAGAGGTAAGTGAATCGGAAAAGGCACTTAAAGGCGAAATCCCGTAAAATCTTTGAATACTTATAATACTTGGAGTTTGGGCACAATATATAACAAAATTAATTAAAGATGTCAGAGTCTGCTCTAGCTGTTTCTTTTGTACTATTAATTTATTTTAAAACAGAAAAGTGTACAATTTTTAAAAACCACATAATTTAAAGTTTATAAACCTCCCTGTTTAATTTCACATTTCGTCAAATTGCAGTATTAAAAAAACGAAACAAATACCACAAATTCCTAGAAGTGCAATAGTGTGACGTCAGCACAGTTTGCGTGCGTCGCGTAAGTGTGCCTTGGGCAAGGTCAGGGCTGACTATCTGATCAATGGTCAACTGGTGCGGTGAAATCGATTCTATTTACGCACCCGTAGAGATCATTTAGTGGTTAATACCTCTTTACTGTGTATATAAAAATAAGTTGATTTAAATTAGGAATAAAGAATATTTCATTTGTTAAAGAAATTTAACATAGAACCTATTTTTGGAAAAATGTAGACGGTTATTTGAATTAGGAACGTTTTAATTTCTTCTTAGAACAAGTATATATTTAAAATATGTATTGTATCGCGAGAAATATAATTGGAAAAATTGATTAGAATATGGAACCAAACGTAATGTAATGAAAAAATCTAATTGGAATAACTCTTTAAAATTAATAATGTTCAAATATCATTCAAATATTTAACGATTTTTTCCAAAAAAAATTATTAAAATATGAATAATACACGGCCCCAATTTAGGTAATTTTTTTATATTGCTTACGGTTAAATCCGAATATTCCAAAGCTCACTCGATTTATCAAACGAATTGAGAAAGTTCATTGACCTATTTCTCTTAATCGATCTTTGTCAACTGTTTTAGTGCACCTTGGACTTCAAAATACCATTTTTGTTTTAGTTGCGTACACACTTAACGGATTCAAACACCCCTTGTGTTTGTAATGGCATACCCAGCAAGTGTAATCACGGTTTGATTCTTATATCTAATAAACTGTCGATTTTATATAATAATCACATTAGAATTTGTGTATTGGCAGTTTATAGATTGATGTTGTGAAATTTATGCGTAATATTTTAGTACAAACCTGAGAAATATTCGGTGTTATATCAATATGACACGATTTAAGAAAATCCTTCACATTTTACTCATACGTACAGTGTCTAAATTGTATTTGTTTGCAAACTTTTTGGTTCAAATAATTATTTTTTTATAATATATACGTCGACGTCTTGACCATAATTTTGTTGTAATATTGGGACTTACATTATGATTATAGATATTTATTGTGGTGTAAGTATAATCAAAGTATGTCTAAAACATTTTTTTTTGTGTTTATAAATAAATGATTGCTATAAATACGCTTCTCTCGGATTATACAATGTATAAGCGTCTTCAATCAAACATATTCTTACACTAAATAACGATTACGATAAAAAATTTACTTATAGTAAAATATGATATTAAAATGAAGCGTATTGAACAAAACTTTTAAGACTAAACAAGAAATTATATTCGGTGAGCATGAGATCCTCATAAATTTATCTTCATAAATTATAAATTCTTTAGGGTGACGTATAAATCGATACACTAGCAGGGGTGGCAGATTCTTGTGGGGCAGAAAAAAGCGAAAAGCAATCAGTGTGTCGTAATTAGTGGGTATAGGGTGCGTTGCTATGGCAACGGCGTCCATACTCACGGCTAACCCGTGGTGTTAATTTCCAGCCAAATTAATCGAATCAAACTATCACATCGATTTTATGTGCACATTGTACTTGTAAAAGTTGATTTGTAGTCTCTGTATTGGAAGATCACATTTAGGCATCTCCAATTGTATTTGGAAAATTACAAATTGAAATTTATTTTTACTTATATGAGTAACGAACATTCTTGCTTGTTGTTAGGTTATACTGAACGGTTTTTTTATCAGAAGAAAGAAAAGTTGTATATTATATTGTATATTCAGTTAAACATATAAAACTTTTATATCCTCATTCGAACAAAGCACTTTTCCAGTGTGCATTTAAATACTAAATTAATCAATATATTTATTAGTCTAATTAATATAACTGTATATTATTTTAACTAAGTAAACTTTCGAAATAACGTATAACAGTAACAATTAATATTTACTCTGTTATATATTAATTTTATAAATTTTATGTTGAGTTAAAAATTATCTATGTAAAAAATTGACCCAACTTCGAATATGAAATTGAGTGAATTTTTTACATTATAATTGTATATTGTAATTATAATTTTAAGAAAGCATTGAAATCAAGACGGTCTGCGGTCTAACAAAGGCATGTTTTAGAGTTTTTTCAAAGTTGGATAATTTATTGCCGAAATAATATAATTATGGTCTGACGGATTGGCTGTGAGCGGAAATTCCAAATTATCGAAGAAATTAAAGCGGAAACATTTGGCCACCGCCGCTAGCAAGATGGCGCGCGATTACATAGTCTGTCCAATTTATGAATAACAATAATTACTAATATAATTATTTGTTTACTGTGTAATCACGGGTCAGTTAAAATAATAATTATATTTTTAGAAAGCATTAGTACAAGACTCGTATGTGCATTAAAAGCGTACTGAGTTAATAGTCTTTACTTTTGTGACTCGGCTCATGATTTTGTACATCCTATGTTTTCTATATCATATTTATAGTTATTTATATTGAGTGCCTACTATTGTTAAAAACCTCAATAATTGAATAACTACGTACTTGATCAATAGTTATTCACAATAAATATTGTATAGCAAGTTAAACTAAATACTAATAAAAAAAATCAACCTCATACAACAGTATAACAGATTTTTTTGACACAACCTCTCTTGTGTGTGTCTTGTTGTCTGACAAATTAACAATGTGATGGAACGAGACAACAAGAGACTTCGGATAAATAACTGTTCTAAGTTTGATTTAGATTTTATAAGTTTTAATTGTAATACGCACCTCGACATAGTTGAAACATATTAAATGTGCCATCCGGTTTTTGTCACAGCTCACAAACAGTCAAGAAGCACAAGTGTATCTACCTTATAAAGATGATCAGTTAAATTCCGCAGACAAAACTGATGGCTATATAATCTGATATTAAACAAAGGCTCACTATTAAGTAATAAATCATATAAAAATAAATCGCTTAAGACAACGTGAAATACTTTCCCTAAACAAAAGAGCATTGTGCATGCAAAAATGCATTCTGTAAATATTTTTCGTCGCCTACCATTCACGATGCATTTTTTTCGAGAATATTAAACCGGCGATGTATCGATAAAATATTGAAACCGTGTAGAGCGATCACGATTGCTTTTTTAACTAAGAAACAAGCTATGTCGGCATCCAGTCCGTTCGTAGTAGCCATACCAGGCTTCTTTTATAATAAATGTCAATTATATTGAGCATAACCAACATTCTCCCTTTTGATTTATCGTTTCTGTCTCAATTTGTTCACGAAAACTCAATATATATATGTCTTTATTTATTTTCATCGATTAAGCAAGACGTATGCAAATCGTATTTTTTGCTAACGATACTTTCCCGAGCCAAGCGTTACGGCCTCTATTTAAATGCATTTTGGCATTAAGACAAAGATAATGGCCCATTTGTAAACACTAAAGGAATACAAAATAAGCCGTAGATACCCATCTATCTGTGCCAAATGTGGCTAAGTGTTGCGAGATTTTACAATTCACCGTTCAGTATGTAACTATAGAATCTAATTGACCAACATTATATTCATTTAACAATAGGTTTTATGCATTCGATGAGGTGAAAGTTGACAAGATTTATTGCGAGAACCCTTTAGGTTTCAAACGCCACCAGAGATCGAGTTTTTACTATTGTCCGAGCTCAAGTCATTAATATGAATCAGCGAGCCCGAATTCTGATTGGAATATCTCACGTCATCGCGAATAATTCTTCTCACTTCACCGATGGCCGAAACAATAAATCAGTTGTGAGCCTAATTAAAAATTCAACCGTATGCAAAACGATTGCATCTCGACGTTTACGATATTTCGTCGGTCATTCGCACATGCATAAACTTTCTAATTTGCAGTCGAGCAGATAAAGTGGCCGAACAATAAAAACAACACCTCGAGAAAACTATAAAATTATATTGCGAACTGTCAATGTTCAATTTCGTGCTGACCACACCCGAAACCGGGCTGATACTCCGAGCCTTAATGTCTGTCAAAGAGGCAATTAAAGTTGTTTGATGTCGCAATAAACCGTTCAGTTAATTTCATCTCCGGATATGGAATTTGCATTTTTACATCACACTCGCTTTACCGATGTGTGAATTTATTGTTTTTTTTAAACAGATGCTATCAATTTTATTTAGTAGGTACTACCACAAATTAAACATATCACTGTTAATGGCGTTAATGGTATCTCGAAACAAGTTTTATTCTTATTGGTATATATTTATACAAGACTGAAAAGGTTTATTTACCTTCAAGTTAGAAATAATCGGAAATAAAATATTCACCCGCGAACTCTTGGAAATTGCGATTTAACCCGTCCGAGGCCAGTAATTTATTTTAAGGCTCGTAAAATCTCACTCTTTAAGCAATAAAAGTAACATTTTAACAGAGTTAGTAACTCGGGCCCCGATTATGGCGTTCGTTAAAACCTTTGCATTCAGAAATCACTTGTAAACATTGTGACACTAAGAACTGACGTCAAGTTTGCGCTTAAAACGCAGATAGCGGCTGGCTAACCGTATTTACATACATTAGACCGAAACTCGTCACGCTCGCGTTTCAAAATAAACACTTGCCGCACGCGAATAACTTCTAGAGCGCATTTTTGCATAACACGCAAGTATTTCACGTAATAGCCTTAACGATAACAAACGAAACAAAAACTGCGAGGGCGAGATGAGAAAAGTTACTTCAAGAATATACGGAAGTTAATTAGAAGTGGAACGAAAAACAACCGTAACTGGTGCCGAAGTTGGCCGTTCTAGTGCGGCCAATGGTACAAGGCACCCACACAGTGGCGGCCCTCACCACCGCACCTAGCATTTGCATACCGCCCGCCCAGGCGCGCGCCGACGCCCAGCCTGAGCGACAGGGACGGAATACGTTACGCAAATTTGACACTGCATTCCAAATTAGAATTTTAAATTTTTAATCCGTCAAAATTGAAGGTAATCGAAGCGTCTATAATATTCAAATATTGAATGCAGTCAGTAAAGTTAAGAATATCATTGTAACCTTAAGTTTTTAATGTTTATAGTCGTTGGTACGCAAATTAGACTGCGCGGCGCAAGGAAAAGGATGAAAATAAATTTATCGCTGTCGTCGGAGAAACGACACCGGATGAGATATTTAGAAGATGTGTATGAATGGAGGTTAGTGCCGTGATCATAATTACTTTACGTACACCTACGTTTAATTTGTCTTATGTCCCCATTAATTTAGTCCAAATGTCTGGTATAAACTTTCTGAACATTGATGAAGAAAATTTTATGTACTTTTGATTCAACACTAAGTGTCTCGACTTAATGAAAACACACAACAGACAAGAACATTGTAATTACGAGGACTACAAGATTTATTACACAAGGATAGGAAACTAAGCACACGTGACCGAAGTCTGTATGCGGAGTTAATTGCGAAACTAAATTAATACGAAGAAAACTATCTCTTATTTTTATAGAAATTCATGCGAATTTTCCGTGCTGATTTTCGCTTGAGACGTTGCTCGCTCGTTGTAGCATGTGCATATGCATTGCATAGACGTGTGAGGGCACAGCTACAGAACATGTAGTTAATTTTTGCGCAAAGCTTGTGGAAGCGAGATGGCTGCTCATTTACAAATAGTTTGCCTAAGTGCGAATGAGAGAGACATGTGGGGGTTAATTAATGAACGTGGAAGCTTGTGCTCTTTATTGCTTTCGTGGCTGGACGCTAAGACGTCGACGCTTAAGTTTTCCCAGCAAAATAGTGCCATGAAAATTTTCCGATAATATCATGCTTGCTAAGAAAAATGTAAAATTCATTAAGCAAGCGAATTGAATTAGGTTTCTTCGACTGAATTCAATTCATTTTACACGGTAATATTTTAAAAATTTTAATTAAGTTATAAAATTATTCTAGCATTCCAAATCTAATAGTTTGCTTTAAGAAAAATTCATCTTTTATCTAGATTTACGGAATTTGGTACAGAATAAATATTAATACGAAAGGAATAAAAATATTTATAGTATTTATTTCATATTTTGCAGAGTGGTTTTTGAGTTATTAAATATTTTATCGCAATCAAATACTTTAATTTTTTTTGTAATGTTTATTGAATAATAATTACCAAAATTGAACCAGTTGGATATTCCATACAAAGTTAATAAATACACCTCTGTATATCAAAGAATGATTTTATATTATATAATTTATATAATCATTTGTAAATTACAAATATCGAATATTCTCAGTCAAGATCTGTAATAGTAAGGCCTTCCAAAACAAAGCCATACACTACATACATAGCCACGAAGATACGATACTAAACGCTTAATGTGGGGGATGTTTTCTTAATTTCATCTCTGCGTGAGGGTAGCGGTTAAGAAATTAAGAGAATGCCGGCGCGTCTGTGAGCCACTTAGACGAGCGTCAGACTAAGAACCAGTCGCACATGTAGCTATACTATCACACCAGCTAATATTTAACAAGTCAATATTACAAAATTGAAACAACATTAAAATTTCCCCAAACCACTAGATCTTGAAATTATTGATTGACGCCAATAGTTTTTCTACGGCAGTAATACATTGCAGTTTTATATGTAAGATAGGTCTCTTAGTTCACACGCCTAGACCTAGGTAGTTGATACCAACTATATCTAGAATTGAACCGTGAACAATGACTAAATTTCGCGAACAATCTTTGGTTTAACAATTCAGTTTAACAATTTTAAACTAATATTCGTGCTTTCTTGTACACAATCATTTTTTTAGAAGTTTAATCACTTCAGATTTGCTATGGTAACCTATAGCTCAGCCTTACATGGAATACGTCTGAGTCTTTGTAAATGGTTTTTGTTCTAATAATATCTTAAGGTTTGTTAATTGGTACTATAATAATTTGTCTTATAACTATTTTCTATTCTAAACTGAAACTAAGTAAAATTTAATTTGAAACCTGTACATAAATAACTCTATCTATTTCCTTTATGGTAATAGTTTCGATAATAAATTTAAATTATAACAGAATCGTACGATTTTGCAGTTTCAACTCAAACTAACTAATATAAAGAAAAGACGTTTTAATTGGATAAGTGTACACTCATCTTGTAATACAAAATTCACGCAATTCTGGTATTACTCAATAACATACAAGTAGTCTTCAAAAATCATTATTGATGTTGAACGCCGCAGGCAGTGCAAGGGGACTATACAGTGTCAAGTTCAAACTGTAGGATGTGTACATTCGCCATATAAGTTTATACTTAGAGTCAAAGAAAACTTTACTCCAAAATACTTTGAAATACTTTTGGGTTAAATAGTAGTTTCTCAATCTATTACACAGACACGTGTACATGTGATTCATGTATATCAAACCGTTTTAGAATTTTATTTATTGAGTACCAGAGTAAAAATAAACTACTATAAAAAGTTAACATTCTCAATGTTATTTGACAAAATTTCAATACGTTTATAAAAACAGCTGAGTGTCCAACTGAAAGTTAGCTGTGGCAACCCTCACACTCAGTTTGGTAAACGGACGTCACCCTTAAGGATTAGCGAGGGCTATAGGATTACCACATTGGCCGCAAATGAAGAATTACTGATTATATCCTTGTTATAACTTTGCTTATTAACTTATTCGTGTTATATCAAACTTTTGTATAGCATAATGTTATTAAGAAAGGATAAAACAAAAGAGTACACTGAAATGAATTTCTTATTGTTATAACGTTAAAGCATTAGGAAGCCTTGGTATCACTATTCATGCAGTTAGTTAAGATGAAAAGTATAAATTAAATTCTCGGGAATAGTGTAATTGAAATTCTGTATTATTTTACATCCTTGAACTAGTATAGTATTTATAAAGAATCGCAGAGCCCTTTAGCCGTGACCGATATTAACTACATGCTATTAAGGAAACATTCCTTATTCGCACTCCTCTGATCTATAACAAATCATACTCATTACTTACTCATTCAAAATAATCCAAACAAAACGCTCTTCCGTTGCGACACTTTGCAGGGCGATTAATTTAACATATTCAAGTTCATATTTCACGTAACTCCCGCATCGCGCGTCGTTAATAACGTTTAAATAAATTTTCAACTTTTGTTTACATTTCAGATACGAAACGTCACATGTATCCCAAGTTTTGACAGATCATAAAGTATGAACACAGTCACAGTTATATGCAGATACGCAGTGGGCGCGTGATCTCAGCTCTTTTGCGATGACATTTCCGCTGTTTTTACTTTGTTTTCATCAATTTTTCGTAAGGTTTTCAGCTCGTTTTTCGTGTGTCCATCACACAGTTTGCGATAGTACTGACCACAGCTTAGGGCGCCGGCCACGCGTCGATGTGTGCGTCCGTGAGCTTTCTGCACGCGGTCTCGAAGCTTAAACGAGTGGGGTGTGCGTATGTGAGTGTATAAAGTTTACTTGTACAAGTATAAGGCTAGACTCATTGACTGCGGCCCTTATTGTATGAATGTGGAAAAATTATAGCGTCGAACTATGTTTTGCCTGAAACTGCGAAGAGTATTGTTTATGGTCCCGGTGTTGGAGGCACTTAAGACTCCCAATTTGCCGAGGACATTAATGTCCACTCGCATTGTCTTTTGAGATATTATTTCACATAAATTAGGGTGATTAAAGTGTCTATTGACGGCGAGTTAAAGGTTGTTGAAGGATCGGGCTCTAAAATAAGAACATTATATATACCTACGTTTATAACTCTATTTCGACTAATCAAGTTCTCTGTGTCTATTCATCGCATCCCTCTAATTTCTGGAAAAAAACAACTGAGTACTTTTAAGTAAAACGATATTATAAGACCTAATTACTTTCATGAATAAAAGTTGTAAATAGCCTTGTTTCTTAGTGTGACATGAAGTAAGGTGCGTAGCAAAGCTACGATGTTTGGCACTACGATTTATTGTAGGCCGTGTTTGCCATAATTTACTAAAATATACAAACTTTTTATAATATAACGTTTCGTTTTCATACTCTTTGATAAATTACAAATAGCAGATTGTCAGTTTAATAAGTGCTCACTGATTTAAACTCTCCTACCAGCAACAACACAAAAAGTCTACATGAAAATATTATAAAACATTTTTGTTTGATGCCCGTACGGGCACGTACGATATTAATCAATGCAAAAGAAATAATACACATTATTTTTTAGACTTCAAATATTAAACCCGTGTTTATCTGATAATAGCATTAGAAGTTTTTATTTCATATAATAAAGAAGTCTATATATATTAATATAGTGTAATTAAACAAAATTTATTTCTTAAACACTAAATTAGTTATGTTTGAAGAAATAATATTATAAAGATAAAATTAATAATAGCTATGAGATTCGTTGAAACCTACACTGGCATATCGCATACAAAATTGCTATCACCAAGATCTATTCATATTTACTTCATATCTGTATCGAAACGAGATGAGGCGAAGTGAGATTTATGATTCAGAAAAATCTCTTAATGGACCAGCGCATGCTCATACAAGATAAATGTGCAATTTTAACTTTGAGAATGCAAGCGCTAAGTTTTGACTGGAATGATGTATGTATTTTTGTGTGTGATACTTGATTGTTTTGTTAGTGTTTCAACAATGTTTAAAGTGTATTAAATGTACTTGCCAAGTTATAGACAACACATTTATGGATACATAGACAAATATTTTATTGTACACCAGAAAGAATACGCACTTAATAACACGGCGAACTGTAACAAAATCTCTTTAATCTAAATTCAACGAATTTATATACTTTAAAGACTGTCAAACTGTACAAAAAACTTGTCTTTAAAATAAACAACTTGTATCTTGCTTATTTACTTATACTAATTACTTATATTTATTTTATGTATAATGGTAAGTGTCTGTCTGTCTGCTTGAATGCGCTAATCATAGCTCGACCTAAATATAATAATGCTCGGCACTTTCTGCCGCGCACCACCGCATGGGGGAACCAGCCGCCAAAAGGGGTTTTTCCCAAAAATTAGGCCCGGGGGACCCCCAAAAAAAGGGATAAAAAAATTTTGGGGGGCCCCCCCCCCCCCCCCCCCCCCCCCCCCCCCCCCGGGCCCGGGGGGGGGGGGGGGGGGGGGGGGGGGGGCCCCCCCCCCCCCCCCCCCTTTTTAAAAAAAAAATAGTTAATGACAGAAGGCTAAAGAATAATCAGTAATATATATAGAAGTAATAATCATTTCAAACTGCATACGAATTATACCAGTACATATTCGTGTTGCTTTATGAAGCTAACCATATTTCATATTGTTTTGTGCTCCTATAGAAAGTGTCGCAAGATGTCAAATCATCTCTTGAATGGATTCAAGGTTTCCCCATAATATGTTATGGTTAAATAATTAGTATGGTTGACCTTTAACCGTAACTAATTGGAGTTAGCGATTTAAGACTTATTGTTATAGACTACTTAAATATAAGACGATTCCAGACAAATGCGAGTACATTATAGCCCTGTAATATACAATAAAAATAATTAATCATTGCTGAATTGCACAATACTTAAGTCTTGTTTGTATAGATGTTATTCATAGCAAATACCCTGTAATTATTCCTACTTATACTGTGACGTCATTCCAGTTTATTCACACAATACGTAAGTACGCAATAATTATAAGTTAGCCGATTTAATTATATGCATATTGAGGGATACCGCCCAACATTCAGTCTTGAGTACCTGTCTCCTTGAAAGGGCCTTTTGTTTATGCCTCTATGAGAACGATTAAATGAATGAATGATTGACGGTCCCAAATGGAATACGTAATTTGGTATTGAGTTCTTTATTCAAAACAAACATTATGAGATAATTTGCACAAGAATTCGTATAGCTCTATTAAGGTTTTAAATTAGTGACTTACGACAAGTTATAAAAGAAGTTCCGGTAGAACAAGGAGGTTGCCAGAGTTTCGTGAGGTAGTGCAGCAATTAGAATATCAATAAAACAGAAAGCCTTTGTGTTTTTTAAATATTATGTCAAATGGACACATAAATGTAAAAATAGTCGTATTACTTGTACAATTTTGTATTGGTATTTAATTTATAACATCAAGTAATTATAATTAAATATTTTTTATAAACAAGAAATGAAATCTTTCATTTCCATTGTTTCGTTTTTGTATATATTTTTTATATATTCAATGAATTTACTGCGGAACTATTAACAAACAGATGACATATTTAAATAAAGCGTAAACCATCCCCATTTCCAATAGAAAACAGGTAATGATTGTAATCATTATAATGTCCACCGAACCCGTTACAAAAATTAAACCAGCCATATGGCGAACGGAAGCTCGTATCGCCTGACAGCCCTTTAATATTGTAATGAAGTATAAGAAATACCTTTCTTAGTGACCATTACAAAGGGCACAATGAGATACAAGATGACTGCCCATCCGGGCGCATTGATTTTGTTTTGTTGGGGCCTGGGTGATAAGTACCGGACATTTTTAATCATATCGGATTTAATTTTAGGACGACCTTTGAAGGTGTCCTAGGGCTATCCCTATGACACAATTTAATACAACATAGATTCACATATGTTTTGTTATACATAAAGAAGCACATCAATTTGTACACAAAAGTATGTACGGACTTCTGCCTAAACAGGTTATAGGAGTTGCTTCCTTATGATGTATTCTTGACCAATGGATTTAATTTCGTTAAAGTGTTGTACCTAGTAATTGACTGATTTGTTATTTTGTTCTGCCTTTAATTAAACCACATACATTTATAATATAACGAATACCTCATAGTAGTCTCGGAGTAGCGAGATACTTTTTATAGTCTTAGTTGAAAAACGGAGAATAACTTAAAATATTTCAATAAAATGTCTACGAGTTCCCAGAAATTATATCAATACTCTTCTTGGATCTAAAGAGATATTAAAATAAAGTACGTATTTAAAACCAATTTTAAAGCCAAACAATAAATTAACAATATTTATTGAATCGCTAAGCTGCAAATAATTCGATTATGACGTTAATACTGAGTGTTTTATTTCGACATGTTTTATTAGTATCTAGCGATATTTTCTCAGCGAAGTACTAAATAAAAGTCATATTTAAAATATAAGGTATTAGTTCTGTTTAAGAATGGAATGCTTTAGTGCGTAACACGGACAATCGCGACCCAAACAGTTTTACAGCGAGCGGTTAAAAGGCAAGTTAACTGGGGTGCTTTTACACCGAACTGCAATGTTAAGTTTTACTATGAAATCATTTATTATATTATAAAATATAACTAAAAATATATAAATAACTGTGATGGATTCTAACATAAATTACATTTAATATATAACATTACATAATATAACATTGAGTCTTTAATGATAGATTTGTGCGTTGTTTTACTAGGCAAGAATATTCGGATAAAAAGGAAGACTGGCTTCCTTATCTGTAGGTAAGAGACGAGTTATTCCATATATATAAACATACATGCATCTTTATTATTGTAAATAAAATTCACATTGGAAAGCAACCCGTAACTACGTAATAGTATTTAATTCGATATTTTGCTGTAATTTGTATTTTAGGAAAATTATTTAAAAATTTAATGTTTACACCGATTAATAAATCGTTCTTTTTTTTTCCCGTTTATATTTATCCTACAATCGTAACATGATATCGAGATTTCTATAATTAAATCGAGCAAATACTTCCAAAGTGATTCACATAAAAACTTTATTACGTATAGGTCTGACAGCAGGCCACCTTTAAAATTGAAAGTGACGTAAGTGCCGTTTTAGTGCGCGTTCGCCGAGCGAAAGTCGTAAATCAAAGTTTTAGTGGCGAAATGTTGGGATGCGCTGGCCACTGGGGTGGCCGCAGTGAAGATTTTTAAGGCGAAAAAAAAATTAAAGAAACAATACAACAATGTCCATTTGTTGGCAACATTGGACATTGTTCGGACCGTCGAATGGTAAAAATACTGAGCGGTAATGGCAAAATGAGTTACGCGTGCTTCAGAACTGACTTTGTTTTGTGTGACTGTGTGAAGTATTGCTTGAATTACAGTAGCTTTATGTTTATGACAAAGACCATGCATGTCATGCGCATAGATTATAGAATTACCTGTTAACATTTTTGTATTCGTAAGGTGTTATTCAATCTTGGAATGTTAATTACTTATTCTTTTCTTGCATTGTGAATTGTGAATTTTTGTTTGATTCGTTTTATATGAACAATACAATCCTATTGATATCCACATTCTTTAGTTCATTGAATAGTTTTCTCTAGAAGTATTTACAGGTGGGATATGCACAGTAGACCTACGCTATTTAATGTTTGTATTGTAGCAATATTACAAGAGTAGTGCATCATTTTAGTATGTGCCATTGCACATTGTTGTATGTTCATTGCAGAAAACAGAATGAGAGAATCTTAATCTGTTATCTCCAGAGCATTCCAGTCCAGCCGTTGTAACGACACAATAAATGTATTTTATAAGCGCTCACACTTAACATTTATATCGCCTTATAAGTAGATCGAGAAATAATAAAACTAAGAGCGAACATCAAGAAAGCAATAACATCATTATCATAGCAAGTCCGCCATCTCTTTCCGATAGGTCTCACCCCTCCCTTGGCCCCGCCCACATATCGCCTCTGTCACCTGAATATCTCGAAACATTACACATATGCAAAATTCGCGCTCGCATCTCGCAAGCACACAGCATCACGCACACAGGCACCAGAATGCAACCCTGAGCGACTCCCGTGTTGCGAGTATAAATCTGCGAGATAAAAATTGTGCTATATTACGTCCTAGTGTGTCGTGGACGTCTTTTTTGCTGATATACTAGCCCGTAGGCGTGCCTAGTGAGTTGTTTGCACCTCGAACAGTGGTCGATATTTTACAATGCCGTGTCATCGACACGACGCAGGCTGAAATATTGCCAGAGCTAGGGTTATCTCTATGGAATGCGAACTTTTCTGTTTCTGACGCTACTAATGCGATATGCATGTCTTCGTATTATGTTATTTATGTTTAAAATAAGGTTTAATGCATTGAAATGTTACTTTGGAGTTTTGTGATGGAAAAGTTTCGTGAATCGAAAGGAGTTGGGTTTGTTCTAAGCGCGACTAGGAATACGTTTAAATTGTAGTATACAATAGGCATTGCTTTTGTAAATTTTTAATTTAATATAGTTAATTATTTGATTTAAAAACTATACTAATATTAAGTACTAATTAAATACTAAGAGTCATTGCATGTATCTAACGAATTGGTCATATATATATTGAACGAATTGCTCCAAAATTCCACTTTATTTTTTTTAAAATTAAATTTTTTATATCAGTTGCTCTTTTTCCACTCTCAAAATATACGACAGCGTAGCTACTAATAATAATAATTATTTGGTTTATTATACTCCACCGAAAAAATATTTTTAAAATCATACACTCACTGGGTCGGACATTGCCAAGTACGACAGTGATACACTTTCACAAGTACGGGCAATTATTAAAAACAATGTGATGTATTGTATTGCAACAATTTTTCGTCCATCCGTTCTATTTTGAATGCCTCCCTTAACTATTTCAGTCACGGCGAGCGATAATTGCCGGCATTGTATGTGTAACAGTAATGCACTATAATTACAGTGATTTCACATATTGTTCAATGTATGAATGTCATATTTTTGATGACAGATGTACGTAATTAAACTCGTTTCGAGTTAGTAAATTGGATTTTGAATTTGGAGGTTAAAATCTTTCTGCGACTCTTTAATGCTTCAATACGTGTGCCAGCGTTCTCATCTACTTCTATGACTTTATTTAATTGTAATAAACATTAAGGAATGAGTATATACACTATATATACTATAAATATACTATATATATAAACTAACGTTTTTTATATACGAAAGTGGCAAACGGGAAAAGTCTTATTTCAAAGGAAGTTCGAAGTAATTCTGGGAAGGGAAGCTGATTCGCTATGCCTTAGACGTGTTCAGTTGTTTGACGGCATTCACTACACATAACACATATATTTAAAAAAAGAGCCATCCTCAAATCTCTTACAAAGTACGCAAGTGTACTTTGTCGGTCACTTTTCTCGTTCTGTGTTCATAAAAAAAGGGAATATAGAACACAATAAGTGAGTCGTAACTTTTAAAATTTCTAAATACTGTTGCAAAAACCGCATTGTATGATTTATGTAATCGTCATCAAAACGATTAATAACAAAAGACAAGCCTTGATAACTTTGTTCATAATTACATATGATGGCCGTACTTATGTGTAATTTCATTCCGTAATTATAATGTTTAGATAAACCGTAGCGCACATTACCTACTGATGACGTAATGATTACGTCCGCTAACCGTAATTAAACATTTTAATAAATATCCCCTTTGTGATGTACCTCTAGTAATGTTTGTATTGTATGATTAATTATTGTATCTTTATTAAAACTAATGACTGCAACCGTCTACGTTGAACAAAACTTTAGTGTAAAGATTTCTGTCGAGCGCGAAGGAAGTCGTTAGAGTAAAACGTTTAATTGTTAATGGGAGTAAAATATTTGATTTTGTCTTATTGTTCTAGATGCTAATATTTTTTCTTCAAATGAATCCCGTTGCACTTACATCTTGTCCGAGTGTGGAGTGACTTCATTGCAAGAAATTGAAATTACCTCTTCCAACGTCACGCTTTTTAAATGAGCAAACGCTGCACTAATTACTGTGCTCAGCGACAATTTATTTCTCATTAGCCACAGTGCGGTGGCCTTCCACGGATTTCGGTCGCCCACCTCGATATTATTTTAATTTCGCTAATAACACTTTAATTACAAACCACAGCGAGGCCGCTCTGACTGCGTATAATGAATTTTTATCTGATGTTTGATTATGTTGAAATTGTTGATTGCTTTTTGTTTTACATGCATGTGGAAGAAATTAATATAATTTTAATTTAATGGACATATTTCTTATTTGGCACGAGAGCATAGTTTGAGTAATAAATGATTGTACACACACAGGATCCCAGATACATAAATCTACTATTTTTCTGTTGTCCATTATGATGAAAATTGCATGGATGTACCTGTCTTTTAAAAGTATACGAATCTTATGCACTAAGATTTTTGTTTTGTTGTTTGTAAACCGTTATTAATAATTGAGTTCCCCAAAGATCTGATCCTGCTAAGGCACGGTATGCTTCGTTCTTTCAGCTCGTTGTTAAATAAATAAATTGAATAAGACCGCTCCACAATTCTCCAAAACCAAAAAAGTTACCGCTTTGCATACATAGAGCAACAAAACAATTATTTTATTTACAATTAAGACAAACAGAGAGCGAGGACAAAATTATCCAAAGGAAAAACGGTCAATCGTTAAGGGCGATTTGCGCCTTTTGAACGTCCCCACATATTGGCTTTGTCTAACCGTAGTTTCAATTCGTCGACCATTGTACTCAACAGAGATGAGTGGACGTCGTTAGCAAGATTTCTCAGCTTAGAGATAAGACTCGGTACAAAGACGATCGGTGTAATCTGGACGCACATTTAGCGCTCTTTGTGGCGGGATTTTTTGAACGAAACTTGAACTTTGTAGGGTGCGTAGATTTTATTATTAGTGTGATTAAATTTTATTAATTTTATCTGCTTATTTTGTTCTATTACTTTTATTAACATTTTTTAAATAAAATTGGTACCGGTGATTTTTTTTAAATATAAAAAGACCAAGTGTTATAACTATTTTCAAAATTAGTTTGTTATAATAAACACTTTTATCATTCCATTACGGAATCATTTGACATTTGATTTTTATTAAACACTTAAAACACTTGAGATAAACTGGCACAACATACCGTCTTTAAGGTTTGTATTTCGTAAGAAGTGATTGAAAACGGCACTTTCCGAAATAATAAGTAATATAAATGTTAATAGTACATTTGATAGAAAACAGTAATCAAATAAATTGCAATAGCTGTAACTGAGTGATATTAGTTCTGTAGTATCGACATTCATCGGTGTTGGAGACTCATTAGAGGCACACACAAACATACATTGACGACAAATATCCTAGCCGCTAAGACAATGCATTGATATAAAGTTCTAGATATGAGAACTCTCTAATGGCTTAAATGAAAGGCCAAGCAAATATTATATTTCGATGTCAGATAGGTACAGTTCATATCATATATATAATACGTAAGTAGAAAAATTATTTTCTCTTATACTATTGAATACAAATGAAAGTTGTAAATATGTACCTTCGTTCCTCGAGCACATCAACATTTAAGCTATATCCCCTGACATCACTGTCGCTTCTAGAACTTCGCATCTTATTTGACGATCTTCGAGCGTCATACTTCAAGGGTGTAATCAAGCAATATTCTTCTTAATCAACCCCTCCCATGGCGGGGGTCGATTCAACCAACAAAGGAATTGATTAAGTAACTATACCACGATATTATCCCGCAGTATTATTCCACTATAATAAAGAGGGCTCGGTTACCGTGGTACTTAATGAGAGAAAACTCGATTAGAATTGGTATTAATCTTGTAAATCGATAAAAGTTCCTTGATTAAGTCGCGTCGTCTATCTGTCTCATTTGGTGATGTTGCGTAACAATGGAATTGATATTTCTTCAGTGATAATTAATTAGCTTCTACGATTTTAAGTACGGGGATCGAACAACATAATATCATCCGTTTTAACCAAAAAGCTAATAAGCTGTGGATGCAAGTTACATGTATTAGCACTTTGTTACTTTATTACTTTTGAATTTAATTATTTTTCTTATTTATAAATATAGCATATCAATTTTCTAATTCGAAGCGAAAACAATTAGTTCCACATATTCGGAAATGTATTGAAAACCCAATAATATACTGTTTTATATAAAGTTCTAAATCATTTGCGAAATCAACTATCCATATAACTAAAGTTAAAGTACAAGGACGCTAAGATTATGCACAATTTACTGTTAAAAATGGAAACTTTGTAAATAAAAAAATATAATATTAGAATCAGTACTA